>CM077228.1:19234320-19584320 GCA_039654775.1 Spinibarbus caldwelli | reverse complement strand
ACCTCTGCTAAACTGCCTTGCCGGTCGATATATGCGAGGGTCGCAGTGTTGTCCGTGCGGACCAGAACGTCCTTGCCCTGAAGGTGCCCTCTGAGGCGGCTCAGGGCCAGGCATACTGCCAGCAACTCAAGGCAATTGATATGCCACCGCAGTTGGGGACCCGTTCATTCCCCTGACACTGCATGCCCGTTGTACGTGGCTCCCCAGCCCATGGCCGAGGCGTCTGTGAATACCACAGCATGCCTGGATACCTGCTCCAGGGGCACTCCTGCCCGAAGGGACAATCAATCTGTCCACAGGCTGAAGGTTCTGCGGCAGGCCGGTGTAATCTGAACCCGGTGAGTACCGCGTTGCCACGCCCACCTCGGGCCATGGAGCCAATGCTGACGCGGTCTCATATGGAGTGGACCGAGCGGAACTACTGCCACAGCTGCAGCCATATTCCCCAGGAGCCTCTGAAAGAGTTTCAGTGGGACCGCCATCGTGCCTGATAAAGTCTTGAGGCGGTTCAGCACTGACTGAGCACGTTCCTGGGTGAAGCATGCTGTCTGGCTGACCAAATCCAACTCCATGCCGAGAAAAGAGATCCTCTGCATTGGCACGAATTTGCTCTTTTCCCAGTTGACCCGAAGACCCAAATGGCTGAGGTGTCTGAGCACCAGGTCCCTGTGTGCACACAACTGATCGCAAGACTGTGCGAGTATGAGCCAGTCGTCAAGATAGTTGAGAATGCGCACCCCCTGTTCTCTCAAGGGAACAAGGGCTGTTTCTGTGACTTTGGTGAAGATGCGAGGCGACAGGGACAGCCCAAAGGGCAGGACCTTGTACTGATATGCCTGAGCCTGAACGTGAATTGCAGGAATGGCCTGTGCTGCAGGAGGATCGAGACATGAAAGTACGCGTCCTTCAGGTCGATCGCTGCAAATCAGTCTTGGGGACGGATGCACTCGAAAATGCATTTCTGCGTCAACATCTTGAACGGCAGCTTGTGAAGCACACGGTTCAAAACTCGCAGATCCAAGATTGGTCTTAGCCCACAACTTTTCTTGGGCACAATGAAGTAAGGGCTGTAAAACCCCAACCTCATATCGGCTGGAGGGACTGGCTCTATCGCGTCCTTCACCAGCACGACTGCGATTTCCGCAAGTAAGACAGGGGTATCGACAACCTTGACTGATGTGAACCGGATGCCCCTGAACTTGGAGGGACGCCGAGCGAACTGAATCGCTTAGCCGAGTCTGATGGTCCGCATGAGCAACCGAGACGGATTGGGGAGCGCTAAAGACTGTGCCATCGGAACCAATGGAGCCACCAACGTACTCGCGGTGGGGCAGCATGGTGGAACACATGAATCCGGCCTGGGGCCTGTGACGGCCAGGCCTGTGAGGGCAGAGGGCGGAGTCTGGGTGTGAAGTGTAACACTAACCTGATTCCTCCTCATGCGGGAGAAAACGCAGGGGGCCGGCTTGAAGCTTGTGACAGCCTGGTGTGTGACGATGTGAAGCGGGGACTCAAGTGTTACAGCCCTTACCTGGTCCCACGAATGGGCAGGAGGGGTGCTCTTGAGCAACCCACTGCTTCCCACTGGCAAGAGAGGAGGAGGGAAGTGATCCCATGATGCACGGTTCACAACTCTCCTCCTCTTGGGACCCAGAGACTGAGGAAACTGCTCTTTTATAGAAGTTTTGGGTACAGAAAAACTTCTGTAACAGAAATAACAGAAACAAAAAGAAACAAAGGTTTCTCCACTCAGCCCTCCTCTGGGGGAGAAAGTAGTGCGGTCACCATCTCCCAACGAGTAGTCTCCTCCATCTCCGGGTCGCCTGTCTCAGGGCCTCTTGCACTTTCACTTGCAGCCAGGTTTGGCGGGGGCCTGGACGGGCTGGGCATCCTGCTTGCGATTGGCTCCACGATGCTGCCTGGTGGAAGGCTGCTGCTGCTGCATTGGAGTGGGGGCGGGTGCAGGGGGGGTCCACGGTGACGAGCAGCCTGAGGGGCTGCAGCCGGGGTGGAAGCAGCAGGTTTCCTCCGGTGCATGATGTGTTTAATCACCTCAGTCTGCTTCTGTGCTGCCGAGAACTGCTGGGCAAAGCTCTCAACAGCATCGCCAAAGAGGCCGGTCTGTGACACGGGAGGATTCAGGAACTATACTTTCTCATGCTCCTTCATGTCGGCCAGACACAGCCAGAGATGGCGCTCCTGGACCACAAGTGTGGACATTGCATGACCTAGAGACTGTGCGGTAACCCTTATCGCTCGAAGCGTGAGGTCCGTAGCAGCACGCAGTTTGTGTAGAACCTCCAGGTCGTGACCACCCTCGTGCAGGTCTTTCAGGGCTTTGGCCTGGTGGACCTGCAGTAACGCCATGGCATGGAGGGCAGAAGCCTCTTCCCTCACAAGCTCTATAAGCACTGCCAGTTAGATCTGATGAATATTTACAGGCCCGTGAGGGGAGACACGGGTCACCCTGCAGAGTGGTAGCGGCTGTTGGACACAGTTGCATGACCACAGACCACAGGCAGTAAAAGGTGCCTTCCACGATCTTGTGAGCTCCTCATGCACTTCCGGGAAGAATGGCACCGGAGGGGGGCGCTGAGAACCAGCGCGACCCCCACCGAGAAACCATTCGTCCAGCCTCGAAGGATCGGGACGCGATGGAGGATTCCACATGAGCTAGACATTCTCAGCAGCCCGAGAAAGCATAGCCATCATCTCCGGGTCTGGCTCGGACAAAGCTACCACACACAAAGGGGAAACTGCAGCCAGGTCATCATCCCTGAAGAGAGAGAGCTCGAACCTCCGATGCAGCGATCAACATCTGGTCATCAGAAGGTGCACCGAAGGAAACGGTTGGTGCACTCTGTCCTGCAGAGGGCCCAACCCGCTCCGACGGCAATTCCACTGGCTGCGGAGTGCTTGAGGGATGAGGAACTCCCTTTGGGGAAGCCCTAACCGTGATCCTGAAATCACCTCTGACTCTACCGGATGCAGCGCCACCCTGGGTGCCGGGAAGAACGTTGGATCGCACCAGAGGCAGAGGGACTCTGCCACGTTTGACTTTTATGCAACTCTGAGATGGTCATGTCCCCACAAGGAGAACATGCACCATCCATGAAAGCTTCCTCAGCATGCTTAATGCCCAGACACGTGAGGCAGCGATCGTGACTGTCCTGAGGCGCCAGGTAATGACCACACCCAGAAACACACGGGTGATAAGACATCTTTAAAAATATGCAATCACCCGTGTTGCTCTTTTAGAGATTGCTCTTTCAGTGCTGAAGCACGCAGGGGAGCTGGCCACCGCAGACACCTGGTGTGGCTGTCTGCACGCCGAATGAATCCCGTGAGACTGTGACCACCGCTGCTGACTGCCGTAACGCCCGCACTCACTTTCTGCAATCACTTGAAGAGGATAAGAGCAGTAGTGATGCACCACCGCTCGGCTCCGAAGCAAAAACATGAATTAATGCGGTGCACCTGCTGCCTCTTATACCCACGCTCCGGGGTGTGACAGCCAGATGCGAATGCCACATGCCAAAGACCATTGGTTCATTTAGTTACACTCTAAGTGGATTGGTCTCTCTGGCGAGATCCCAATTTGGTCGCTCATCACCGATGTGACGTCGAAAGTGAACAACTGAAAGGGAACTCTAATAATGCACTGCAGGACTAGCTTACAAGCAAGCACATTGGTTGTAGAACCAGCAGAGGTCAATCAGCTTGTGCCTTGTAGTAAATTATGTGATTGCTAGCAGATGCATGTATATCAGCCTGCAACATCTAGAGTTTCATGACTGAAGTAGCTCTTTATTATTTACTAACTCTACACCTAAAACACTACTTTTGGCATTTTTAAAAAATAGTAAATAAAGATACTGGATAAATTCTGAATAGCATACTAATATTACTATTTCTGTCAAATAAAAAGAGTAATATGCTAGTATGGTATTTTGAATTCAGTAATAATGCATCGTCTTTAAAATATTTTTGATTTATGCAACCAGGGTTTTTTATTTATTTAATTTTTTTTAAGATGGTAGCTGCTATTGTAGGTTGTGTCTGTATGTCTAGATAGTTCTCTGAAAAACATGTGCAACATGTTTATCCTACAAGAATTTCACAAGAGTTTGGCAGAATGAGACTTTTTATTATTATTTGTGCTGTATCATCTGAGGTTTCACTCTGAAACTCCTCTTGTGTCAGGTGTGGGTCTAGCAGCTGTGGTTTTGTCCTTTTGGCTTAACATCTATTACATCATCATCATCGCCTGGGCTCTCTATTACCTCTTCAGCTCTTTCAAAGCAGTAAGTGTCCTTTTTTTCAAAAATCATTCAAAGTGCTCCAACATGTTTTATTTAGTATCCAGTTTAAACATTAGGCTACTCATCATCTACAGTTAAGGAACTCCTCATTAGACAAAAAAGCACATCTTTAGAAAATGTGGGGTGTATTGCCATTTTTGTTCCCTTAATAATTTGATTAACACAACAATTTCTTCATTGCAGTCATTGGTCAAATAGTTTTGTTTTTGTTTTTCTCCCACCATGCGTGTCTTTATCTACCCCAGTGAATTCAACTACACTTGTCTTAGATTTTCAAAGAATTTCTCAGTCTTCTCAGAATTGCTTCTTCTTTCAAGCTCTCTCTTCCTCCCTGTTTCTCTGTATCTCTCTCCGCCTCCTTGACCCCCTTAAACTCTCTGTGGCTCTGTCTTTGCTCTAGAGAGTGTTTTGAAGGCTCCACAGAAATAATAACTGCCTCTGTTTTGTGGAAATCGAACTGTAGTTTCTGCCATGGGATTAAGAGCTCATCTCTAAAGCAGTGCAGAGGGAATTGGAAACAAAACATGCCTTTGTTTTATGAATGCATTGTGCTATTATTTTTTTTAATGATTTTCATTCGCCATTTATTGCTTTACCCAATTTCCTTTACCCTTTAACTTTATTCTTCACATGGTGGTGTTTGCCAAACCAAGTATCACTAACTACTATCACTGCTCATACTTTGAGATATTTGAACAAATCTCTAATACACATATTTATTATTTATTTTATTTTTTTCAAATTCTTTGTCTGCTCTTCTACTTTGTAAATGTTTTTTGTTTAGTAACCACAATAGCATGTGGTGCTAATAACTATTCAGAACATGGTGAAACTGCATAGCAGCCACATAGTAGTCAACTAAAAACCACTCAGAACCTCTATTAACTATTAGCATCCTAACAAACACCTTAGCAACTGCATAGCAACATAATGTAAACCACTCAGATTACTTCTACTGTCTGTGAAATATTATAAAAGTATACTGTCAAATTTACTAACAAGCATTTATGGTAAACTAAAATTTACTGTAAGGTTATGTCAACAGAAACTTGTATGTCATGTGTTTAAATATCTGTTGTATTTGCACAATGATTAAGTTGCAATTTAGTAAATTTAAAAAGTATTATCTTTAAATGTAATATTGAATACATGACAGCAAACACTACAGCTAAAATTATAATGAATTATTGATTTAGTATGTTAGTCAACACATTAAAATAAGTGTACTTTGTAAAGCATGACAAAAGGTCATTAAAACATAATTTAAAAAGTATTTTAAAGTAAAACATTTGACATTACACAGTGCACTTTTTAATAATATATAAGTATGTTAAGAAGCATAGTCATAAATGTGTCATTAAAGCCTTGTTAACTACACTTGAAAGGACAGTTCGCCCAAAAATGAAAATTCTGTCATCATTTACTCACAATGAAGTTGTTCCAAACCTGTATGAATGTCTTTCTTCTGTTGAACGCAAAAGAAGAATTTTTTTTGAAGGATGAGAGTATCTAAACAGTTGATGGTTCTCTTTGATTTCCATTGTATTTTTCCAGTGAGGACCATCAACTGTTGGTTTTATTTTATTAATATTTTAATATCTGCAGTACAGTTGTGTTATTTTTTTCTTTGTTTAAGCTTTGAAGTACACTACAAGTGCTTTCAATACAATTAAGTGCACTTTTTTTTCAACAAGGGTTTTCTAAATCGTTCTTTCTCTTTAGGAGTTACCATGGCAAACATGTGATAACCCTTGGAACACTGATCGCTGCTTTTCCAACTACAGTCTGATGGACACCACCAACCTGACCAGTGCTGTCACTGAGTTCTGGGAGTGAGTCAAGAGAATAGGGATAAGAATATATATATTTTTTTTTTGTAAAATATTTAATAAAGTCGTAAGTTAAAATCCAGTTGTACTGATCAAGTAGTTATTTTCCTGTCTGAGCTGGTAAAAGCATTTGCAGATGTTTTATTCTGATTCCATTGAGAATATACATATACAGTATATAAACTATTTCAACAAAAGCACAAGTTACATGACAGTCTAACTAAATAACTGTTTACTTTATAGGAGGAACATGCATCAGTTAACAAACGGTTTGGAGGAACCAGGGGAATTGCGCTGGCCGTTGGTTGGAACATTAGCGTTGTCTTGGATTCTTGTCTATTTCTCAATCTGGAAAGGAGTGGAGTGGACAGGGAAGGTGTGACTGCCCATATTCTTTCTATTCCTCATACAACACCCCAGAAATGTTTCTAAAACTGCATGTTTTCTCATTTGCCTTCTCTTTCATCTCATTTATGCAAACACTTACTTTTGGATTCTTTTTGTTCTTCCATTTCTGGACAATCTCAGAGGAAAAATATATTCCTCAGAGGTTGCTTTATCATTGCTCAGTAGATTTCTTGGCATTTTAAAGTATGTTTTCATTCTAAAGGAGAAATAAAAAAAATAAACATGGAAGAGTTTGAGTTCAGACCTTTAACTGAGTTTAATTGCAGACTTTGGGCTGTGCACAGCTTTGGGATTTTTCAGAAACACTATTTGATGTGAAATAAGTGGTGTGTTTCTGTCATTACTTTCTAGATATATGAGATGTCTTTATTTTCCATATTATGCATTATTTTTCCAACTTCATTTGGTAGCATAAGTGGTGCAGAAATTTCACAGTTTAAGCACTATGATGAGTTGCCAATGGCCATGTCTTGACATTAAATTGTAAGCAATTTTAATTATTATTTTTTTTTTCGGCGAGAAAGGAAAATTGCTTTCTTTATCTGCCCTTTCTCTGAGGATAATTGAATTTTAATGTGATCCTTGCACTGGGCAAGAAGAAATACATTTTCTGGCAGTCTATAACCTTGATGGACATCGCTAATTAAGGGCAATCATTATCCTACACAGCAAAACCATGTTCCTACCAATCATCAAACAGAAGCCAGTGAAAGCATTACACTAACAAGTTAATAATGTTGTCCTCTACACCTACTTTTAAATGATTTACTCTATAACTCTCTCTCTCTTTTCATTTATCTCTTGTCCTCATTAGGTGGTGTATTTCTCTGCCACGTATCCTTACTTCATGCTCTTTATTCTGTTTTTCCGTGGAGTCACTCTCCCTGGAGCGATAGATGGCGTCCTCTTCTATGTCACCCCAGACTTCAACAAGCTTTTGAAATCTGAGGTAAAATTACGAATACTGAAATGTATTTGATATTTTAAATGACATTTATTATATTAAATAATAAAATCTCAAATATGAGATCTTAAACGTATGTAAATGATTTAAGATCATTCGCAAAAACACGATGAGAGGCATGTTTGAAATTGTGAGTGAATATACTGATATACTAATGTCAATAAAATAATCACTTTTATGAATTTACACCCTTGTAAAAGGCATAAATTACCCTTTTCTCTAACTTGTTAAGCTACACTTTTAAAGTAGAAATCTGTTGGTTTGCTAAAGGATTTGAAAATGCATGTTACTAACAATAATGGCATCTTGCATTGACATTTTTTGTTACTATCAATATTTCTTATTTTACGTTTCTTCTCAGGTGTGGTTGGATGCTGCCACGCAGATCTTCTTCTCTTATGGTCTGGGTTTAGGTTCTCTTATTGCTCTGGGCAGCTACAACTCCTACAACAATAACGTCTACAAGTAAGAGCTACTAGTTTCTGTCCAAATGTACAGAAATTCTGTATTGACGATGTTTACATACAATCTGATGTGCAAAACTGTCTTTAACACAGTGCCTTTTCTATAAAATTCTGTTCAGTTTATTAATGTTTTCCTGTGCTTCAGTTGATCTGATTCTTGTTCTTTTTGTAGAGATTCTGTTATTGTGTGCTGTATTAACTCCTGCACCAGTATGTTCGCTGGGATTGTCATATTTTCCATTGTGGGCTTCATGTCGTACATCACAAAGAGACCCATTGAAGAACTGGCTGCTTCAGGTCATTGTGTCTCTTAGACATTATCAAATTTCATTGTTGCAAACATTTTAACATACTTTTTTGCTTATTATGGAAATAATACACTTTTTTTCTGTAATGAATGTAAAAATGAATGTAAAATTACTTAATTGCATATTAAATACAATTACATTAAAATATTATAGTTTAAGTTAATATTACATACAATTATATATATATAATATTATAATATTATAATATTATTATAATATTATATTATATATAATTATTATTATAATATTATATTATATTATATATAATTTCAAACTACTTCTATTGTCTTTGAAATGTGGTTAGAGTGTACTGCTGAATGCATGTCATGCATTTAAATATTGTAATGATGAAGTAGCAATTTAGTACATTTTAAATGTAATATTGAATAAAACATTTGTTGAAATTATATGTAATGTATTTTATATATGCTTTAGTGCTTCAGTCAACAAATCAAAATGAGTGTAATAATTTAAAGTATAACAAAATGTTACTAAAAATGTCAAATTTAAAATGTACTTTAATGAAAGTACTATATGTCTAATATTATAGTGATATGTTGAAAGGATTCATCTTGACACTTATGTTTAATGGTTTGAATATCAGGTCCTGGTTTAGCATTTCTGGCCTATCCACAAGCTGTCACACAGCTTCCCATGTCTTCTCTCTGGGCTATTCTCTTCTTCTCAATGCTAATGATGCTGGGATTGGACAGTCAGGTATTACACATTGTTGAAAAAAACCTTGGTAAATTGAACTGTTAATATTATTTTTATTTTACAATCTATTTGAAGAGTCTAAATTATTGTTTGTAGTAGCTGACATGATGCCCCAGAGACTATGGAGTTATTGACAGAGCTTGTATTGAACCTTCAATATTCCTCTAATAGTGCCACATTTAGCAGCACTGCACCATTATTCTTCTATAGATTTCAGAGCTTAATGATTTTTTAATGATTAAAACTAAACAAGTTATAAATTATTGATGTGGTGTTACTTTAGTTTTGTTGTGTTAGTAGGTGAAAAGTAAAGCCAAAGAAGATCACAAGAGAATTTATCATATTAAAATGTGTCTCATCAAAAAGATATTTATCTATAATCAATTATTTGTCATGTTTACTATATGTGAATTAAAAATAAGTAACTCCATGCATATCATAAAGTACTCCAGTTGTAACACCATATGTTTTGATCTTTGAACCTTAAAGCAAAATTACACAATTTTATAGCATAAATGCTTACTTAAAAATAGACAAGATCATGAATGAACAGTAATGTAGTTTTAGGGTTATTTTAACACTTTTTATTTTACACTTTTTACACTTGACAGTTTTGTACAGTGGAAGGCTTCATAACTGCTCTAATGGATGAATATCCCACAGTCCTGAGGAAGAGAAAGAAACTCTTCATTCTCATCGTCTGTATTATATCCTTCATCATCGGTTTCTCCAACATCACCCAGGTAAGATGCCTGAAAACCTGTTTTATTGCGTGGGACGATTGACTGTTTTCTTCGGTTTCTGATAGTAATGTGTGTGGGTGTGTGTTCTTTGTTTTAGGGTGGTTTATATGTGTTCAAATTGTTTGACTACTACTCGGCCAGTGGAATGTGTCTCCTGTACCTGGTCTTTTTTGAGACAATCTCCATTTCCTGGTTTTACGGTACATCTCCTATACTATAAACATATTTGAGACGAGGAGACGAATATATTTGCTGTGAATGTGATGTGAAGTTTCTAAACTCTGAACAGTTCAAGCTGACCTTCATCCAGTTATATTAACTTTCCCATATGATTCCTTCCTGTTCTCAAGTAGTGTCAAATGTTTTCAAGTAATTTTGCCTTGTACCAATACACACTAATGATGCACTTACTATGGCATGAAAAGGTAAAACTTCAAATAGAAAATGTTATACAGTGATTTACTGTGTACATATGAAACTAGAACAATTAAATTAGATGAATTTTGTGGCCAGAAATGTCCATACTGTAGTGATGAAGCATTGAATGTGTCCCCTCAACATACACTATATATATATATATATATAAAAAAATAGGCTAGGTTCCTGAACCCTGTCTAGTTAAAAGTGTGTTTTGGAACAGGGTGGAAGGAAGAAGCTCTTACTGAGTCTCGTAGATCTAGCTTGCTTGATAAGTATAGATATCATCTCTTCTCTCTTTAGGTGCAGAGAAATTCTATAAAAATATTGAAGACATGATTGGTTATCGGCCTTGTGGCTTTTGGAAATATTGCTGGATTTACTTTACTCCAATAATCTGTTTGGTAAGTACTTCACCTGCAAGCAATGAGATGACACTTAGAAACTATACAGGGCTGCCAACTTAACACATTGTTATTGTTAAAAATAAAATAAAAATATTTAAAGATGTGTTTTCTAAGCTCAATAATCAATCAATTAATAATCAAAATATCATGAAAAAAAAAATCCATGATAGTCCTAAATAAACAAAAATGTTTTTACAGTGTGTCACTCCTTTTATCCTTTCATTCAACTGTATGATAAATTGAGTAATTGATTATACAAATTAAAAGCCCATGTCCTCAATGAACTTATAATTGATTTGACTTCTGTTTTCTGTTTGTAGGGTGTTTTCACATTCAGTGCCATAGAAATGACTCCTCTGACACTAGGGAAGTATGTGTACCCGTCCTGGGGTCAGGGCATCGGCTGGCTAATGTCACTCTCTTCCATGGTTTTGATACCTGGATATGTCATCTATATGTTCTTCACTACCAAAGGCAGCATCCGGCAGGCAAGACCGGATTTAATGTTTCTGATCAAATGTTTCAGTTTTTTTTTTTTGCTTCCTTCCTTCTTTCCATCCTTTTGAATTGCTTAAAAATGCACTTCCCTCCTCATAAACCCTCTTTACACTTCCTCCCAAACCTCCTTCTTTCGAACTTGCAAGCTTCCTTCCTTCTAATTCTGGAAATTCTGAATTTCCAGATGTATTCATTCCTTATAAACTTGAATAGTTCCCTTTCATTTTTCCCTTATGAATTTCCACAACAAACCTTTGAAAAGCCTGTAAAGTTTCTGCCTTCTTTTGACTTCCTCATAAACTCCCTTTCTTCCCTACTTTCTTCAAAACTTCCTTCTTTCCAAACAAAGGAGCAAACTTCTTAATATCCAAATGTACTTCCTTTATTCCTTTCCTCCTTTCTTTCAAAAAAAAAAAAAAACTTGCAAACAACCCTTTGAAAGTCCTTCCTTTCAAATTTGCGTAGTTCCTGCCTTCATTTCTTCTGAGCTTCCAAACATACTTCTGAAGTTCTAACTATACTTCCAAAGATCCTTCCTTTGGAACCTGCATACTTCCTGCCTTCCTTCTGAACTTCAAATGTACTCCCAAATGAACTTACTTTCTACTGAACTTCCTTCCTTCTTTCCTCCTTCCTTCTGAACAAACTTGAAAACAAACTTCCTTAATTGATATATATTTTTTTCTTCTTCTCAGCGTTGGCATAAGATGACCAAACCCACGGAGCTCACAATATCGGAAATCAATGATCCCACACAACAATCCACACGTATAGGAAGTACAGATGAAGTTTCTGTCTGACATCTTTTCTGTACAATGGCCATTAAAGACCAGTAGCCTACAGATGGAAGCGGATTACGCACATGTTCATCTGACTGTTTTTCTCCCATTTTATTTAATTTCATGCCTCTCTGATGTGGCATCACGTAATGTGAGGGGGCTGCAGTACCTGTGTCTGTCTTCAGTGGAGAAAGCAATTTCATTCACAGCGACAATTTCAGTGATCGGTATAAATGTAGATTCAACCCAGGCAGTTGATTGGAAGATCTACATAACTGTTGCGTTCCTGTGCTATATTAAATTTCTCACAGTATTTACATCAAGCTGGGGAGTGAACGCATGTGTTTAGTGGTCTGTTTCTGGTCACAATTTATTTAACAAAATTAACTACATTTTTTTTTTTTTGAATCAGCATTAAGTATATGAATGTATAAGAGAGATGGCATATTTTTAAAACATAATTTCTTTTTTTTTTCACCATTTTAATCACCTTTTGCCTTTACTAGTTCATTTTATATGGCCAAGTGTTCTGACAAATTTTGCATTATATCTATTAAAGTCTTTGAAATAATATGATGTGATAAAGATTCATGCATAATAATTATAAAGGAATTAGAAAAGTTCTGTTTAAACTAGATTCAGATGAACGTTTGTATGTCATACTGTAACATTTATCAGCTTCACAAAAGTAAGTGGTTAATGAAACCAATATGAGGTATCGTATAAGTTTAAATGAAAATCTATTTCTTGATGGATAATAAAATTAGCTCGAAAAACTTGAACTAAAAGTTTTGCTTTTGTGTGAAGCTGCAGCATAGTGATATGTTGATGTAAATGAATCATTTTCCCATTAGATTAATTATTAAAACTGCATCTTACACCTGCACTTACATCATAAAAAAAAAAAAAAAAAAAAAAAAAAATATATATATATATATATATATATATATATATATATATATATATATATATATATATATATATATATATATATATATATATATATATATATATAAATAAATGTCTTTTCTGTGAATCCTGAGTTTCTGGGTTCTGTGCATCAGTTGTGGGATGTCAATATTGTTTTAATCAAATTCATAACAAAAATATAATGTAACCATAAATTGTTTAAAGATAATGTAACCATAAATTGTTTCCCATTTGTTATATTAAAGTTCACCATTTACATTACAGTATTCTAGTTAAAATAGTAAGAACTAAGTGATGCTAATGGACATAACTCTTTATAAGCATGCCAGTAATTACATGTTTTTAGTATTATTTAAATATTTTAATTAACTGTATTTACTTGTAGTATGTGTGGCATATAACATAAGACAATGTGTTACAGCAGACAATGTATTTAATTTGAAATGATTGAATACACGGCTATGGGAAATAGAACCGTCTGTAAAATACGTTCAGCTCTCAATGATTCAGTCAGCGATATGTTTTTTCCATTTTTTTGTAACACTTGAGCAAAATTAGACATGACTTTGAAGGTCTGACAGCATTTTATTTATTATTTTTAATGTGTTCACTTATTTCCTTTTGAAACAGGAAGTTAGGATGGGACATATCAAAGGGCTCATCTCTTTCATAGACATAATCATAAACATGAATTAAAACTTTCAATTATTGGTTCTTTAACTTAAGTTTTTGAACTTTGTTTCCTCATAGCCTCTTTTCAATTTGTGTCAAATTAAATATGCCATCTGTTCCGAATGTCGATGTGAAGCGTTACCAAATCTCCAAAGAGAACTCTTATTTTGATGATTGTATTTATTTTTATCCTCACTAGATATTTTGTTGATTGGTTTCAAATTCAATAAAAGCAAAAACTGAACTAATTTACAAGTCCAAACAAGAAACGCTATTAGAAATGTATGTTCAACTTTCAGGTTCACTGATGCTTCAAGTTATACACATTAATAAATCTATATAGATTATACTAGATAACATCAGCCACGTAATTTAACTTTAAAGGTTAGTGATTTGAAAATGTTAGTAATTACTATGGTCTTACTTTATTCTTGCATACTTTGACAAACACTAGCAATCCAGCCGGGCATAGCAGCAGCATAAAAACCAAAAGCAATATGCACAGTGATATTTTATTACTGCCTTCCATTTTAGCAGCAGTTCTGACAGGACAAAATAGACGCTATTAGTAAGCTGACCTCTGTTAGTGACCTTTGACCTGTGTTGATCCATAGCCCTGCATTAAATTTAAAAAAGGCTCTATTATATGTGGATACAACAAACCAATCATGTCAGTCTGAAAAGGACAGTAAATAAATAACCAGACCACTCATGTAGGTCTGGAATAGACAAAAACATGTTTAATAGCATGTAAATCTATCATACAGACAGAGTAAAACCCACAATTTGATAATGGGACTGACTGTCTTTCAAACATACATAAATAATTCGCTAACACACACGATAGCCTCCTGTGAAAATTAGCGCTAATAAACATTGGTGTTATTCTGCCTTCAAGTTCTCCTGGGATGTTTTAGTTTATGATCTTAGTTTAAGTGATTTTGTTCAGAATAAAACTGGCCCTTTGGTTATTTAATTTTCTTTTATGAACAAAGCTTTTTAGTGCTACTGCTACAACACAGGTGTAAGAATGCACATTAGTGTGTAATGATGCCTTATTCATGTATTTGTCTGTTTTATCGCACAAGAATGTGAAAAAAACTTAATGAGTAGTATTTTCATTAACATTAGTTAACTAGTTTAATTTACAATCGGTAGCACTTTATTTAACAGTACTGTTCCTCATGTACACACTATGAAATTATTATAGTGATTACAATAACTAGGTAATATCTAGGTACTAACTCTGAACCTACCCCTAAACCTAACCCTACCCCATGTAGTTATCTTATATTACCAGTAGTTTCTTATGTAGGTACACTGTAAGTACGTGTAAGTGTACATACTGTAAAATAAAGTGCAACCATACAATCAATAGATGATTATAATATTGTGGTGCCGTTCATTTGCACTCATCTGCCATAATTCTTACAGGACTTGAAGGCAGCATAACTCACCAGTGCACTAGACTTTCTGCAGGCTAAACCAAGGTTAGCGTTATAGCATCGTAGCCTTTGGTTGTGTGAAGGGCTTAAATTCAACACTCATCTGTTGGGTTAGATCACATCTTATTTGCTAGCCAAGGCACATTCGCTCAAGCATAATAAACTCCTCAAAACCAGGGTCATGCACAATTCATCTGGCTCCCTGTTTCCATCACCTCCACGCCAACTCCCTCAGGGGCCAAATGCAAGGCTACGAAAAGAAAAAAGAAAAAAGTGAACTCCTGTCACTCAGTATTTCATAGAAAGGAAACTGGTGCTGATTCTTTCACCATTTTTAGAGCTGGTTGTGCAATTCACCTATATTTATTTTCCAGACTAAGCTACTTTTTGATAAAGGAGAATGGTAGATCTATGTGACAGCTGTCTGTTACTCAAAGGCTGGATCTTTATAGGATTCTGTCATTATTTACACATCCTCATATCTTGTATGGTATTATTTTGTATGCAGGAGATATTGTTTTGAAGAATATTCACTATGCTTTTTCTGATACAATAGTGGCATCTGTAAAAACCAACACAAGCTCATTGGAAAAAAAAAAAAAAAAGTTCCTCTACAATACAATTCACTACAGTTTCCAGCTGAAATGAAACTAGTGGCTGTATGAAACCAATAACTTTTATTCCTTTTCACAAAACTTGTTACAGAGGAAGATCATGGAAGTAGACTAATAAAGACTTATTTTTATGTGGTTCTTTGGGCGTTTTCTATACTATGTTAAACACAAGTCATGATTGTTGATAAAAGAGCTCAAAAGACTAGTAGGAGCAAGCTAAATTGGCATGGTTGCTTCTGAAAAAGCATTTTATCTTATGTTTGAACACTATCAGATTTTGAGTATAGGGTTCAATGTAGGTGGTACAATATGTTATTTTCAAATGCGACAGAGTATTAAACTTTTAGCACTACTCACTGGACATTACATGTTAATTTGTTTTGGAGAAAATTGAATGTGCTGGACATTTTACTTTAGAAGTGACATGAAACATCAAAGAAGCAACCTAATAACATTTATTGGAAATGTTGTCACATGCACATTTTTCCTATTAGCCTGGGTTGATGAAAATAATTGTAAAGTAACAATTATTGTGAGATATTAAGTGTTAATTCTGTGACATAAATTTTATTTGATTTTGTACTATGACACAACATCAGGCTTTGGTATAAATAAGATTAAATAATGACAGAATTCCAAATATTCCTTTACCTTAAACGTATGGAAACACAAATATGAAATATTCATTAATTGACGAGGGCTGGGCAGTTCATGATTTTTTTTTTTTTTTTTGGAGTAGATTTTAAGAAGAGAGGGATATACAATTTGTTAATGTCCAGGATGTCCAATCGACTCATGTGTTGAGTTTCTCACCAATATATATGAAGCACCTGGTGTCCATCATCCTAAAATCATTACCATCCATGGAAATAAAGACACAATGAGTAGAGGAAACAAAGATCAGATTGGGAGCTCCAAACAGCAGCGATATAATTATGAAACAATCATATAAGAAAACAGAGGAAATAGGACACACAGCTACTTATGACACGCCAATGGTGTTACGATAAATCCTACAGCTTAAAGTCAACATGAAATCAAATTAATACACATTCTTGGCATTTGTGCCACTGAAATTACTTTCTTTTTCCCAGGTAATATTACCATGGCTGTGAGGGGCAATAGCCAAATAGCTTTTTTTGGCAATGTCATATTTGCTCTCGAGGGTGAATTTCATCTTTGGCCTCCACGTCCCTTGGATTGCTGGTAAACCCGAATTTATGTCTGGCTCCATTACTCCATCCACTTTCAAATATTTAGTTCCAGAATTTTCATTAAATATTATGTATCACATTACACGTACTTAACACATTATATCGTGGATGCAAAATAGGCGGTGATTTATGTTTCATGTTGACTTTAATTATGTTGATGACAACTGTTATTAAAAATGGTTGGATTGTGGGTAGTTAACATTTTTCAGAGCTAATTCATTGCTGCTTTATATGCTGATATATGATAGCTACATACAAGCAAAACAAAAATAAACCATTGATCAGTTTTCCATTCAGCTGATAAAATCAGACCAAACCAGACAAACATTCAGGTTAAAGTGTTTTGTGCCAACAATGTGCATCTCAGTTGATGTTTCAAGTGTCACTTGGCTCTCGAAAAGCTTCAGACAAGAGTTTTAGGAGTCAAACGGCAGAGATAGTTTGATGGTGCTTAAGGGTGTCTCTTGGGCGTTTTATATAGTTGTGAGTATTGATGAAGGAATAAAACTTTGAGACCATGTTATATTGTCTGAGTCATGTGATGAAACATTCTGTCATCACAGAATGTCAGACAAACGCAGATTGTGTCCAAAGATGGTTGCTGGGATCAAATGGCCTTTTCACAAGGGCCTTATACGTTCCAAGTTGCTACATAAAGTTCAAGTACAAGCATTAAAATATCTCAGTCTTCTTTCAGGTACTCTCTGAAATTCCTGAGCGTGAGAACAATAGCCATTCGCTGGCTGTGACTGGCTCTTTTTTCCGTCATTGAGCCATGATACGTTGCCACATATTAAAGGTCCTTTCACATGACTCATGTCAGGGTTTTAACAGAACCCTCAATGAACTTTGACCTTCAAAGACAAAAGCAAATTTAAGAGGTTGCTAAGTAGTAAATAGTGAACTTAGTGAAAGCCAACAGAAGAGGTTACATATATTTGAGCATTAAACAGGATAAAAGTCCCACTGTTTGCACTGCTACATCATAGACTGCTGGCATTTCAGCAATTTCACTACACAGTTAGCACAACACTAACATTTCAGCACAAAAACCTGTGTCTCATTCACTAACCACCCAAAATACAGTTTAAATGCACACTATACTGTATGAGCTGGTATAGTGCCATGTACATCACAATTAATGCAATTATTTCCGTCACTTCTATCGAAGTGATGCTTGCGAGTAATTTCCATTAAGTCATGCTATTTTCTTGCAATTGTACATTTTTTGAGATCAAGGAAGCCATAATTTAGCCATTATGATGATCAAACCATGGTGAAGATATGTCATAACTGGCCATTCATAGTTAATCAGTCAACTGGAGTCAATTTAGTCCACCGAATCACTGTGGAAATGCAATGATGTACTGAAGCATACCATATTGTGGAAGTCCGCTGGGATTGTGGCATTAAAAACGTGTTTGATACTGTTTTTTTGGCAATGTTTACGCTAAGTGTACTGAAACAAAGACAACACATGCAAATAAGTTATGATTTAGATTGACCTTTGCGCCAACACATTGGGGAACGTTGACGTGAGTCATGTGAAAGAGCCTTAATACTTTCTACATTCTCAATTTACACACATATATCCATTAAAAGGAGTGACATAAAAGACATTTTCAAAGACAGGTGATAATTAGGAAGTAATTCACATTTCACAGGAATACAACATCGGCCACATAAAAAGTGGGGGAAGAAACAGTTTGTGGCTAATGGTACTGCTTAAAAGTTTTTTTTTTTTTTTTTTTTTTTTTTTTTTTTAAATATCTGTGTACCTAGAGGGAATCTAAATGATCGTTGATATAAGCACAAATGTTTGCTCTAGCCCTAAGCGTTCAACAGTGCAAAAAGTCCACGGTTGGAGGGAGTCCTCATTTTGGCACGTATATCATTTTCCAGTCAAAAGCATACACACACACTAAATAGACTCATCAGTAGGATAATAAAAGCCAAAAAGGGTGATTTTACACGTAAAACCAGCTCCCACACAAAAGCAAGTGTCGGTGGAATTGAAACGAATGTTGTCGGGTGCCACATTTTTTCGTGAAATCATTTTGTCTATAACAAAATGCACCAGAGAAATCCTGTCAAGAACAAGTACTCAACGATATAACCTCAGAGAGTGTCCAGAAAGACGAAAACTGTTATAGAAATTTGTTAAAACTACATAACATTTCAAAATACACAGCAATTAGGTAAATCGTATTTTCTTATTGGTTGTTTCACATATCTGCAAAGTCAATAAATGTCTCTTACCTTAAATATATGCATATAGATAGCATTTTTTTCATTATATTTCTTTCATATATATATACATATGTAGATAAATACTGTCAAAAGTGTGCCTGGAGTGTTTTATAGTTATCGGTTTGAACTCTACATCAGGCTACGAGAGCCACTTGGGGTCCTCTGCAGTGCAAGGCGGGGATCTGGGGGTATATACTGGTGAGGGTGGTTATACGGTGGTGGAGGTGGAGGCAAGGGCGGTTGTGAACCGTCGTTGTTCCCCCCCTGGTTGCCTCCGCCATCGGGTGAGCGCACTGGTGTGGAGACGACAGACTGGATGAACTGGTGATGAGTGGGGCTCTGGCTGAGGAACGCCTCCATGCGTCCGTGACCGCCTTTGTCCAAGACGATGACCTTGACGATTTGCTGGCACTGGATGAGCGTGTCGGGTCGTATCTCGGCCAGGGCCACGGGCTGGTAGGAGTGTGAGGGTGTGGGGCTGGCACGTTGCAACGGAGGCTGCTGGAAGAGTTCCCTCTGGTGGTTGAGAAGGGCGCTGCTCTCAGGGCTCGGCGGTGCCGCGTTGAGCTGGTACGTCTGAAGCCTGTTGTGAATTGACACCTAGTTTAGAAAACAGTCAGAGATAGCATCATATGTTATAAGACTGTTCTCCTTCTACTGCCATCAGCCCTCCGGTGAACACACATCACAATAGACATGCGCAAAGTGTTGCGTGTGGACGTGGCACAAGGGGTTTGCTCGGTGTCTTGCGACTCGGACAGAGGGTGGGAAGCTGGAATCAGGGATGCAGATGTGGAGGGTTTTGGGGACTGTGTGTTTGTGTCTATAAGGTGTGTGGTGGTTATTAAGAGGACACTGAGGGCCCCTGTGTCTCCCTTGGAAACCACTAGAGCATTATGGGAATAGAGAATGAAAAACACTTCAGGGAAGAAGGGGGACAAGAAAGGGTGGGACAGGTTAAACAATGGGAAGGGGGTAATTGGACAACTACAGACGACACACATCCGAATGCATGCCATCAATATTTCTCATAAGGTTCGGGACTTAAAGGGTTAGTTCACCCAAAAATGAAAATTCTGTCATTAATTACTCATCCTCATGTCGTTCAAAACCCGTAAGACCTTTGTTCATCTTCGGAACATAAATTAAAATATTTTTGATGAAATCTGAGAACTCTCTGACCCTCCATAGACAGCAACGCAACTGAAATGTTCCCAGACCCAGAAACGTAGAAAGGACATTGAGAAAAACGTCCATGTGACATCAGTGGCTCAACTTCAGTTTTGCGAAGCTACAGGAATACTTTTTGTGTGCAAAGAAAACAAAAAAATAACAATTTATTCAACAATTCTTCTCCTCAAGTTACAGTCTTCCGCCATTTTGGAGAGTATCAGGATGCATAATCAACGCGTAATCAGCGTTGTTTACTTTCAGGAGAAAGCGCATGCATTTATTCGAATTGTTGAATAAACTATGTAATTTTTATTTTCTTTGCACACAAAAAGTATTCCTGTAGCTTCGCAAAACTGAAGTTGAGCCACTGATGTCATGTAATTTTTACCGATGTCCTTACCATGTTTCTGGGTCTGGGAACATTTCAGATGCATTGCTGCCTATGCAGGGTTAGAAAGCTCTCGGATTTCATCAAAAATATCTTAATTTGTGTTCCGAAGATGAACAGAGGTCGGACAGGTTTGGAAAGACATGAGAGTGAGTAATTAATGACAGAATTTTCATTTTTGGGTGAACTGACCCTTTAAACAAGAGTTTGCCTGGACTTCCTCTCTCTTCCTAATCGTCTCCTGGGCTCTAATAATGGCACGTATCCACAATTGTCTGTGGGATACTTCCACTGCCTCTGGGATTGATGTCTTTGAGGAGTGATGAACATAGTTCATAGTTCAAAGTGAGTTAATCTAGCTCTGTCTCAGGATAGATGCTGGCACTTGAGGGTTGGCTTGATGGCTAAAGTGAGGGCACTTTCCTCTTAATCAATCTTCTTGACTGTTGGAGATAGGGTACAAATTGATTGACGGTGCACCACTTTGTCTGAGAACGGAGTGTGTGGTGGGATTGCAGTTGGGTTGAAAAATTGGTTGGTGACAGCATAAGATTCTAGTACAGCGATGAAGTGCAACGGTCGGGTTCTGGCAACTCTATCTCACGACCAATTCCTACGTATTTTACGAGGTGGCTAATTCGTACGAATGCGTACGACCTCACTCGTACGATTTGTCTACACCCCAATGATGCGTAGGTTTAGGGGCGGGTTAGGTGTAGGTCATTCATACAAATCCATACGAATTGTGCAACTCGTAAAATACATACGGTTTATCAAAAATCACATGAATTTGTATGAGTGAGGTCGTACGAATTCGTACGAATTAGCCACCTCGTAAAATATGTACAAATTGCCGTGAGATCGGACTGGCTCTGGAAGTAAATCATCATTCATATTATCCATAGGGAAACAGATTTTTAAACAATAACTTAAGTTACCTACTTTTTTGAGGTTGTTAATCCTATTGCATGGAGATAGTTATTTTTGCAGCTGACCTTACTGCATATGCATTTGTAGTAGTTTCCCTTTCAGACGCAAAATTTATGGTTTAAATAAATCATGATCAATGTGATTTACTAAGGTTTATGACTGTCAATTTACTGGTATTTGTGCCATTGTTTAATGCCCAAAAAGCAAGTCTTAAAGCCATTTTTACACCTGTGTTGTCAATAAATTACCCACATTTGATTATCATATTTCATTGTTTGCGACCCTATGCTAATTTGTACTGATTATAGTACATTGTGTTGGTCATTATGGAAATGATCTGGCTGCGTCTGTATTCTTTAATTTGCACATTGTCAGTAGATCAACCGCAGAATTTTCCACTCCCATAGGCTCCTTTATGGGATTGCTCTCTCACGCTAATTTGCCCTGTTAAATAAATCACGCCCTAAAGCTAGAAAGTAACACAGTCTTGCACCTTTATCCTTTTGTCCACTTTTAAAATACTTTTTTTTTTTTTTTTTTTTTGCTTCAAATAAAAGTTTGTAATGCTGTGATTTACCTCATAGCTGGTTTGCTTGGTTCATGACTAACAACGCTTTAATGAAGAATCACTTTGGGAAAAGTGAAAGGAAAAGATAGGCCTACTTCATGAACCAACTCCATTGATAAGGCTCTTTTTATTTTTTATTTTAATTTTCATATGTTGAAGCTGCCAAAAGTTGGTAGTTTGATATTTAGATTTGAAAATGTACGTTAGAATAGTTTGTTTTCCTCAGTTTTTTTTTTTTTTTTTTCTCCATTTGGTTTTCAAAACTAATACCTTTATTCACATACTGCTCAACTTACTGAATTAATTAAACATTAATAAAACATTTCCAGGTAACACTTTAGTATAAGGACCAATTCTTACTATTAACTAGTTGCTTATTAGCATGCCTATTATTAACATATTGGCTGTTTATTAGTACTTATAAAGCACATATTCTGCATGACCATATTCTATATCCCTAATCCTACCCAATACCTAAACCTAAACTACCTTAAAAACTATTAATAAGCAGCAAATTATAAGTTTATTGAGGCAAAAGTCATAGTTAATGGTTTGATAGTTGCGAGAATTTGACCTTAAAATAAAGTGTGACCATTCCGGTTATCAAATATTACAATTTGCTAATTGTAGGTTGAAGCTTTTAACATTTCAAATTTGTCTGATGCTTCCATAAAGCTCTGAAAAAAATAAAAAATAAATAAATAAAATAAAAAAATAAAATAAAATAAAAACAACCTAACACATTAGCATTAAATAAATCTTTTATGTATATTCAAATAAGAATCTGAAAAATATGCATAAAGGTTTCATTACTTTACTTGAGGGTATGGTTATGTAATATAACATGATAAAGTTTTATTTTATTTTTTTGTCAGTTATAATGCAATTGTCACTGCACAAACATCTGGTCGTATTCCAAATCTGGCTTATATGAATATATGTAAAGAATATATGAATATTACAATATAGGTAAAGCTTTTTTTTTTCTTTTTTTTTTTTTAAAGTGCAAAGAACTGAAAAATGTCATACTGCAAACTGCTGTTAAATTATGAAATATTAATGCATTCTATATAAAAGTGAGCATGCTGACGCTCAGCAACATTCCAACACACTTCAGCTGCCATCTTTTCTCTCCCTTCTCAATGTTTATGTCCATCTTAGCACACTTTTCAGGTCATGTCCATCTCAGTCTTACATCCCCTCTCCAGCTAACACGTGCCAATCACTGCCATCCATAACAGCTAAAACGTGTTTTAAAATGTATTACGGCAATACTGCCGTGTTTAAACAGGCAGGTGGCTCAACTAGTCTATAGTAGTTGGACAGCTTGATTCTCTCTCTCTCTCTCTTTCCCTCTTACTCCTTCAGGATATGGCTGGCGTTTCCTCTGACCCCTCTGCTGGCTGCGATGTGTTCCGACAGCCCGTGCCCTTCAGGGGTTCGCAGGGTGCTGACATTTACATGTGGCATGAATAAGGTGAGGGTTTTCAGTGCCAGACAGGAAGTCGCTGCCACTCTGATCATGTTCAGGCTAAGAGCAGACCACTAATGTGCTACATCTAATGCTAGCAGAACTGAAATTTGCCTGCTAAACAAAACATGCAGACAGGGCTGGAGGATTTAGAACATAAGTTTTTTTATTTATTTATTTATTTAACACTTTATTTAAAGAACCAATTCTCACTATTAACTAGTTGCCAATTAGCATGCATGTTAATGCGTACAAAGTTCATATTAATGCCTTCTACTCTAAAGTGTAATAATCATAATAATAATAATAATAATTGTTGTTGTTGTTGTATGTAGTGTACGTTTTCCTAAACAAAATAAATCCTTCAGGAGCTTTCTTTTTTTTTTTTTTTTTTGTCCAGATAAAGTGATGATAGCCTACGATCAAGATAGCCTATAATCAATTTCTGACAGTGTCAGAAATTCAGCATGATCATCGCACACTGTGTTTACTGCTACGAACCACATTTACTGACCAGCCAATAAAAATGCATATGAAATCAATGCGACATGGCGCTAAAACTTAAAACTGCTTACTTAAAACTCTTTTAACTTCCTCTTTTACAGCTTCATCTTTTTTTCAGCAAACATAAAAAGTACAATTGCCAAACTTTGCTTCATCAAGCTCTTTTATTTATCACTAGTGCATGGTAATGACGTTTTGTTCTTTAATAGTAACTTGCGCAGTGCACAGTGTGATTTGCAATGACCTAACTATTTTAGCACGATTGCTAAAATCGTGCAATGTGTAGAAGGCTTAAGATAAAAGCTGTCAGACAACATCCTTTTATTTACTTGCTGCTATTTTAATCTTTTTGATTTGCATTTTTTTTTTTTAATCTTACTGATTCCTAAAAAAAAGGTCACCAGTCAATGTGCTCCATTTCATTTACTGTTCTATGCCAATTTGCTACTTTCTGAGTGTCGGTTTTGAACCCCCAATACTGAAATATCTCTGTAAGATTGCTGCATTCCCACAACTTCAATTTTACACTCCATGAGCTCTATTGAGATTCTAAGACTTGTGGGCATATGAAATGAAAGCTGCCATGTCTCACACAGAAGAAAGTGCATCTGTTTAAACAAAGTGCACCGACACAGTGCCTCTTTGCTGTTGTGTCCTTGAATTCCCTCCCATGCACAAAACATGGTGTTACCTCATGATGCTAATCGCACGGCCCTCTGGGTAATGTATTTTATGTAGGGTTTGTCTTTTATCCCCCTGCAGAGAGGTGATGATGCTGCATCAGATTAATGTTAGGGATCACTGGGGCTTGTTCTTGTGGTTGCCACAGTGGAAATGCTGAAAAGTTGCTACCTGGTATGCACTGAGTCTGGGTTTGCAATTAAACAATCTATTTACTTAATGTTTCTTGTCTTCCCTTTTGAAAAGGAAGTGCACTTAACTGTACTGAAGTTGAATTTTTAAAATATAATGAAAATAATATAAAATAATATAATTTTAACTTTAGTGTTATTTGATATATTTAAAGTTAATATATTTTAAAATAACTAAATTGCTACAAATGTGTAATTACACATAATTTGAAATAAAGGCATACAAGTTTCAATGACAATAAAGTATATTTTGATTGGCTTGTCAGCAGTTGTGGCAGTA
Source organism: Spinibarbus caldwelli (assembly GCA_039654775.1). Lineage (NCBI taxonomy): Eukaryota > Metazoa > Chordata > Actinopteri > Cypriniformes > Cyprinidae > Spinibarbus > Spinibarbus caldwelli. Next base: position 19,559,153 of record CM077228.1, on the reverse strand, counting down.
CACTTGAACTATATTTCTAAGTAATTATAAAATTCCAAATAATGGCATGCTTAAGCCCTTCTAAACATTCTAAATTGAATTCCAAATAATCTAAATTTAGACTGTAATACTTTTTATTTAATTGCAATTATCGTGCAATTAAGCTCTGAATACAGTATATTCAGTTCGGACCGGATTATTCTTTTAAGGTATATTATTTACATAATAATTACTCTTTTTAAAAGTATGCTAAAGTGTTCTTCTTTTTTAACAAGGGTTATTGTAAATGATTCATCAGTGCACATTATTCCAAAGGGGGAGAAAAAAAAAAATCTGCATTTTTTTTATTTTATTTTATTTTAATTTATTTTATTTTATTTTTAGTTAGTTAGTTCTGTTCTTAAACAACTTCCTGATGTCATATTCCAAACCATTAAGTTTTCATGTTGACATTAATTTAAAAAATAAATAAATAAAATAAAATAACATAAAATAAATGAATGCAACACTTTAGTATGATTTTAATATTGCCACTGTAGTGTTTTGGATTATTCATTCAGTTCATTCATCAAAAGTTTAATAACTTTTCAAAGTTATTTTTAAACTTGATATGGTGGCAATATGGTGAGCACAGCATGCATATGTACATTGATTAACAATTCTAGGAACTGTATTTCAAGATTTCAAAAAGTTCAAGATTTCCATGTAATATTTATATTTTGTTTTATTTCAGGTTTATTTCAAATGATGAAAAAGATTTTTAATAGTTTTACTTTTATACAGTAACAACTCATTTTAGGCATGCATTAAAGGGGTCTTATTATGCTCTTTTACAAAGTCTTGATTTTGTTTTGGGGGTGTACTAGAACATGCTCTAATGCTTGGTGGTTCAAAAATAGCATTATTTTTCACATAATTTACATTATTACAAATACCTTTCTCCCCAGCCTGGCACAAACGGCTTGATTAGATCCGGGTTTGATGAAGGCCCGCCTTCCGAAAAACGAAATGTGTTGTGATTGGTCAGCTGTCCCAGTGCGTTGTGATTGGCGAACAACTTAGACGGTGTTTCGTTACTGCCCCACCCCTTGCCAAAGCAGCAAGTTCATCAACATTGCTATATAAATTCAGACCCTGAGAATATTGAACAAGAGGATCGGGCAGAACCTTTACACGCACGGATATTGCAAGACATATTAAAGTGGTAATGTTATTGTTGTTGTTTTTTTTTTTTTTTGCTAAATCACGTTTTAGATAGGATGTCAACAACAGCTTAAAAAATAACTGCATTTACTGTGTACAGATAAGTGCAATGGTAATATGTATTATGTTTATTGTTCTTTAATTCTAACATTATAACATGAATTGCAGTGAAACTGTTATACAGTTGAATTTACTTATACCATAGTCCCACAGAGTTACACTATTTGTGGCGGCATATATATGCAAATTAATTCTCTGCCGGCGGGAGGCGCTGTTGGAGTGGTAGAGATCATAGACTGTAAAAAAAAGATAGACGACGCGTCTCCACTTCCTTCCACTATAGAAATTTGAACCCAATTCATCTCAGTATGGCCGCTGCCATTGTGAGTAAATGACGTCATTTGGAGCCAGAGTCTGCGCAGTAGTGTCGTGAGGTGGAGCCGCGGTATCAAAGTCCCGCCCAAGCTCCCGCAGACCCAATCAACTATAACAACACGTCCCATTTTTATAGCATCAAATTACTAGCTTAAATCAAACTTATCACAAAAACGAACAAATGAATATCAGCGTGATAACAACTACCTTAAATGACCAAAATCATATTTCGAAAAATTGTATTGGAAGTGTAATTATTTTTTTTTATTTTGACGCAAGTCCCATTTGTTTACATGGTGAGGGTGGGGTTTATGACCTGTACTGCAGCCAGCCACCCGAGGGGTGATCAAAGAGTCCGCAGCTTCACTTTCCAGGATGTGTGAGACACACCCGGTAGAGACAGAGGTTTTCCCGGTAACGCTGTACACAAAGCAGAGCTCCGCTCACAAACGCTGCTTTATCAGACATTACATGCAAGATGAAATTAAAATGACAGTCCGTTTCCTTCAGAAATACAGTGATATAAAAACACCTGCACCGGGTTTCGATTTTGAAATGTGCAGTGCTCAACCAAGTGTTCTCCCCACCCGCCAACCATTTGAATTTCCGTAGGTGGGATTTATTTTAATGATATTCTAATGGACCGCTTTGTGACATCACAAATAAAGGAAAACAACTTTGTATTCCAAACGAGCCGTTCATTGTAGTTCTTGAAAAGTGATTTTTTTAAAAAACGGAATATCTCCCTTTGGAGTGGACTTTGAGATTTGTAACTTTGTAGATCTTTTTTTATGCCCAAACATACACACTACACACTGACTAAAATTCAAAAAGTGAAAAAGCATAATAGGACCCCTTTAACTCAAACAAAAAGTCATCTTTGAGAGATTAGTGAGCTGTTTGTATACTGTTTAAAGTATGACTTTATTGAAATGCTCCACAAATATGGAAAGCTTACATTGAATTTCTGCTCTCTTCTGTCCGCTGTCTGCTGAACTTTTTTTTTTTTTTTCTGATCATCAACGAGGTAAAAACATGTATAAAATGTTTGTTTCGTTAATTCTCTTAAAATTCTCCTCCACAATGCAAAGTTAATTTAACAGGAGAGGGCAACAGTGCACAGATGAGTTTTACCTCCAGGGGGCTGCTGTCGACATTGGGTTTGGCGGCGATAACGTTTAGAATGACTTTAGGGGAAGCGGAAGGTCGTCTGGTTGAGGACACTGCGTTTTCACTCCAGCAGGAACATATGGCTGTTGTAGCTTGTTAATTCCTGTTCACTAGCTTTATGTGTCATATAAGCTGTAAGCTACTGACGGATGCTAGGGGTCTGTAGGGACTTACCTGCGAGAACACTGAACTCTTACCTCTACTGCATTGTGTCCGCTCTGTGATGTGTTCATTTCCTGTTTTCCTAAGCAAAGAAAAGAGTACAAATCAGACTAAAGATTAAAGAATGGGTGAATATACCGTGGATGATAATTTGAGTAAATATGCTTGAAACTAAGTTTATAAAATCACATACACACAAAGTTCACATTTAGTGGGAAAAAACAAATGATAACTCTCGGCGGGATTGGCATGGTAATGTACATGACAATGTTAATGTGTTTGGTCTTGGCGGAATAGATCTGCAACTCTGCTGTTGTAGCAGAGCAAGTATGGAGACTTGCTACTGCTAATACATCCACAACATTCTGCTACCGTAGCTTATCTATACAGGTGGAGCTGGGGAAGGTGGAGGGTTTCTGAAGCATGCTGCAACTGCTACAGCAAACATTAGCATTAGCAAATTAATATTTGAATGTTGAGCAGCGAACTCATTGGCTGCTGATACGAAAAGAACCAATCAGCTGCGCCATGTGATGATGCCATTGTGTCAGATTGAGTTTGACCTATCGGACTGTGCCATCTAGAGTTCCATGCCATAACTCTGGATATATAATGGTATATATGAAAATGTTTCCGTGAGATTCACCCAAACATGACTGAGAAAGAAAGAAAGAAAGAAAGAAAGAAAGAAAGAAAGAAAGAAAGAAAGAAAGAATGCACAAGCCACTTCACTCAAATTCTCTGTATTGTTTGGTACTGAACTTTTGATAATATTTTGATATTTACTGTATAACTGGGGGTAAAACCAGCTTGATAATACATAAACAGATACTTAATGCAAATAATGTGAAATACAGCAGATAAATGTGTTTCTGACTGTATTGTACCTGAAGGAGAACCTTGTCTTCCCCTCAACTCAAGCTGAGTCCCGTTGTTCTTGATAGAGTGAGTTTTGGCTCCCTGTTGTTTCTCCAACTCCCCTAAAAAGACAGTGGAAAGAGACCAGGAGAGGTTTAAGTCTATGCCACACACACACACACACACACACACACACACACACACACACACACACACACACACACACACACACACACACACACACACACACACACACAGCATGCTCACATCCTCTAAACCTTGACTCTAAACTCTAAACAGCAAGCCTCCAAATCACCATACTTACACTCAGGGCTTGATGATAATTGCCTGTCATTTCTAATCAGGCTACAAAAGAGCTTTTCCCCTCTTCCAAAAGAATTGTAAGAAAGCTCTGGCTCTACATTAGGACTCTTTTAGGGGAAATATACCTTCTGATTTAATGAAGCCATAAGAAAGGACTAAGCCTTGATAAAAACCTGTGAGTGCACAAAGAATAGCTGACAACCAATCAGCAGGATACTAAAACACAGCATGCTACCTAATTAAACATATTTATTACAGTAGTAAATTTAAGGATAAAAGGAGGGGAAAATGTGTCCTATTGTATTCCAGAGAACTGAAAAGGTGTGCATACAAATGGGAATAAAATAGGGCTGCCCCCCAATAGTCAACTAATCGTTAGTCGCCCAGAAGAGGCTTGGTCGACCAAAATTTTATTAGTCACTTAGTCGCAGAAAAAAATTAAATAAATAAATCCACAGGCGAAGTCACGCAGTCCGTGACTAACAGATCGTTAACAGCTAGTCTATGGTAATACAGTACATCAGGCAGGACATCTAAACGCTCGCCTATCATTCATCGACTTCAAATATGGCGTATCATCTGAAATATGTAAGTATTAGCAACTTTACATGGCCGCTCAATCTAATGTTAGTCTCGCGTAGCCAGACCTTCAGACTGACAGCTGAAGGTCTGGGAACTTTGGCCGCTTTGAATGGCCAAGGCTCGCCCAGGAGGCCATATGACTGACAGGTAAAGCAACCAATCACGTTTCGTTTTGTGCCGCGTCATGTTTAGGGGTGTGGAAATCTCGCCACAGTAACAGACCGGTGTGTAAAACTCTTGGACATATTTAAAAGATTATATGCCGCAAACTTTAAATTTTTCACATACTTTTGAAAATTCAGCGTTTAGTTGATCCTGACAAGTACTTGTCATCAGTTGTAAACACGACGGCTTTTTTCTTTCGTGAGGGGGTTTGGCGCCATGGCATTTTTGTTTCCAGGCAGAACGTTAAAGAACGCGACACACAGGTCTCCCAGAAATCCTGTATATTCTAACCAATCCGATGATGACTTCGAAACTCCTGAAGTGTTTCCAGCTAAGTGTGCCATATGCATCAGATGTTTAGGCAATGTTCCGTGGGCGTGACGTCTGAGGCTGAGACTAATCTAATGTTAACCTAAAGAAATGTGCGCTACTGAAGTGTCTGTGCGGAGTGTGGAAGCTGAACAGCAGCACACTCACTGCATGACAGATAGAGGCGGCAGTGCAGTCACTTGCTCTTAAAGGGATACTCCACCCCAAAAGGAAAATTTTGTCATTAATCACTTACCTTTCATGTCGTTTCAAACCTGTAAAAGCTTCGTTTATCTTCGGAACACAATTTAAGATATTTTAGATGAAAACCGGGAGGCTTGTTACATTACAGTGCCGAATTGTTGAATAAAGTCGTTATTTTTATTTTATTTCCGTACAAAAAGTATTCTCGTCGCTTCATAACGTTACGGTTGAACCACTGATGGCAGACGGAGTATTCTGATGATGTTTTTCATACTTTTCTGGACTTTGACAGTGTAATTTACTTGGCAGTCAATGGGACAGTCACAAGCCTCCCGGTTTTCATCTAAAATATCTTAAATTGTGTTCCGAAGACGAACAAAGCTTTTACGGGTTTGGAACGACATGGGGGTAAGTGATTATGACAAAATTTTAATTTTGGGGTAGAGTATCTCTTTAAAATACTCCCTCATTTTTGGTCATACAGATAAGAGTAATACATCTTTCAAATCTTTAAAGACTCTATGTTTATTTGTGTGCACTCACAATAACAACAAAATGAGTTTTTGCAAAATAATGAAAGCAAACAGGATGCGCTTTCTGCCGTCTCGGTCTCTGTGAACTTCAGTGCGAAACTCTGTGTATATCTTTGCATTAAAGTCATTAAAAATATATCTATAGAGAGTGAAATGTCTACTTTCAAATGAACCAATTCAAATGGAAAACAAATTCTCAGATTATGTAATCCGTATGAAACATACAGGCGCATCCACTACAGTGGAGATGACGAGTCGGTGTCTCCGACTTCATCTCTTAGGCCAAAAACAAAGAAAGCACTAGTTTATCAAATTATTAAAATGTTAATGCAGTCTCCTTACTGTTTTTCCTTGACACATTCATAATCATTACTTCTGCTGGTGTGCTGTGGCAAGCTTTATGCGTGTGCTTGAGCGCTTATTAGGCTATGTAGGCAATTAAAGGCTCATTATAATGATTTAAATGGTTTATTAATAAACATGCGATTAGTCGACTAATGCTTGAAATTAACGACTACTAGTCGACCAGAAAAATCCTTAGTCGAAGGCAGCCCTAGAATAAAATATATCAAAAATAATTATAAGGGTGTTTAATATAATGAAATTAAAATTGTTGTTCATGTTGATAAAAAAAAAAAAAAAAAAAAAAAAAAGATTTTCAAAAGTTTTCATGTAATGACAGCAAGTCAAAACAATATAATTAGGCCTGTCAATTTACAGCATGAATTTAGTGTGATTATTTTAAAAATAAATAAATTAATAAATAAATAAAAATAAAAATTATGCAATTATTCATTCTACTGTTTTATTCACTCATTCACTCTTTTTTTATTTTATTTGATTTTTTTAACGATTTTAAAATTATTGTTGGTTTTCATGTTTTTCATGTTGCTTCATGAGTTTTCATTAATACTACTACTACTACTACTACTGCTACTACTACTACTAATAATAATAATGGTGTTTAAAATAATGAAATTAATTTGTGTGTGTTTGTGTTTGTGTGTGTGTGTGCATGTGTGTGGCTGTCAATTTAACATGCTAATATAAATAGGTTAATCATTAATGTTATTATATGTTATTTATAAATATTATAGGTTAATAAAAATGATTACAACTCATGCACGTATTTATTATTATTATTATTATTATTATTATTATTACTACTACTACTACATCAACCATTAGTTATGTCAAATAGTATTGTCAAATATGGATAAACAAGTACTGTCATTATACTGTTATATAATACTGTTAATATTTTTATTCTTGAAATATTCTCCTGGAAACATCAGTTTATTTTTCTATATTTCTGTCATTTAGAAAGAGTAAATTTGAGAGTATTAATCCACAGCAAGACCTCCAGAGCCCCGCTGGATAACTGGACAGCAGATTACCTGCCTCAGTTCAACACACATTAACTGCAAATGAGGATTGTCTTTATTTGCAATTCTAAAAATAAAGGCAAAGACATGAAATGCAAGTTAAAGTATCAATGTACAAAGGCATTTATTCAAGCTTGGATTGTAAAGAGAAGTTCCTTTTTGTGGTAAAGAAAAGACGTGTAGCTGTGTAGATGACAGCTCTCAGTTCACCAACAGCTGTATTCCTGAAAAGGTGCTTATCTCTCTTTTCCCGGTGAAACTGCTGACACAGATACACATACAGCACAAGACTTCTCATGGACCCTTGCTCTCGCTAGCTCAGAATGTAATGTAAACCAACCAGCCTCAGCAGAATACATGCTTTGATGTCCACTGGCACTCAGCCCTTTCTCTTTCTGTCTCTCTTTTTGTTTTTCTCCCTCATGGAAACCAAAAGACATTTCTCTGTTCCTGCTTCCATGTCTTTCCTTCTCAGTTCCTTCAGAGGATATTTGAAAGCCTGACAGCACTGTGCAAACGAAACATTTCATTTATTATAGAACAGCTCAGTGAGAGTCCTAAAGGACAAACGCACAGGGAAAGCAAACATATACACACCATATTTACAAAAACGCAGTGCAAATAAACAGCAGAGCAGCTAAGACTGCAAAATGAGAATCATATTACACAGAAATTAACTGGTCCAATAAGCAACCTTCACATTTGTAAACAGAAAAAGGGGTGAAAAGCAGTGCATTCTGTTTTATCTTCTTTTGGTTGATGTTTTAAATGTAATAATTGCATTTACACTGAAATTTGATGCATACATTTTTATGAAATTACATAATTATTTAAATATAGTAATACTGAAAATTTTTGACTTTTTGCTTTTGAAAGACGTCTCTTATGCTCACTTAAAATAAAATAAAATAAAATAAAATAAATGTTGTGTATTATTTATTTATTTATTTATTTATTTTTTAAAGCAGCCCGTCTTCAGTGTTAGATGATACTGGTGCTGAAGAGAAAAAAAAAAAAAAAAAAAAATACAGCATTTTTTTTTTTTTTTTTTTTTTTTTTTTTTTACAATCTAAAGTTTTTACTGTCACTTTAGATCAATTTAATGCATACTTGCAGGATTCACCTTTTTTATTTTATTTTATTTTTAGATTTTTATATTTAGATTTTATTATTATTTTAGAAATAGTTACCGACCCCTAACTTTTGAACGGTAGTGAGCGTAAATGTTAAGGAACTGTATGTAAAATTAATTATAATGCATTATATGTTGAAATGACTAAAGTTTGTAATATTTAGTTCATACATTGTTACATTTCAACTAAGTTTATTAATGCAGTGCTGTAATACCTAGAAGTAATTGTAGAACTGTAACTTTTTCTGCCCATTAATGTCACAACCTTAGCAACTTTCTTGCAGTTCAAACAGTAGATCATGGCACTAGTATGATCAAGGTTATGGGGTTGATTCCCACGGAATTCATGAACTTTATTAAAGGCATTGCAAGCTATGTGATAAACCATCACTTAAATGTATAAATCATAATGTACAGTAAGTTCTGCAGCAACACCCTGCAACCTTGCATGGGCAAAAACCACTCACATTTTCTTCAGTAAAAGTAAAAAAAAAAAAAAAGAAAAAGAAAAAGAAAAAGAAAAAGAAAAAGAAAAAGGAAAAGGAAAAGAAAAAGGAAAAGAAAATTCTTATTAATCATAGGTGTATCAGCATCTGTTTTACTACAGCTGCCAACAACTGGATTATTTCTGTTAACCCAGCAAATGGCGTGAACACTTCCCAGTCCCGAAACCCTCACGGCGAGATGATTGGTTCCTCGGCACGGGCCGTGGCTCGCGACCACGCCTTCCCCGGTTCCTTTCTTCCCAGAGGTGGATGAGGAGCTGATGAGCTTGTGGACGGCCCCTTTTTCGGCCAGAAGCTGCTCGTCTGCCTCCCCCATCCTCACTACCCTCGATGGCGGGGCGGCTAGGGGGTATGTTGACATTCCCCAGATGGAGAGTGCGGTTGCGGTGCACCCGTGCCCGCAAAACGCCGCCACTTGGAGGAATCATCCTCGTTTCCCGTCCAAAGCTGTGAGCTGATGGCCGCTCTCTGGGCCAAAGCTTACAGTGCTGCGGGCCAAGCCGCCTCTGTCCTGCATGCCATGGCTATCCTGCGAATTCACCAAGCCAAGGCATTTAAATGCACGAGAGTAGTACCAACCCGAGGTTGATGCAGGAGCTGCGCTCGGCGACTGACCTTGCCCGACGGGCGACGGAAGTCACAGCCTGGTCCCTCAGGAAGGCGATGTCCCAAGAGTGGCCGGTGGCCCAAGAGTGTCATCTATGGCTCAGCCTTGCGAGATGAGCGATGTCGACAAAATGCGCTTTCTCGACGCTCCCGTCTCCCAGGCTGGACTGTTCGGCGACACTGTCGAGGACTGTGCCCAGCAGTTCTCGGCAGTACAGAAGCAGACCAAGGCCTTCTTGCCAGGCGTGATGCACCATCTGCCACCGCTCCGGCGTGGGCCAAGCCCCAGTCTGCTCATCGCCGTGGGCGCCCTCCTGCGTCCTCCAGAGCTGCTCCGCCCCGTGCTGAGTCGTCACCTAGGCCCGCGCGTCGAGCATCTCGCAGGAGCATGGCACCCCCGTGTCTCGTCCAGGAAGGCGACAAACCGGCCCTGACACGGGCAACCCGGAGATGTGGGAAGCGGCTCTTTCTCAGGAGATAGTGAGGACAGCGCCGCTCCTTCCCCCGGAGGAGGGCCGGGTGGAAAATCTTCTGTTTCAATTTTCTGTTCCGCCGTACCCACATTGTCAAAGAAAGAGCAATTTCCCTTTCCCCCGGGTTCTCAGGCTCGCGGGCTGACAGAGAGCGGCGCGCTGCCTCCTCACTCTTGCCCACGATGCCCCCCTTTGCCAGTAGCCAGTGAGTTGCGGTTGGGGGACGCATTGCCTCTCCACGCATCTCTGGCCAGTCCCTCCGGGGACGCGGGGAGTTCTACTGAGATCAGTCAGAACGCGATGCCTTCTGGCCTATCGGCTCAATTCCCCTCCGCTGCACTACTGTGGGTATGTCGATTGTCCCTTTGGTGCCACTCGTACGGAGTTTGGGGGCGTGGCTTGCGCTGCCCAACCCATCCCACTGGCTCATTCGCACAATCCGACTCGGCTATGCGATTCAGTTCACCAGGTGACCTCCCAAGTTCAGTGGCGTTCTCGAGACTTCGGTGGCAGTCCGAGACGCACCTGTCTTGCATGAGGAGATTGCTGTCCTGGCAAAGGATGCAATTGGGCCGGTCCCTCCAGCCGAGAAGAAGCAGGGGTTTTACAGCCCTTACTTCTTCGTACCCAAGAAAGGTGGTGGCCTCCGGCCAATCCTGGATCTGCGAGTCTTGAATCGGGCCCTGCGCAAGCTTCCGTTCAAGATGTTGAAGCAGAAGTGCATCATCAGATGCATCCAACCCCAGGATTGGTTTGCAGCGGTCAACCTGAAGGACACTTACTTCATGTCTCGTTTCGCCCTCGACACAGACCATTGGTTTGTGTTCAAGTGTCGGGCATGGCAGTACAGGGTCCTCCCCTTCGGGTTCTCCTTGTCCTCTTGTGTCTTTGGGAAAGTCACGGAGGGCGCCCTTGCCCTGTTACGGGAAGTGGGCATCAGGATCCTCAACTGTCTTGAGCATGGCCCGCACGCGAGAACAGTTGTGCGATCACAGGGACCTGGTGCTCTGGCACCTCAGCCAGTTGGGGCTTTGGGTCAACTGGGAAAAGAGCAAGCTCTCCCCCGTGCAGAGAAACTCCTTTCTCAGTATGGAGTTAGACTCTGTGAGTATGGTGGCGCATCTCACCAACGAGTGTGCCCAGTCCATGCTGACCTGCCTGAGTTCCTTCAGAAGCAGGATGGTGGTACCACTGAAACACTTTCAGAGGCTCCTGGGGCATATGGCATCCGCAGCTGCAGTCTCGCTGCTCGGATTGATTCATATGGGACCACTTCAGCACAGGTTACACTCCCGAGTCCCGAGATGGGCATGTCGCTGCGGTACAGTTCGCGTGACCGTCATGCAAACGCGTTGCCGCTCATTCAGCCCCTGGACGGACCTTGTCTTTCTACGGGTCGAAGTACCCTTAGAACAAGTGTCTTGGCATGTCGATGTCACGATGGATGCCTCCAGTGCGGGCTGGTGTGCTACATGCAATGGGCAGGCAGCCTCGGGGTTCTGGACAGGGCCTTGACTGCTTTGGCACATCAACTGCCTCGAGTTGCTGGCAGTGCTACTAGCCTTGCAGCGGTCCGGCTGGCTGCTTGGCTACCACGTGTTGGTCCGCATGGACAACACTGCGGCTGTCTCGTACGTCAACTGGCAGGGTTGTCTACGATTACGTCGCATGTCAAAACTCGCCCGCCATCTCCTCCTCTGGAGTCTGATGCAGCGCAAGTTGCTACGCGCCGTCCACATCCTGGGGGAGCTCAATCATGCAGCCGATGTGCTCTCACGACAGCTCACGTTCCCCGGAGAATGGTGACTCCATCCCGAGACAAGGCCCCCCTCGGCACGGACGCACTGGCACTCAGCTGGCCTCAGGCTCTCTGCACATATGCGTTTTCCCCAGTGAGCCTGCTCGCACAGACACTGTGCAAGGTCAGCGAGGACGAGGAAAAGGTCCTGCTGGTTGGACCGGTTGGCCCACCAAGACCTGGTTTTCGGAACTCATGCTCCTCGTGACAGCCCCTCCTGGCACATCCCTCTGAGGAAGGACCTCCTTTCTCAGGGGCCCGGCACCATGTGGTACCCGCATCCAGATCTTGGAACCTCCATGTGTGGTTCCTGGATGAGACGTGGCAGACTTGAGTGTTTGTCCACCGGCGGTGGAAGACACTTTCACTCAGGCCAGAGCCCTCTCTACGAGGCGAGCTCTTGCCTTGGAGTTGAGTCTGTTCGCGATCTGGTGTTCTTCTCGCTGAGAAGACCCCTGAAGGTGCACGACTGGAGTAGTACTTTCTTCCTGCAAGAAAGCTTGGAGCGTAGGCTGTCACCCTCCACCTTGAAACTGTATGTGGCTGCTATCACAGCCCATCACGATGCATTGGACGGTCGGTCACTGGGAAAGCACAATCTCATCGTGAGGTTCCTGAGGGGTGCCAGAAGGTTAAAGCCTCCTAGGCCACCCCTGGTGCCCTCCTGGGATCTCTCTATCATCCTGGCTGGACTTCAGAGGTGTCCCTTTGAGCCGTTGGACTCAGTTGAGCTGAAGTTCCTGTCTGCTAAGACAGCGCTCCTGACCGCGCTCACTTCCATCAAGAGGGTCGGGGACCTCCAAGCATTTTCAGTGAGCGAAGAGTGCCTTGTATTCGGGCCGGACTACTCTCATGTTGTCCTGAGACCCCGTCCTGGATACGTGCCCAAGGTTTCCACCATGCCCTTCCGTGATCAGGTGGTGAACCTGCAAGCACTGCCCTCGGAGGAGGCAGACCTAGCCTTGGCGTTGCTGTGTCCCGTAGGAGTGCTGCGCATATACGTGGACCGCACCCGGAGCTTTAGAAGCTCTGAGCAGCTCTTTGTCTGCCACGGAGGTCAGCAGAAAGGGAAGGTTGTCTCCAAGCAGAGGTTGGCCCACTGGATAGTGGATGCCATCGCCTTGGCATACCAATCTCAAGGCGAGCCGTGCTCCCTGGGGGTGCGGGCTCACTCCACACGGATTGTTGCCCCCCTCCTATGCGTGGGCGCACGGCGCTTCTCTGGCAGACATCTGTAGAGCTGTGGGCTAGGCGACACCGAACACCTTGTAAAAGAGTGCTGGCCAGAACTGGCCAGAGCTGGCCAGTGTCACGCTTGCTGCGCCATTCCCCCTCACCCGGGGATGCGAGCGCCTTTTTCCACCTCCAGTAAGTTACTCGGACGGCGAACCCTGGTGGAGTTCCTCCAGCACCCCCGGCAGTCAGACTGGGCAGAGCAGTCTGACGCCAGGCCCAGTACTGTCGTTAGCTCGCCCGGGTCTCCGGTCAGCCCCTGTACTGGGCTAGGTGTCCATATGGCTTGATTCCCTTCGGGCAATTCAATATGTGTATTCTTCCACGGTAAGGTTTCCCTCATGGTAAACCCATGTCTTCCCTTTGACAGAGCCCTCTGTCAGGCCCTGCTGGCAGCTCTCCTCCCTACTCCTAGGTAGGATCTGCCCCAGGGTCCAGTCGTATGTAGTACTGCCCCACGCCTGGGTCAGTCCATATCATTGTCTCCACATGTTACCTCCCTTCGGACAGGATGTGGCCTCCGAAGCACCCTTCTCCGGAAGGCTCACTTCCCTGTCGTTACTGCCAAGCAGTAACAACAAATAGGAAAGACTTGAAGCAATCTTTTGTTGAAGGTCGAAATCCCTTCCGATTTCTGTGGGAAAGGAACAGCGGCTTGGCTATCTCCAGCAGCAATGTACTCAGTGGTCCTTGCGGATGCCAAGGTCAGCGAATTTGCGCTAGGACAATGGGAAGGTTACGACCCTTGCATGGCATTTGTCTGTCACATGCTTGCTTGTCAACGTCTGCAATGCCATAAGGTTGTGACGGGGTTCAGGTTGTGGCGCTATGGCCCCTAATGTCATCACGACATAACTCGTAGTGACCGACAGATAGGGAACGTCTCGGTTACGTATGTAACCCTCGTTCCCTGATGGAGGGAACGGAGACGTTATGTCCCCATGCCACAATCTTGAAACCATCGCTGGGTGCCAGGGACACGTTCTCGGCTCCTCAGCATAAAACCTGATGAGTGGATGCACCTGTCGCCTATTTATACCCATGTGCAGTGGAAGTGGCTTAGGTATGCAAAATCCACTAGCCAATATTCATTGGCGTTTTCTCTTAAAGTCAGAGATGATTGGGGCTCCCAAGTGAATCCCCTAATGTCGTAATGACATAACGTCTCCGTTCCCTCCATCAGGGAACAAGGGTTACATACGTAACCGAGACGTTCTCTTACAGATATGGCTCAGGTCGTTCCTTCAAAAAAGTCTCACTATAAAGAAAAGGGTTTTGTCAGTCAGACGAAAACCATTTGCTTAGAAAAGTAATGAAAGACTGCATGTTGTGTGGTATCATTCATGTCTGCTGCACAAATCATGTGGGATCAGCTACACATTAAACATGAATACATCTGTATTCTCTTATACACATGCACTTCGTATTTTGACACAACCTACTCACATTCAATACGTATCTGTTCCATCTCTGACACCTCGGCGATGGACTCCTTCAGGTCCTCTACAAACTTGAGCAGTTCCTCTGCACTCTGAGCACAGAAATTCAACACCTGCTTCTTATCAGAGCCCGAACACGGAGACACAATAGTGATGGCATGAGGATAATCTGAAACAAAAACAGACAAAATAGAAACATTAGATTAGCAAAAAAATAAGGTTTATGTTGTTATTCACCTTCAATCTTGGCAATTTTCTTCTGAAGGTCACATCTAGAATATGTTCACTTCCAGATTCAATTATTCATCATGTCAATGCCATCATAGTCGGAAAAATGTAATATGTCTGTTATAACCTAACATGACACATGTTTGATGTACTGATGTAATAATATATGAGTTAAATGAGCTATATGAGTCATGTGAGTCATGCTATACTTATGTGTGTGTATTTTTTTATCTTTTTTTGAAGCTTGACAGACATAGTCACTTTTGGAAACTGTCACTAATGAAATGTGTGATGATTCTTAAAAAAAAAATTCTTCTTTTGTGTTTCACATACATTTAGAATTTTTTTAATTACATGAGAGTGTCAGTGAATAGTGGCGGAATTTAATGTTTTTAAAAGTATTAACTATTCCTTAATCATCTGAGAATCAATATAACTATTAATTTTTTGGTAATATTTTCTATAAAACGTAATAATAATAATAACAATCCCAAATAAACATCTTTAATTATACATATAAACTCAATCTATATTACTCTTTAATGTGGCAGTTTCCCCAAATAAAACAGAACATTCAATGGGGAAAAAAGAAGAAGAAAAAAAAAGATGACTTGGATGACCTTGATTTATATTCTGTATTTCAATATAAGTTTGCAGGTCGGTCAAGTCCACCCTTGGAAACAACTCAGCGTATTTCAGGTGGTAAAGTTTCTTTATAAAATCAATTGCTATCACTTATTATCATTATTTCCATAATCTTTTAAACTGCCGTGAAATTGGAAAGATTTTAGAAAGACTGTATTACTTAAAACAGTAGCCTAAAACACTGTCTAATTGTTATTTGACTATTACTGACCAGTAGCCCACATAGCCCAAGTGATTTTAGTACAACAGACATTTGATAAAAGATGCTAGGATGATGTTTTGTTAAAGTTCTGACTGGCTTTGAAACTTCTTACATTGTTACAGCATAAGATATACCTTTATAATTCATTCATAACACATTAATAACACCTTTATTACACCTTTATAGCACATCTTATCATTTCTTACAGTATTTACATTTATAAACCTTACAAACTCCATCACTAGTGTAACTGTCAACTCAGCAAAAATTTTGTGTATTTATTGTCATGGTCATGGCTGGAAACATGTTTGTTTTTCTGTTGATTTACAAGTTTGTGTTTCTCTTATCACGTCCAGTCTGTTCAGTCAATCATTACAGAATCAAGTGGGGAGAAATACGAGCATGAGCCATAACACTCTCATCTCGCTTAATTACAGCCCAGCTGCCATGAATGTTTGTATGTGTGTGTGAAAGCGAAAGAGTGGGAGGAAAAGAGAAATGCTTGTGGCCACCTTAATTGGAAAATGAGAGGGTGCCTGTCATCTTCATTTATCATGTGGTATTCTTTTTGTTGGAAGGAAATCAGTGAAGTGGGTGTTTGAAAGGCACATAATTGTCTGGATTTCTGGATGAAGTTTTTCTTCACTCCTTAGTGATCAGATTAACTACACTACCCTGCAAAGGTAAAACACAGTACTGCACAAGATGTCTAAAAAGTTTATACAGTAAATTGGAATTGAATTATCTGAAAACAATTTATTTATTTGTACATATTACATTGCATACTGTAATAAATAAATTACACTAAAAATTAAATTTAAAAAAAAAATTAAATAAAAAGAATTTCAGAATATCTCTTTGGAAAAACATGCTTTTTAAGCATCAGATAATTAACTAAACACAAGCTTGTTAGAAACATGAACACTTGAACATACATCAAAATTAAAAATAAATAAATAAATAAATAAATAAATAAATAAAATCCTATGTAAAATGACATAAACCATCTCAGGGAAAAAATTTATATTATATATATGTATATGTATATATGTATATATATATATATATATATATATATATATATATATATATATATATATATATATATATATGTATATATATATATATGTATATATATATATATATATATATATATATATATATATATATATATATATGTATGTATATATATATATATATATATATATATATATATATATATGTATGTATATATATATATATATATATATGTATGTATATATATATATATATATATATATATATATATATATATGTATGTATGTATATATATATATATATATATATATATATATGTATGTATGTATATATATATATATATATATATGTATGTATATATATATATATATATATATATATATATATATATATATGTATGTATATATATATATATATATATATATATATATATATATATATATATATATATATATATATATGTATATATATATATATGTATGTATATATATATATATATATATATATATATATATATATATGTATATATATATATATATATGTATATATATATATATATATATATATATATATGTATATATATATATATATATATATATATATATATATATATATATATATGTATGTATATATATATATATATATATATATGTATGTATATATATATATATATATATATATATATATATATATATATATATAAAGGGGGGTTATAACCTATACTCCAGCCAGCCACCAGGGGGTGATCAAAATGTTTTGATTTCACATTTTTTGTTTCCCAAAAGCAACTATGGTTGCAAGTTCCATCATTACTAAAACAGTTTAACCCTTAAATGCACGAACGTTTTGCTGATCATTATTACATATTCGGGTCTTTAGCGACCCGGACCTATATACTGTATCCACAAGGATGGATCTCTAACTGTTGCAATAGCATAAAACTCTCCTAATATATTAATAACAAAAGAATAAAATAAAGCATATTTCATTACCTTTTGAAACTAGGAAGGATTCAATTTGAGGTCATCAAACTGAGTCATCGTCAGAGTGCATTTCAGCATCTGGCTCATATTCGTGATATCTCAACCATATTCTCAAAATTATCTTTTACAACATCTTCAAAATCAATATTATGATCGCTGGCAGCTTATTCACCACATCCACCATCAAATAATAGTGACACTTATATTTCATTGTGTACAGTAATTATGCTGCAGTAAAGCCATTCAAGCCAGTTCAGTTTTTGCCGATAATATTCTTTTATTTTATGCCTAATAATAATGAGTGAAACATCACTTCATCATTGTATAACAGTGCCACCTTGAGGAATAAAGGTGAATTGCACTTATAAAGTCAACAGATATTAATTTATTGCTGTACAGGAAACAGTATTTTAGAAAGAACTGCATGAAAAAAAAAAATCTTAATCAATAAATAATCAATGGTGTCTTATGGCCACTAGTGTTCATTTCAGCTAGAAATTGTGGTGAGTTATATGTTTTTGTACAAAATTTAAAAAAAATTTAGGCAGATTTTCAAATGAGCCTAGGGTGGATTTACCACTAAAACAGTATGATCTTACATTCGTTTTCAAACAGGTGGAACTGCATGCCCAGCAGCCCCATGGCCTTGCAAAAGGTGTATGCAGCTGAACTCTTCTTCTTTGGACACAACTTCAAAATCTGTGAAGGAAGGAAACATAAATGCTAATTAGATTCACTGTCACTCATTAGAGCAAAAATAGTAAGCACAAGTTTTCCGTACACTTTCTACTTCCTTGCATTCAAATTGCAATTATTCATCTATTTTGCTACATCAAATTAAATCCAGGAATTTAATTCTCAGCTGACATTCTCAATTCAATTTTGAATGGCAAACACTTCAACCCTGCTATTTGTCTTTCAGTGTTAGATTGTAAGTGTTTGAGAGTACGTGAGAAATAGAAGGCCACACAGATTAGTGTAGTGTTGAGAGTCTGGTAGTGTTACCAGACTCCCTACTGGTTTACTCAAAATACCACAATATTGAACCTATATTTCATTCTGCCACAAATCTAAGGGAAGCGGGAGACCCTCATGAAGAAGAATAATCATCGCTGAGCCAACTCATATCTCAACACAATTAATGTCAAAAAAATCTCTGAGCAAAGTTAGAAAAGCAGTTATGAGAATCAATATTGCCACAACGGAATGAGTAATTGCCTGATATTGACTGGATATATGGATTTTATATACTTCTCAGTTTTCCATTTCATATACAATGTGAAGAGAGCGTTTCATTTTGCAAATGTCATTCGTATTTTTAAATAGCCTTATTTCACCCAATTTCACCTATGACTGTAATGGGAAAAGTATGTTTTGTGATTTTCACTTCCCTTTATATGGCCAGATTAACTTGAGCTCTTGCAATTATGAGAATAGTTTAATACACTGCTGTGATAGCCTTTCAGTCAGTCTAATGCCCTCCATTAATTATAACAGACATTTAATCTTTGATTAATTTCAAGGGCTGTACTTTGTGGCTTTGACCAAATTATTTGAGCAGTTGTGGGAGAGAGCACTTCATTAGATTTGCATTCACTCAATGGGGAACAACTCTATGGTGCAAAAAGAGCATGGAAATGGAAGATCAAGTTGAATGAATTATTCTCTGGATATGGAAAATGTCCACTGTGCACAGTATATGTAATAGTATGGTAGTATGCTATTCTGAGCATAATCTATGGTAGCCCAGTAGTGCACAACAAAATTAAATCTCCACAACACAACGTATAGGACTAATTTTGTTGTGTTGTACTAATTTTCGACTTGTTTCCGTTGTGTTGTGATAATTTCATTGTATTGCGACTTGTTTCTGTTGCGCTGTGGCTTGTTTCATTGTTTTGCGGCTTGTTTCCGTTGTGTTGTGCTAATTTCGTTGTATTGCAGCTTGTTTCCGTTGTGTTGTGCTAATTTCGTTGTGTTGCAGCTTGTTTCCGTTGTGTTGCGACTTGTTTCTATTGTGTTGTGCTAATTTTGCTGTGTTACAACACGTTTCTGTTGTGTTGTGCTAATTTCGTTGTGTTGCAACTTGTTTACCTTGTGTTGCGACTTGTTTCTATTGTCTTGTGCTAATTTTGCTGTGTTACAACATGTTTCCGTTGTGTTGTGCTAATTTCGTTGTGTTGCAACTTGTTTACCTTGTGTTGCGACTTGTTTCCGTTGTGTTGCAACTTGTTTTCTTTGTGTTGCAACTTGTTTTCATTGTGTTGCGACTTGTTTCTATTGTGTTGTGCTAATTTTGTTGTGATGCAAATTGTTTCCATTGTGTTGCGACTTGTTTCCTTTGTGTTGCGACTTGTTTCCTTTGTATTGCGACTTGTTTTCGGTGTGTTGCGACTTGCTTCCATTGTATTGTGGCTTGTTTCTATTGTGTTTTGCTAATTTTGTTGTGTTGCAGCTTGTTTTCGTTGTGTTGCGATTTGCTTCCATTGTACTGTGGCTTCTTTGCGTTGTGTTTTGCTAATTTTGTTGTGTTGCAGCTTGTTTCCGTTGTGTTGTGGTGATTTTGTTGTGCTTTGTCTTATTTCAATTGTGTTGTGCTAATTTTGTTGTGTTGTGGCTTGTTTCTGTTTCATTGTGCTAAATTCATTGTGTTGCAGCTTGTTTCCATTGTGTTGTAGAGATTTTGTTGTGTTGTGCACTACTGGGCCACCGTAATAATTAGATACTTTTCCTTTTGGGTTTTGATGGAAAGATGTTTTATGCTCCATTCTTATACTTGAATTTGTCATCTTCTCTTTTTCCTTGCCCTGATTAACAATGGTATAAATAAAGAACAAGAAAATGAAAAATGAAGAAAATAAAACTAAAAATAAAAAATAAAATCTACATAATGAAATGTAACTTGTAGTTACCACAAGTAGGTCGTTGAAGAGGAAGACCTCTCTCTGGTGAGCAGCTTGCTTCTGGGCTTTGTTGATGTCAGTCACTTCAAACAGCCGACTGCAGCACACCAGTCTTCTGTGAGGCACTGACAGAACCTAAGGATGGACATGTAAAATTACTTCTCTAAAAGATAGATGGAAATCAATGGATCAAAGTGTCTCATGTTATTCATGTCAGTCTCAAAAGATGCATTAACAGCTGTTTCTTCAAATAAATATGCTTGTCACACCAAATTTTTGTGACAAACATTAACTCTGTGCTTATTGTATCTACAAGTCATAAACCACAAAGATACCTCCAGGAGGTCCTGTGGCACCACAACTTACATTTAAATGAATGAGAATGCTAACGGATAGCTTTTTCTAGGTATGTGGTTTGGCATTATGCTTAGCTAACAATGTACTATGCTGCTCTAATTAGCATAAAAGTAAATAACAAACATTGAGTAAAATAATAATCTTTTAATTAGATATCTTAGAAGGAAGCATAATTTAATTTTACAACCTCGCGGAATAATGTGGACTGCACCAGTGATGCCTTCTACATGGTTTTTGAACAGAGCTGTTGTTATTCTGTGTAAATGTGGACCCCATTAATCATAAATATTATATAAATGTTACCTAAGACCTCCTGCCAAAAACAGTGACATTGCATTTGATGTATTCTTACACCCTAACAAGCAAAAAAAGTTCTGGGACAATATCAGAATCAGCAGGTAAGCTCCACATTTGCCTTTCTGCAAACTTGGTGTGTGACCTGCAAAAACCCCAACGGCAGCAAAACCAGAAAAGCCCAACCAGGCAGAGGTTGGGAGAAGAAGAGAGAGGTGATGAATGAGATGTGAGGGGAAAAGAGAGACCAGAGAGTGTCAGCAACATCTTGATCAACTAAGGGTACGATTACAGACAGAACTAGATTTCCACGTTATTTGGGTCGGTTGAATTCTGCATGAACTGTGGCACAAATCTAATTTTCTACAACAATACAATAAAAAAGCCTACTGAAGTACACAATTATGATATGTAAGAAGTTTATTCCAAACAATTCGATCCAGAAATCGCACTTGTAGGAACATGAGACTGCAAAGTTTATTGAAAGTGTAAGGAAACTTTTACCATTTACCAGTTTCATGAAAATGCAAAGGTTTCCTATTCAAAGACATTGTGTTAAAATATTTATTTTTATTTTATTTATTTATTTATTTATTTATTTATTAAGTTCTCGTATTTTATATGGATCTAAACTGTTACTGTCATTGCAGAGCCCATATAATAAATGAAATACATGCTTCTTTTGATAAATACTTAAAATTTTGTTAAATGTTACAAATTATTCTCAAGGGTTGATTGTAAATAGTAATGAAAGCTGCTGCTGGCAACTTAACTATATCCAATTTCTTGCAGAGCCATACACATAATTAAATCTTTATCAATGCATATAGTGTATTAAATAGTAGTATTCCCCCCATAAAAGATATTAAGCACATCTCTCATTTCAGAGCTAGATTATTTGCTTATTCTTTAAAGAATAATTTTAATCAATGCACTCATTCTCAAAAAAAAAAACAAAAAAAAAAAAAACTGAATTTGTTAAGTTATACTATCAAATTTATTCTGATAATCTGTTCATGTCTAGGAAATAATTCCTCTTTAATTCCTATTTATTTAGCTATTGTTGTGGATAACCTTTAAATCCTGTCTTTCAAAGTTGTTTGCTTTTCAGTCCAAGGTGAATAGATATGTCTACTGGCTATGAGAGAATGAAACATTTTTGTAAGCCAGGTAGAGTTATGCTGGAGGTGAATGTGAAATGATTTCACTAAATCAAAGTGCTTGACTTCTATGATCGCTAAGTTGCTAAGCACTAGAAAAAGACTGCATTGCAGCAAATAGAGTGCATCTTCAGTATCAGAACCTTGAGGGAGATTGACTAGCAACAGAAGTCCTTTCATTCTACACTGAATTTGTTTATATACTGTAGGAATCTGTTTGCCAAAATTGAAAAAATATATCTAGTAAAATGGTTTCAAATAAACATTTGTCATTAAGTGACTAGTTTGATAAGTGACCTGATTCACAATTGACATCAATGTTAGCATGTTGCTAAGCTAACAATGTGACAATGTCACCCAAAAAAAATTAAATTCTGTCATTAATTACTCACCCTCATGTTGTTCCAAACCTATAAGACCTTTGTTCATCTTCGGAACACAAATATTTTTGATGAAATCTGAAAGCTTTCTGACCCTGCATATAGACAGCAATGCAACTACCATGTTCATAACCGGAAAGGTAGTAAGGACATCGTTAAAATAGTCCATGTGACATCAGGGGTTCAACCGTAATTTTATGAATCTACAAGAATATTTTTTGTGTGCCAAGAAAACAAAAATAACGACTTATTCAAAAATTTCTTTCATGACAGTACCACGACACATGCACATTTCTTTGCGCACAAAAAGTATTGTTGTAGCTTCATAAAATTACGGTTGAAGCACTGATGTCACATGGACTATTTTAATGATGTCCTTACTACGTTTCTGAGCCTTGAACATGGTAGTTGCATTACTGTCTATGGAGGGTCAGAAAGCTCTCGGATTTCCTCAAAAATATCTTAATTTGTGTTCCGAAGATGAACGAAGGTTTTACGGGTTTGGAACGACATGAGGGTGCGTAATTAATGATAGAAATGTAACTTTTGGTGAACTGTCCCTGTAATAAGCATAAAAATACATAGCACACATAGAGTAAAATTTTAGTACTGTATAAAGTACTAAACCTGTATAAAGTGCCTCTGCCTAAGTAGGCAGCCCAATAAGTTTTTGGAACAAAGCTTACAAATATAGGTTGCATCGGCACCATGATCTTTACAGTCTACTTAGGCTTACAATGCTTTTGGGAAATGCAGCAAACATTAGCAAGCAAAACCAGTAAAGATGTAAACATCTTTAAAACACACATGCGATAAAAGTACCATATGTGTTCCTGAATTATATAACTAGATTCAAAACAAAGAGAAAGACAAAGAGAAAGAGAATTACATTCTAACGAACAGTTTCTAGAGGACAAATTCTAGCTGATCACACAAACTACACACACACACACACACACACAATGCATTACTGCACCCATTTGTGGATTAAAGCATTGCCCTTTACCAGACATTATGAGAACAAAACAATAAAGCCATTAAAATGCTTTTTAATGACAGCGGCAGGTGTTCTCATAAATCTGCTAGATGAAAAAAAAAAAAAATCATAGAGAGATAAATCTGAGCAGAGGGATAGTGTGAAAGACTTAAATGATCTATAGTGAAATAACTTTTTATCTTTGAGTCTATACTGGTGAACAGATAAGAAATAGGACAGAAAAAAATGAAAGAAAAATGTGTGTGTGTGTGTGTGTGTGTGTGTGTTTGTGTGTACCTGTTTTTATATCCCGGTGGGGACTTAAACCTGAATACACACAGACTCATGGGGACTCGTGTCACGGTGGGGACCTAAATTGAGGTCCCCACGGGTAAACAAGCTAATAAATCACACAGAATGAAGTTTTTTGAAAATCTAAAAATGCAGAAAGTTTCCTGTAAGGGGTAGGTTTAGGCCTATGAATGTCCCCACAAAGATAGCGAAACAAGTGTGTGTGTGTGTGTGTGTGTGTGTGTGTGTGTGTGTGTGTGTGTGTGTATTCCTTTGACAGTTTTAAATGTGGAACATAACAACGCAATATCACAGACTAAGAATCAAATTGCAAAGAGCAAATGAGAGTTATGGGTTTTATCAAAATTGAGCAGGGTGCATTTACATGATTTACCAATACATAAAAAATCATGAATACACACTCAGTGCTTTAGGCACATTTATCAAACTTTGGTTATAAGGTGCTTATGGGCTACAAGACCAGCCTTATCAGATACAGCAGGTAACGAGTTTACAAAATAATAATAAATTAAAAAAAAAAAAAAAAAAAAAAACATTTAACTTGAGGGGGAAAACTGTGCAAGACATGAAAAATTGTTTTCAGACAATATATATTGAATTCAATTTATTTTTCCTTCCAAAATAGTGTCTATAAATTTGTATTTTAAGTCTTAGAAGAAAAATGTACAACACCCACACTTGAAAAATGCTCTAAAATCTTAACGTACTTTTACATCTCAAGTAAACTGAGCCTTTTACTGGCAAAAAAGGACAAAAATAGTGATTCATTTTGCAGTGGCTAGGAAACGTAACAGTGAGGGGTAAATCTGAGGTAAGATAATGAATGAAAAACTGTGAGGTTATTCAGTGCCGCTGTTCTTCTGTTGCAGTAATGAGGAATGGCAGCAATGCTACAGGCATGAGCCGCAATGAATCACCAACTGCCCAATGAATTATTATATTACGCCACTCCACGCATGCAATGTTTAGAGAAGGTAGAGGTGAAATAACAGAACACAGATGTTATAAAGATACAGTATATATTTTACATATTTTAATATGGTCCCAGTGTGGTATACTGTATGGGTATTACATACTTATATACATACATAAATAACTAGTAATATTCAGTTATGATGAAGAAATGATTGCACAACTCTGACTGTTCAATTGTGACAAATTAAGAGTCATGAATATATATGGATGCAGTATGACATGACTATTAGCTGTAAAGAAAACCCCAAACTGTTTCACTCACCGATTTCATTCCCACAATGCTTTGCTCCACCTTGGTGACATAAGTGACATGGTCTTCATTCGATCGTAATTCCCTCAGCTGAATACGCTCATATATCCCCACTACCATGTCTCGTGGAATATCTGCACCATCATCAACCCCTAAATAAAAACACATAATAAATAGATATCATATAAAATATTAAATTAATCACAGTCCTATTGTATTATTTTCATATCCTCCATTGGTCAACAGCCTTTGACACACAATGTTACACTTTTTTGTATTGATTTGTTTACACTGTGTCTGGACGAATATTTATATTTTCCACTGTATGATTTTATTTATTTATTTTTTTAAGAGAAAGTGGTTTATCTAACCACTTATGAACATATTATGCAGCAAAGCAGATTAAGACTAATGAAATTTAGGAAGACTCAAGGAGTCACGAAAACATCAGGGGATGTTATGCAACACCAGATGAGGAGATAGATGAAGAAGATGAATATGGAACATACTTTTTTTTTTTTATTACCCTATGAGAGAGGATTGAATGTACAGGGGATTGTGGAATTGACAGCAGAGTGGAGCCAGTGTCAAAAATTTGAGAAAAATTTGATTTGATGGAAATGAGAGACAAAATATGCAGAGCTGCAGCCAATTACTTTAAGGTGCAGGCAGCAAATGCATTTAGATGATATCAAATTATTATAATATTGGTAACACTTTACAATAAGGTCCCATCAGTTAATGTTATTTCATGCAGCGCATTAACCAACAATGAACAATACATTAGTTAGTTCATTTTAAGGTAATGTACTTATCCAGCGATGTCAACAAATGAAGCCATATTATAAAGTGTTACTGTAATATTGTTAGATTTATATTATTTGAAAATAATGTGACTCTGTACCTGATCTTTTTAAAGGGAAAAAGGTGTAATTTTATGAGTTCAGAGACAAAAATACTGCAATGCAGGGAGCCACAGTAAGATCTGCTAATGTAAAGAGAGTTTCTGTGTCACGGAGTAATGAAAATGAAAGTTTACACTGTGAGATTAACAGAGCGCTGATGTCACTGGCTGTTTTCATTAAATTAATGTGCTTTAGGGCGCTTTCAATAGCATTATACTTTGATGCTTAATTAGGTTTCGCCCACTCACTTAGTCAAGTGAAATGATCCTGACTTAACTTATGATGAAGGGAAAGTGGAAAGTTATGTGTATCTCGCTGTTGGAAAACTAGACCTGCATTTAATGAAGGAAAGTTTGGTTTTGTTTATGCTTAAATGCTAAATGAGAGTTGCTTTGTCATGACACTCGACAACAGCAAGGCATGAGAAAAAAAGAGGAAAAAGTACACTTTGGTACATTTTAGTTACAGGTTAACAAGTTTAGCTTTGTGTTTGGTCGTCCCTTCATGCATTTCAGTAAATCCAGTCTCGCTTTCTTTTCTATTTCTTCTTGTCTCACCTCTTAGGTTGCGAATGAAGTCTTCCAGCATCATTTTACGATCGGGTTTGATGTTGGGACTGTACATGTCCGTGTTGAGGAGGATGATGGCAAACGCAAGGATGAAGATTGTGTCAGGATTGTGGAACTGCTGCACCACGTCTGGGTTACACATACAGTAACGCTGGCTGAGAAAAACAGGATACAAGAAAGAGAAAAACAACAGCTATGTTTATTTAACACGTTTTCATAAATAGACCCTTCTGTTGCTTATCTTTCATAGTCATGAATCATTTGTAAATGTGATGGTACTTGTGTAAAAACAGCTTATTAAAAGTGTTGTTATTTATTGATTTATTTAGTTATTTATTTATTTAAAAATGTCCCTATTACCTGACAGATACTGCCGAAATAGATGCCTGAAACATGAAAAAAAATCATAAGGTCATAAAAGTCATGATGTTTTATTAAGATAATTGTCAGTTAACTAATTAATTTGTACCTCATACATGTGTTACCTTTAGACTGTATCATCTATTATCTATCAGAACATATTGGGTTTTTAAATGCCTAAGCCCCATTGCAAATAAGTGAAATGTAATTAAAACTGTCAAAAATAAAGTCATCACAGTATATGCATTCATTGTAATTTGTCATAAACTTTTTAAATGTTTTACATACGGAATTTTTACAGGTTGTAAGGAAAATGCAAGTGGTGCCTGTCGTACGGTATTGTGAGAGGTTTTCAGGAATTGGTTGCTAAGATGTTGCTATATGTTTGTTTAAGTCAAATGATTACACTATTGTAGGACTGATATTCTGCAAAGGTTTCTTGATATGACTTGGCTCTTTCCACTAATGTAAGTCAGACGTTTGTTTTAATGTCTGCCAGGTGAAAATCCCAAGTTTAATCACTTAGACAAGTAATTACACAGCTTTCATCATTAAAATGGATGATTTTCGATACTATTTATGTAATACTTTTTATCCCAGACTCACTGTGAAAATGTGCCTGTGGCAACATATCTGCAGAATTAAGTTTTGCTGCTTCTTGCACTTTTTGTGACACTTTTAAATTGAAATGTCTAGTGAGTGGTGCTAAAAAGGTCTTCATTTTCACCCGAAACACATAAATTTATCTGAAACAGTAATACTGCTAAAGTTTGGAACTTAAATGAAATCCGGTAAATTGTGTTAAAAGATTAATGCACTATTGTGCAGAGTTTAATGTTCTAAGCTAAACCTTACCCTTAACGTTACTGATATTGTTAACAAAAGCAAATGTGAGATACAAATTGTATTTTCCAAAGCAACCATGACATTTAGCTTGCTTCTACATCTTTCATCTTTTTATTTGTAATTTGTGTTTCATGGGACTCACCAATTGCACTGCATTACAATTATCAACTGTACCAGGTGGGCTACTGAGCAAGTTTACTACGTTAGAAAAGTCATACATATCGAAATATTTATGTACAATAAATATTAAAATGTAAAAGGTTACAAATCGTGCACTATGATGAAAATGGTTTGAGGTCAAAACATATTATTGTGCAAAAAACTTGTGCGAAAATCTTTATTAATCAATAATCTGCCCTGTAATCATAATTTTTGTTTTACTACCACTAGTGTTCATTTCAGCTGGAAACTGCAGTGAATTGTACGTTTTTCTATAAATTTTGCAAAAATGTATGAAGAGGCGTTTTTTTTTTTTTTTTTTTTTTTAATGAGCCTATATTGCAGTTATGTCTGTAGGGCAATAGTGCAAGATGAGTGGTTCAGACAAGTTTAACATTTCAGGTTTGTTCAAAACTAGCAAGAGTAATAGTGATGCTTACTAAGATGATGAATGGCTTTTATTCATTAAAGTATTATTATTAATGAATGTTATATTTCATATCGATTTACCCCTTCACTGGCTCTTTTTTTTAGATTTGGGAAATATCAAAGGCAATGCAGGAGAGACAGCCGGGAACAGGCTGGATTGTGTTATGCAACCACAGTTATTTATAAACCAGTGTCTCGCAGACAGATGCAGACGCGTGCAACACTCTCACACACACAAAAACAGCATAAGGATCATCAGCAGTCCTGCTATTTCCAGTGCTGAAAACAAAAGCATATTTGGCTATCACCCTAAAAATGCTGATAGCTGCAACTGCATTATGATTCAGAATCCCAATAAGAGCCTCTGCTGCATTTGAATGGAAAGTAATTGTTCTAGCAAGATGATTATTTGGATTATCAGACCAGCATTGTCAAGAAAAACCTACGTTAACATTTGTGATATAGCCGAAACATTCTACACTTGCAAATATTTTAAAAAGTAAAAATGACACATGCACATACAAGTATTAAAACTTAAACTAAAATTAAAGTCAAAACTGAAAAAACAAAAACAAAACAAAAAATTTAAATAAAAGTTCAAAATATTCCTCAGTTCAGAAGAAAAATAATGATAGTCAATAAATTATTTTAACAAGTGTTGAATTAAAACAATTTAAAAATGTATATTTTAAGGTTAATTCTATGTGCATTTATGAGGCAAAGTATATATTTTAAGTACTGTAACATTTCATAATTTATTTCCTTTAATTTACCATCACTTTTTTGCTTTCACTAGTTCATTTAAAATGGTCCTGCAGTGTGACAGGCAATAAATGTACAGATATAGTTTTGCAATTAATATGAGCTAATTAAAGTTAATAATATTTTTAAAGTTTATGTTACTCTGCACATACATTTCCAAAAATGTTTCATGTCAACTACCCGACTGCTTTTCAAACTAATCCTTTACTTCAATGTAATACAGCACTGTATTCCTTGAGAATGCGATTGATTTATGGAGAGCATTCAGCATGCATTTTTATTCTTCAGTGCAGGGATGAAAAAGTTCATAAGCACAGGTATCCCATCAGCCCCGGCTCTTATCTTCCCCTCACATATGAAGGTGGCTGGAGCATTTATGTGTGTGTGTAATAGTGTCTGGAGTCTCACCTGAATGCCTCTATCAGTCTCTCCACTTTCTGCGCTTCGCCTTGCACACGGATATGAGCCTGAAACTTCCTCAGAGCCTCATCCAACTCCATCCCCGAGAAATCCATCTCATCCACCACACAGCTATCAAAAAGAAGGAACAGACAGAAAATGAAAGAGGGAGAGAGAGTGTGTAAGAAAAACAAGGTATTAAGCAGACCCATATGATGAAAGCTCACATGGCCGGCTCTACGGTCAGTGGATATTTGAGGTTTAGCCCAAACCTTTGTGGAACTGTTTGGGGACATCCTTTGATGATATTTTTTTTAATTTATTTTTTTAACTGCTGTATTACTACTGCAATACTGTTGAATTCGGGGTAAGTAAATTAATACTTTTATCCATCGAGCATGCATTAAATTGATGCATGCTTGATAGTTAAAATTGATTTAAAAAAAAAAAATATATATATATATATATATATATATATATATATCAAATGTGACAGTAATGACATTTATAACATTACAAATGATGTCTATGCAATGCTGTTTTTTACCTTTATGCATAGACTTACCTTTATGCATAGCAATGACTTCCAAAAATTATTATTATTATTATTATTATTATTATTATTATTATTAATCCAGCTGTGGTGATACTTCTTACAAAAGGTCCCACTAACCTCTCTCTCAGAATTAGAATTTGTAAATTATTTAAATACACATTTTATGTAAATTTTGCAAAGCACAACTATCCAGTACTTAAAATATCTAATACTTATACTATCTATCTATATGGATCAAATTTGTCAGCAAATAGCTTCTTTAAATTCCTAGGGGGTTGTCAAAGGACAGAAGGCTCTGCATTAATTAAATTGTATGTTTGCTTTCACTTTGCAGCAGAATAAATTACAATATGCATGTGATTTTACATGTATGTCAAATAGTCACAAATGTGGCTTCTATTAATGATAATAATAACATATGAAATCAAAATCTACTCTTAGTGCCCAAGACCTTTGTGTAGTGAACCTTAACATTAACACATATACAGTACTGTACAGACAGGGCAATGGGATGTCAATAGCCTTCAGGAGACATCACTCACAGATGATTTCAACCCACAACCAGTCCCAGAGTAATCGCATCTCAGCTAACAAAAG
Source organism: Spinibarbus caldwelli (assembly GCA_039654775.1). Lineage (NCBI taxonomy): Eukaryota > Metazoa > Chordata > Actinopteri > Cypriniformes > Cyprinidae > Spinibarbus > Spinibarbus caldwelli. The sequence continues at coordinate 19,528,453 of CM077228.1, read as the reverse complement.
CAATGAACTCCCACTGACATGAATAACTTTAAGGTTTATTTCATACGAATGCACCAAACTGCCTTTATACTGGATAATTCATACAAAAATTATGCAATTTATTCCGTGTCATTGTTTCAGTCTTCAGTGTCACATGATCCTTCAGAAATCGTTCTAATATGCTGATTTGGTAATATCGGTAATATATGCCAATATTTTTAATGTCTTCATGATCCCAAACTTTTGAACGGTAGTGTAGATTTCTAAATAGCATAATAACTTTTACAAAATCACTTTCATAAAAATAGCTGGTAATTTAGCACATCACTTAGTAGTATGGACTACTTTTTGTGGTGCTCTTTGGATATTGGTGATTTCTTTATCATGCAGGTTTAAAATTACATAAATGATGGCAGAATTTAAATTTTTTGGGATGAAACTATTCCTTGTCAAACAAAGTTCACAGCCCAAGAAGTCCAACTGAAGCTTCACTCCACATAGACAAATTCAGAACCACGGAAATGTTTATCCGATAAAATATATGTGGGTCTGCATGGAGGTGATAAATAATTGATAATTATTTTTACTTCCACCAATGTTTGCATGTTTATTATGCTAAGCTGCCAGCTGGAGGTTTCAGAAAGAGAAACGGCTGTCGATTTGTACATAGAGCAGGTGCAGAGAGAGTAAGACATCTCTGCAGGGAAATAAATATCCAAGAACAGTGAGACAATCTGTTCCTCTCTCCCTTTTGGTAAAGTTGCTGAAGAATATCCTTTCAATATGTAAAACAGACTGTTCAAAGCTGAATAACCAAATGAACATTAGTGTACAATTTATACACACACAGATAACATAAAAACATACAAGCATAAATGCACACACCATCATGTGCCTTGAAATATACATGTATTTCTTCTATAGTCCATAATTTACATCTCTTTCATATGAATGGGAACATGATTATAGCATGCACATGTAGAGAAAGTCACTTAGTAATCATTCAAAAAGCAGTTTTAGATTTTTAGTCCACACTAGTTTGTGAAGAAAAATAATTTTTGATACGTATAATGCTTGCTTGCTTATTGTTTTCTTATTTTTGTTGGAATACAATCTTTTGATCAATTAAATGTGTTGTTGCTAAATAAAAGTAAATAAAGTGTTCAGGTCTCACTTGAGCTTGTGTTGTTGCTTTAGCAGACCCAAGAGTTTAGAAAAATCATTAAAAATTACTAGCCAGATAACATTGGAAGATCTTTTCTAAAAGCCTGCTCATAATGATGGACGTGCTTTGTAAAATAAGGACTGCACTAAATTTTAACTCTAATTTGGAAGCACTGGGTGCTCATCTGTCAAACTGGTTACATTATCAACAGAAATTGAGAGATGAATCTAGTGTTTCTATACCAAAAGCAGAACACTGCTTAAGCTCATTTTCAAAAAGACAAGCACACAGATTCTTACTTTCAGGACGAAAAGAAAAACAGTGCATTTTTGCCAATGTCCTCTTATTTATTTTTTTATTTTTTCTTCTCAGCAAGCAGCTTCAGAATGGTCAAAATGTACTCAGATACTGCACTGCAGACAAATGAATGTAAAGTGTGCACAGACATATTGTCCAAAGATCACCCATTTCCATTTTCCAAACTGATGCCCTATGTAGGATCCTGGAGGCTATATCAGCATCTCAGGCCAAAAAAAAATAAATAAATAAAATAGAAAAACACCCTGGATGGATGGCCAGTCCATTGCAGGGCTAACAAACAAATTCATTAAACCTCTAAGCAATTTTTTATATCTCCACTTCACCTATCCTGCATGTCCTTCAACACCTGAAATGGATGTCTGATAAGGGATACATTCAAAATGTGTACTTTTGGGGGTACTCCAAGATCAAGGTTGGGAACATTGATCTAATAGATCAGGAACAACCTCTCAAAGGTCTTCATCAAATGAGAAACTGATTTACGGTCTTTAGGGTGCTATGTTGCCTTTTCTTTGGTACAACAACTGCAAAGTATTGCAGAGTTTTTGGATCATCAGGCTTGAGGAAAGAGAAAAGAAGTGGCGAACATCTCCAAAAAGCTGGTTTGCACATTTTCTGAGCTCCCTGTGGCCAATTACAAAAGACTCTGGAGCCATGCTTGTAGCATACACTTATTATGAAGACAATACAATTGGAGCAATGTCTTACTCGAGGGTACTAAGGGAATACTGTAGATCATGGCCAGGTCCTTATGAGCTCAATCCTAAGCTTTAGTCACTGTGCCACACCAACTAATGTGAATTGAACAGCAAGAAACATTCCCTTCCAGCACATTAAACCTTATGGTGATAGGGGAATGTTTCCCCCAATAGACCTATTCAGGTTTCCCAGTAGCACATTACCTCCTGCGTGTTACTCTGCTGAAGATTACTCTACATCATAGCTTGTTCCTAAGGATGCATTACGAACTGGGCTAATTGGATCAGTTCCTGAAGAGCTTCTGAATGCCAGGGGCCTCCAGCTGATGAGTAGTTGGGTCTTTGATAGTGAGGGGATATTTTATTTTGTAATTTCACCGACTTGATCAACTGACCTTAAATGCATGCAGCAATTCACAGAAAATCCATTTGTTCAACACCTTCGGTCGCTTTTGGCATTTAGCAAGTGAGGAGATTTGTGCATGGCAGACAAAGAAAAGTAGTAGGAAACAAGTCTGTTAAAATGTTCTGGTACGTGTGCAAATAATTAACTTTGCCAATCTTGTCTGTCTGATGTTTTTTAACTGCTACCAGTAGGGACCTTTAGGTACCAAGTCAGTTTTGAGTGTCAATAAGGATGTCAGAATGTGACACGACGGAACACCCAGTCAACACCCTCAATCGTTACTAAAATTTTAGATGTTTATCAAACTGTTTGACGCGTTGACATCTTTGACAAAAGACCGCTGATGTTGCGCAGTCTGCCTTGGTTTCTAACCAAGATCTCACGGGGGTCATTTTGTATAATCTGACAAGAAACAATAATCAATTTTCTCTCTGCTCCTGCTAGTGCTTCTTTTTGGACATGCTATATGAAATCTGTCAACTTGTCAGGTGTATTTCTGACAACTTTTTTTTTAGAAATTATGCACGATTACAATGTTTGTATTACTATGGCTATTTAAAAGCTCACCTTTACTATCAACCTTACATCGCAGTTATGTTGCAACAGTTCTGTAATTTTTGATTTATTAATTATATTAGGTGCATATATGTCAGTGGGTGTGTAAACAAAGGATGTGAGTCAATAGTCCTTGCTTATAACAGGAGAGAAATCCTTCCACTCCATTCCTTCCATGGCTGTTGCAGTAGGCAGTCACGTGCTAAGGCAAACTCATAATCAAGAGAATAGTTCTCTTTATCTTTTTAACTTGAGTATTTCCCCAATCTCCAATATCTTAACAAAGTGAGAACGTACATGTTTGCAATGAACTAGCTTTCAAGTTGCTTTCATATTGAAGTTTACAGTCTCTGCTTCCCCTCTGCAACATTAATTCCAGTCTGTATCTCATGTAAAGTTTTTTGTATGGTTTCAGACGACTTGGTAAATGGCACATTAGTCGTACAAGCTACTTTGATGATTAATTGCACTATTTTTTTTTTATTATTATTATTATTTATTTTTTTTTTTGTCATTTCTTGAGCTTGACAGTCCCTGACCACCATTCACTTTCATAGTTGCACAATATTTTAAGTTACACTTTATTTTAAGGTGTCCTTGTTACAGTGTAATAATACATTTATGTACTGAGTAATATTTATTAACTGCATGTACTTATTGTAGGGTTAGGGTTAGGATTAAGGTTTGGTTTAGGGTTACTTGCATGTAATTATGCATAATTTATTGTTAATAGAATAGTATGTACCTGTAATATGTGTAACGGACACCTTAAAATAAAGTGTTACCATATTTTACAGTATGTGCAATTACAGTATAATTACAGTGTACTTTACTCAATAATGTGAGATTTTTTTTAAGAATAGAGACTTGTCATAGCACTTGCATATTATTGTTCTTTTGTTGATTTTGATTGCTTCCATTGTCCTCATTTGTAAGTCACTTTGGGTAAAATATAAAATACAATATACTTCACTTTTTGCATATGCTATCCTGCATACAGTCAAACCCCTTGCCTTTCGAAATATACTCCATTTGATAGCATGCATGAACACGTGGATGCATGAACAAGTGGTAGACATATGCGCTATAACAAGTTTCATCTTTGTCCAGTGTCTGCGCTATTTTTCTCCAGAAGTTAGGACTGATAAAAATGTCTTTGTACTCTTTTAAACTAATGTTGTGGTTATCTAATTATCCACTTACACAAGTGCTTGTCAATGTGAGTTTCTGTTTTTGTTGCAGTTTTTTTGTTGCTGCCACCTTGTGGAACATCAGATTAGTGCAAAACAAATTTAATGTGCATGAGCTACCTGGGCATACAAAATACGAGCGATTACAGAAATCGAGCGGTACGTGTACAGTACATATGTACTATTCTGGTGACAAAATTTGTGTCATGTGCACTGTATGTGGACCCTCGCATATGCATAACAAACTATTTATGCGTACTCTAGTAATAGAATGGGTTTCCATGCCTTGTTTTGCATGACTTTGTCAAGGAGCTACGGCATCTAACTTTGCGTGGGCAATATTTCCTCTCTCGCTCCAGAGAGAGGTTCATGCAAGCTTGTAGTGTTTGCTCTGTTATAATTTTGGGATACTGCGAATAAATGCTTGTCCAAATAAGAAGCAAGCCACTGAAGAACAAAGCTTGTCTTCTGGAAAACAGTTGAAGCTGATAGATAGGATGCTTTCTGAGTCAGGAGATCCAAAGAAGGAACCTAGATTGATGGTTTATTTGATGCTTTTTAAAACATTGTCTTCTTTCTTTCTTTCCCATTTATGTGTGTATCAAAGCAAATTTAATAGCAATGGCATTTGTTTTATTATGCAAAGGCTTGACTTGACTTGAGGGAAATAAAAATATTAGTGTCCACTTATTATATCGGCATGAAATATTCATAATATCCTGTTTTTGGCTACAGCAGAGAGTCTTTAATTTGTTGTGTTGCATATTATAGCTCATGTCTTAAAACAGCAGAAGTGAAGTCTGTACCTAAAATGAGCTATACAGTTTCTTTTTATGCCTAAATGTTTGGTTCAAAATTGCTTATTAATGATACTAATGTTTTCCAGCCAAGGGCAATGTGTTTTTATTCATTTTCTTGGTAGTACTGTTGTTAATATTCCCAAATCACCAATTTTTCAAGTAAATGTAAAACTCTATGGTGAATGAAATTAGTAAATACCACACACTTTCTTTTTTTTTTTCTTTTCTTTTTTTACCCCAATATTAGTTAGTAAAGCAGTATAAGTTTGATTTTGGAATTTATTAACTCCAGAAAAGTGTTTGTTGTGCATGAAAGTGATGAAAAACTGGAGAATAATGATTTGAAGTTATAATTAGCCTGAATCTAGTCAAATTTTGCCTATTGCAGCTTGCTGGAGCTGATAAATGCATTGTCAGATGAAACAAAGAGAAAACTGTTGGGGAATTAGGGAGATTTACCCCTAACTTAAAGAAGTTTGTTGAATTTGTATTGAACGCAAGTAAGGAAAACAGTACTAAAGTGCTGTTTTAAGCAAAAATATAGGTTAAAGAAATATATAATAGCAATTAGACAAGAAGCAAAAACTGTCAAGGTAAATTGCTTGCCTAAAAGAGGTCATTTAAAAGTGCCAAGTTAAATTTGGCTTTTTTATGCACTGCTGTTATCTCACACCACTGTATTTTTTATTTTTTTTTAAACATCCTGTTTGTAGGGTATGAGAGTGAATCAGACAATTTTTAAGATTCGATCAAAAACATGGTTGAAGCACAAGGAGCCGAAGTAAAGACACTCGGACCCTGTGGCAAGCCATTCAGACCATCACTGACTACAAGGCCCCGCCACAGGCCAGTGACGATGACACATCCCTACCAGAGGCACTCAACCACTTCTACTCACGATTTGAGATACAGAACGACACACCTGCATAGAAACGGTTGGTACTCTGTCTCTCCCCAGCCGATGTAAGGAAGACCCTATCCAGGATTAACCCACGAAAGGCTGCGGGCCCTGACAACATACCTGGACGTGTACTGAGAGACTGTGCTGCACAGCTGATGGATGTCCTAACAGATATCTTCAACACCTCGCTGAGCCAGGCAGTCGTCCCCACGTGTCTCAAATCCACCTCCATAATCCCAGTACCAAAGAAGTCACATGTGTCCTGTCTGAATGACTATCGTCCCATAGCACTCACCCCAATCATGATGAAGTGCTTTGAGAGGTTAGTCATGCATCACATCAAGTCCAGTCTCCCAAGCACGCTGGACCCATTCCAGTTTGCATACCGTCTAAACCGTTCCACGGATGATGCAATATCCACCACTCTCCACCTAGCTCTTACTCACCTGGAACAGAAAGACTCCTATGTAAGAATGCTGTTCATTGACTTCAGCTCAGCATTCAACACAATAATCCGACAACAGCTCATCCACAAACTAAACCTGCTGGGCCTTAACACCTCCGTCTGTAATTGGATCCTGGACTTTTTAACTGCAAGACCTCAGTCAGTCCGTGTCGGCCGCAACAACTCCAGCACTACCACACTGAGCACAGGTGCCCCACAAGGCTGTGTGCTCAGCCCGCTGCTCTTCACACTGCTGACCCACGACTCCATTGCCAAGTCCAGCTCCAACCACATCATCAAGTTTGCTGATGACACAACTGTGGTAGGCCTCATCAGCAACAATGATGAAACGCACTACAGAGAGGAAGTGGCACAGCTGACTGAATGGTGTGGTGCTAACAACCTGTCCCTCAATGTGGGTAAGACAAAAGAGGTTGTGATGGACTTCAGGAGAAACTCTGTTGACCACCCCCCACTGACCATCGACGGCTCAACCGTGGAGAGAGTCGGTAGCACTAAATTCCTGGGAGTGCACATCACAGAGGATCTCACCTGGACCACTAACGTCACGTCACTCAATAAGAAGGGACAACAGCGCCTCCACTTTCTCTGTCGGCTGAAAAGGGCAAGTCTCCCTCCACCCATCCTCACCACTTTCTACAGGGGCACCATTGAGAGCGTGCTGACCACCTGCATCACTCTCTGGTATGGGAACTGCAGTGCTGCTGACCGCAAGACCCTACAACGGACAGTGAACACTGCCGCAAAGATCATCGGTGCCCCTCTCCCCTCCATCCTGGACATTTTCCTTGCACGATGCTCCAGCAAGGCCTCCAGCATCGTGAAGCAGCCCACCCACCCCTCCCACAACCTCTTCCAACTCCTGCCATCAGGTAAAAGGTACCAGAGTATCAAAGCTCGTTCAGTCAGATTGCTCAACAGCTTTTTTCCCCAGGCTGTGAGAGCTCTTAACTCCAATCTCCCTGTCCCCCTCTGAAACCATGAACACCTCAGCCCCCCAACTCATAAATAACTATTGACAATTTTCCTAAGTGCAATTCTGAGTGTGCTACACACAGGCGAGTGGGCTATACAAACCACCTTTAGTAACGCACTCGTCCCACTAAATGCACACTAGACACTTTCTATAAAAACTCCCTGCTACAAAGACTCAATAAGATAATATATGTTTACTTGAACATTGCACTACAAAATAATGTTTACTTGAGCATTGCACTACTAAATCTTTTTGCACTATGCGTTGCTTCCCACAAAACCTCTCTTCTGAACAATTTAATGTACAAAATATAGATTTTTCTGCACATTTTCATGTACAAATATCTCTTTAGCACAATTTCATGTACAGTATTTATGTAAAGTTCTTGTACAGTCTCAGTTTGTGTATGTGTAGTCAGCTAGGTATAGTAGTTATAGTATTTTTAATACATGTATTGTCAGATCGTTAAACTGTTGTATAGCTCTATTGTTTTTCCTATATTTGCATTGTTGTATGTTTATCTTATGCTTAACTAGTATGTAGCACTGTGGTCCTGCGAGGCACGACATTTCATTCCACTATATATCCACACATGTAGCAGAATGACAATAAAGCTCAACTTGAATTTGAACTTGAATTTCACAAAGAGGCCCTTCAGATCCTAGCGCCAGCTAGTCTGAAGCAAGCCTAACCAACCAACTCTTTCATAGAACAGCTTGCAACATTAAGACAAAAGATCACTTACTGATAATCCCAACTCAGGAAGGAGATTGTCAAATTTGGGGCAAGTAACCAAGATTGATGGTCAAATAGATCCACAGCATGATCATCACATGTAAATCCATGATATCACTCACAAGCTAAATACTTTGTTAGGTGGTTCCCCCAGGGCCACTGCTGGTCAAATGGGTGCCCTAAGCAGGATTGTATTGTTGTGCCCCCTCCCTCAAATATTATGGAAGTTAAAAAAAAAAACTAAAAAAAAAACAAACTATAGGTATAGTATACTACAGGGGTCAAAATAGAACTTTAATAAAATATAAATGTAAATAAATAAATAAATTATAATTAAATTGTATTATTTACAAATTACAATTGTATCTCTAGACAGTTACCTATGGTTATGATTTTATTAATACAGTTGTCTGATTGATTTTATAGTCTCAAGCATTCAGAAATCACGCAAAAGAAAATTAAGCAGTTTTACTACGATAAAACCATGTTTAAATTTTGTAAGGGTTGTGATTGTCAAGTCAAGTCGTCACCTTTATTTATATAGCGCTTTTAACAATACAGATTGTGTCAAAGCACTTAACAGTATCAAATTGGAGGATAGAGTGTCAGTAATGTATAATAATAAGATTAAACACTCAATTTTCAGTTAAAGGCATTTCATTATTGAATTCAGAGATGACATTGTCTAGCTCAGTTTAGTTTAAATAGTATATATGAAATCAAATTGACGATAATCGTTAGAAATTAAGTGTCACGTGATTGTCACGTGTATGTTCCTGTTCAGTTTCTTGTTTTTCCTTATTTGGTTCTGTTCCTGTTCTCATTAGTTCTTGGTCTAATTATCGTTTAGTCTGATCACCTGTTTTGTATTAATCATCTCGTTTGCTCCTTTATTTCCATGTCTTTATAAGCCTTCAGATCCCGTTCTGTCTTTGTCACGGATTAATGTTGTTTATATGGTGTACGTGTGTTGAAGCTTCATTAAAAACCCCTTTACATTTACTCTGTCGTCTCTGCCTCCTACTACAACCACCACCGCGTTACAGAACCCGAGACCAAGACTGAAAGATGGAAATTGCCCTGGCCCGCCGTGATCTCCCGTTCCTCGAGTTCGCCCGGGAATTCTGTGGGCTCGCGGCGGCGATGGCGCTAGATGATGCTATGCTTAACTCCCTGTTCTGGATCGGGGCAAATTACCACCGCCCCGTGGACCTCCCAGACACCACAGGACTGAACTGGAGAGAAGGGATCCTCCGGTGTCTGGAGAGTGTTCAGCCCCGATCCAGAACCAGTTCACCGTCCAGTCCGCCTGCCAAACCCCAGTCAAATCAAACCCGCCACCATCCGCGGCTCCCTCAAGCCCGCCGTCTGCGGGGAAATCAATGCCGCCATCTGCGGCTCCCACAAACCCGCCATCCGCGGGGAAATCAACGCCGTTGTCCGCGGCTCACTCTAGCCTGCCGGCCTCTCCGCTGTCAAGCCCGCCGGCTCCAACCACAGAGCTGCTGGATACGGCGCTACCCCCGGAGTTCTCAGTGCCTATTCTCACTCCAGAGTCCGCTCCAGAATGCTCTCCACAGTCCGCTCCAGAATGCTCTCCCGAGTCCGCACCAGAATGCTCTCCAGAGCTCAAGAGGGAGCCCACTCAAGTCACAGAGCTCAAGAGGGAGCCCACTCAAGTCACAGAGCTTAATGCAGACCCCAGCTCTCCATCGTCTCCTGAGTCTCCTTCGTCTCCGCTGGTCCCAGCCAGCTCCGCTCCTCGCAAGCGCCCTCCAGTGCCCACTCCACGAAAGTGCCCTCCAGTGCCCGCTCCACGAAAGTGCCCTCCAGTGCCCGCTCCTCCAGAGCGCCCTCCAGTGCCCGCTCTGCCAGAGAGCCCTCAAGTGCCCGCTCTGCCAGAGAGCCCTCCAGAGCACCCCCCAATATTCCTAATTTTCCCCAAGAAAATTTGGGGGGGGGCATATGCCTGTGGCCATGGTGGCTGAGCCGGCAAAGGCCACGGAAGCTCCACCAGGGCCTCCCGAACTGTCTGCTCCACCATGGTTCCCTGAACTACGTGATCCGCCATGGCTCCCCGAGCTCCCTGATCCACCATGGCTCCCCGAACTGTCTGCTCCACCATGGCTCCCCGAGCTCCCTGATCCGCCATGGACTCCCAAGCTCCCTGATCCGCCCGGGAGGCTCTCCTTGTCTCCGCCATGCTCCTGCCCTGCACCAGGCTCCAGGCCGCCCGCGGGACGCGCCGTCCAGGAGGGGGGGTGATCTGTCACGTGTATGTTCCTGTACAGTTTCCTGTTTTTCCTTATTTGGTTCTGTTCCTGTTTTCATTAGTTCTTGGTCTAATTATCGTTTAGTCTAATCACCTGTTTTGTATTAATCATCTCATTTGCTCCTTTGTTTCCATGTCTTTATAAATCTTCAGTTCTCATTCTGTCTTTGTCTCGGATTAATATTGTTTATATGGTGTATGTGTGTTGAAGCCTCATTAAAAACCCCTTTACGTTTTTTCCGTCGTCTCTGCCTCCTACTACAACCACCACCACGTTACAGTAATATCCACATGTTTTTTTTTTTTGTTGTTGTTGTTGTTGTTGAAGAAATTATAGAGGCTGTGTCATCTATAGCAAGGTGGCCAAAAATGAAAGATTATGTGGATATTTGAATTAAATGTTTGTTTAATATTAAACAAGGATTTGATCGTCCTGTAAGTGTAACAGCAGCAACTAGGCCTTTTTTGTTGAAGAAATTATAGAGGCTGTGTCATCTATAGCAAGGTGGCCAAAAATGAAAGATTATGTGGATATTTGAATTAAATGTTTGTTTAATATTAAACAAGGATTTGATCGTCCTGTAAGTGTAACAGCAGCAACTAGGCCTTTGCAGGCATAGTAATAGGCTATGTAATGTGATAAATTGTTTATTTTGTATTACTTAATGTATTTTAACTGTGTTATTCAATGAAACCATATAATTATTAATTAACCAATCATTATTGCCTCTCTGTTTTTATATAATGCATTTTAAGTCATTTTAAAGGCTGTTGTTGGCTTAGGTCTGTTTTTATATAACCACAAAAAATATTATCTTAATACTTCTTTGTAAATTATTATTTGAAGTAACAAAACCATGATTAATTTGCAGTTACCATGGCTACAAGAACCATATTTTTTTGGTTTTATTTGTGTTAAAACCATGGCTAATTTTCATAAGGGAACATGGAAACTCAGAGAGAATATTAGGTGTGTTGGTATTGGTGAATTACCGACATTAAAACACATTATTAACGTCAACAGCCAAAAAAAAAATTTCACAGGATTATGAATATACCTGAAAGTGATGCACGGATTTCATCTTTTTTTTTTTTTTTTTCTTGGCGCCGGATTGCTGATGTCTTTTCACAACAGGTATAGCTGTCCATAAATTATGATCATTTGCATTCCCCCGCAAACATGTGGTGCAAGTGGGAGCGAATGCGGGAATGGCGCGTCACATTTTTAATTATTTAGATTTTTTTGAGCAACTGGGATGGTGCCCCCCAAACTGCATACTCTGCATATAGGGGGTGGTGGTACTGTGTTCCCTCCACCCAGGACAAAGACCAGGCTCCTTCTAGACTTTTTGACTTTTTGAGCTTGTCTTTTACATGTCTTTTACATGTATATATGCACCAAAATGATGCTAAAAGGACTTATGAGCAACTAAGCATTTCTATGCATAACTCCATATTATGTATGTAACCCACACATTTGACTATCATGTCCTAATCACTGTGTATGTATTTCGAATAGCTATTGAATAGTTTATAGGATAATATTCATGTTGGGTATGTATGAGTTCGAAAATTCATGCTTTAAATGTTTCTATCAATCAATTCTTTGTAAAATGTATTATATTCTGGTTATATAAATCATGTCCAAAATTATACTCTGCAAGAGCGGGAAAATTCGGACCATGTGACTGATAAGATAACATGTTGATTTATGTATTGGGAGGAAAAACAGAGCAACACCCCGAGCTAAGACAATGTCTAATTGGTCAAGACACCATTTGGGATGTGTCCAACAGCCCAGTTTATAAACTCAGGATTCCATCAAACTATGATTTTAGTCATTGCTTCAAGCCATGCTTTTTTTCTTGCCTTTTTGCCACCGCGTTTTGACGCTGCTTTTTAGCGCTCTTTGAGCGTGCTCTGGCTTAAACGCCAGCTGCTCCTCTAAAACCATGAGGAGAAACGCGATATAGTCTCGTAACTCTTCTTGCTGACTTCTACTTTAATTTATTTTCTTTTCCGTTGAGAGTTTCGTGTTATGAGTTAAGTTTTGCCACAAAGCTGTGTCTCCAAGTCCAACTCCGACTGTGCTCGCATCAAAACTTCGACCAGCCAACAACTCCGCATCTTCAGCCAATGCCCATGACTTCACTTCGAACAACTACTGAACTTCCAGCCAATCAGCAACCTTGTGAAACCCTTTCTGCAATGACAACAACAAAGGGAACCCCCTAACCAGCAACACAAGTACTTCCAGATTCTAGCTGAACGGGTGCATTTATTATAAAGCTTAATAGCCTTATTGAGAAACTCAAAGCGAGGGTTAGTTAAATGATTGATGGTTGTTCAAGTCTACGCAATTGCATATATTGCTATAAACTTGGGATTTCATATTTTTACTCTTCTAAACTCATTCAAGAAGCACAAAAGAAGTATCTTGTGTTTTGCGCTTACAAGTTAATGTCTTAAACTGCCGATTTTGTTACTGTGCTAATTAATGGTGTTTTCACTATATTTTGGATTTTAATATTAATTGCAGACTTGATGTTATACGGCTAGTTCAATGAATCGCTGGCTGACTTAGTGATCAGTAGTAAAACAGTGATTCTGTTCAAATTCCCTATAAATATCAGAATTAATTACCTTTGAACTAAATTGGTCTATTTCCCTTACATGTTGTACTACGTATATGTCCTGGAGTCCTTATATGCAAAAGGTGTCACGTTTCGCTGGAGCAAGGGAACAAAATCCTGACAAAAGGGGATTAATAAAATATATTACATTTAATGGAATTAATTAAAAATAAGGTACAGTAAATAGGTTTGTGGTGGGAGAGTATGCTTATTCAGCTATTGAAACATCAGTTATAGCAAATGTATGTGTCTTTTTTCTCTCTCTCTATGATCATTACTGTATCATGGCACATATAACTTTAAAACTCTTTTCTCTACTGACATTTTAATACTAAGCCTACACACACCTTGACCTTTGCAAAAAATTCAAGCTTTTGTGGAGATGTTGGGCAGAACGAAAAAAAAAAAAAAATTACAAGCACTAGGGATTGATGGATTACCACAGCATCATAAAGCTTTCTGGGGAGTATTTGAAAGACCTTTCCAGGGATCTACGGGAAAATAATAAAGCTCCCGAATGCTCCAAAAATCTGTCAGGGAGGATTTCTTTCTTTACTTTCAAAGATTGAAGACCTTTGCATACTTTTAGTGCATCCAAAAATGTAACATTCTTGACTTCTTGTATTAAATGGAATATTATGATCTAGGCTTTTTCATTTTAGGTCATGTAATAGTCAATGTTATTTTAGTATTATTTATATGTATATAAAAAAAGTACTTATTAAAATAAATATAAGAATTTGAATAAGCTTTTATTTTTTTATTTTAGTTTAAGTTTTAGTCATTTTGTTATGCGCTTTTGTTATTCATTCATTCATGCACTCATTAATTCATTTTGTCTCTGAAGATACCTTAAAGTACACATAGGGCCTAACATAAGTGTGGATGCATTTACACATTTTTAAAGGGATAGTTTACCCTAAATTGAAAACTCTGTCATCATTTACTCACCCTGAAGCTGTTCCAAACCTGTATGAGTTTCTTTCTTCTGTTGAACATAAAGGAAGATATCTTGAAGAATGTGGGTAGATGTCGGTGAGTAAAAGATCACAGAAATTTCATTTTTAGGTGAACTGTCCCTTTAAGTCTAGAAGATGCATCACTTCAAAAACCTCACATGTAATGCACTGTATACACACACACACACACACACACACACACACACTGACTCTGCTAAGAGGTCTCAAGAGTGTATCATTTCCAAGTGCAAAGCTCTGCAGTTAGACTGCGGGAGCTCAGCAGCCAAGGGAGATCTCATTAAAAGATGCCATGACTCTCCAAATCCACAGAGAAAAAAACAAAAAACAAAAATGCTTCCATTTAAAAGTGTAAATATTCTCTCTTTTATGACATTGTTCTCTTTTTCACACACAGTTATAGATTATCATTGCTCTTTTTTAAGCTATGGATACTAAGAGGCATTTTCATATACTCACTCTAACACATCTCTGTTAAACGGCTTCTTGCTGTTGCCAAGAAACTCGCCGATCATCTGTCGGCTCAGCCCCTTCCTCTGGAGCAGGAAGTGTGCCACACCTATAGGCGTATCCGGAATGAACCCACGAGAGATGAGAAACTGGAGGCCCTTATCTGGATTTCTGTTTGATGCACAGAGAAAGAGATAAATAGAGAGAGAAAAACTATTAGCACTGTTAAAACTTTAAAACCCAAGTACATAACTACAGTATTGGATAGGCATTAACTTACAATATTAATATTATAATATTACAACAGGATTTGTATTGTAATTGCATTAGATTGTACCAGAAAAAGTAAAAATCTAGCAGATTTTTGCGATTCTGTTTGGTGGCGAAGTAAAAAAAACAGCATTTTTTCATGTCAAAGACACCATAATTTAATTTAAGATGGGGAAAATAGTGCATTAGTTATAATTTTATCATGCTCTTTTTTGTTTTGTTTTTTTTGTCTGTCACTTTGGAGCTTGACAGGTCCAATACTTATTATGCAACAACGATATTCTTTTTTTTTTTTTTTTTTTTTTTTTTTTTTTTTTAAATCTTATGTGTTCCATTGGGAAAAAAAAAAAAAAAAAAAAAAAATATATATATATATATATATATATATATATATATATATATATTTTTTTTTTTTTTTTTTTTAATTGAACTATATCTTAAAAAAAATAAAATAAAATGTGTTGTTGTTATTATTGGATATAAAGATGTAAAATATATACATGACACTGAAAAAAAAATGCTTTATGTGTCTCTTGTTAAAAGAGTTTCAGTCTCATACAGTCCCTCAGACACTTTCTCATTCCACAGAAGCCAAGTGAGCATTAATAACCGCTATTTTTCTATTTAGTGGCTTATCAATAACCAGAATGTCAACGCTTTCCTGCCTTCAAACAACAAAAGTGACAACGGGGGACAGAAGAAGCTTCTCAGCTGTACTTTATAGAGTTGCTTTATTCCTTCAGTCAGCATTCTCATCGCTAAGTCTTTGCCCTGAGAGAAAAAAAGTACATGGATTTATAGAGGGTCCACTAAACTTTCATTCATCCACATGCTGAGAGAACCATGTTTTTCTAGTTTGCCTGACTGCATTCTACAATCACCCTATTTCACTCTATCTTCCCAATTCATTACAATGATTTACTCCTCATAATAAATGTACAGCCCCTGCCGACACTGTCTAGCTTTACTGAGGGGAATATAATGTAGTTTATGAATAGCCTGTTTGTCAGTTACAATAAAAGGCCTGTCGCTATTTTAAAGGAATTGAAATGATATGCGATAGTGTGATATGTGGTTCTAAATTGGTTGTGCTGTTTTTATTTTGTCTGTTTATCGTGATGGAAAAACAGTGTAACGATGGGCTCATTCTTAAACAAGTTAAATGACCATAAAACATCTCTAGTGTGCACCTGTTTTTTGAAAATGGTTGTAATTCTAGCAGAAAACTATTATACAAATGCTGCTAATTGGTTAAATGTATGTTAAAACTATATTCAATTTGACACATGTAATTTTAGAAAGTTTAGCTCCTTCCATTGACAGGAAATGTCCAGATTGATTTGGTTTTCTTTCTTTCTTTCTTTCTTTCTTTTTTCATAAAGTAGCAAGAGCATATTAAATGTCACTTTAATTTACAATTTCATTGACTTGATTAACTTGACCTCTGTTATATGGTGCCATTATCATGCATTGCTGTTTTACTTCTAGCTTCTAGCAGGTGAGAAAACTTTTCTCATGGGTGGCAGAAGTAGAGCTGGGTTAGGACGAAATTAATTTTCAGTAAAAATCTTAAAACTGCTGCAAATGAGTGATAGAATAATGAAGAGCGCATCTGAGAAGGTTATGTGGAGGTTGATGTTACCTGTATCCCCCATGGCCGGATCCCCCACTGCTTTTAACAGCACATCTATACTGTATCTAACATTATTACACAGCTTTGTGGAATAGTTGATTCTGTTTGGTCGGTCGCGACATTCCAAGGTGTGTTATTCCCTGATAACAACTGTTGTCAATAACAGTGCTGAATAATATTCCGCTCATCCGTGTATCGCAGACTCACTCTCTTTTGTTTCATGCAAATTCGGCTGCTGCCATCTTGTGTCTCGGTTTTAGCTATCAATTGATTTCAGTATTAATAATACTGTAATATTGTTGCTGATTTCATCTTTCTTGATATGCAGGACAATTGTATACTGCAATAGATTATAAGGTAATAAAATAATAAGGTAATAAACGGGTGCGATTTTAAAACAGTCAATATCTCTTGTCTTCATAATTATTTATGTGGTGAAAAGCAGTGAAAAAAAGCGGTATGTCTGTGTCTTATCCCTTAAATGTTTGCCTAATTTAAACTTGTTCATTTGTCTTGGGCTAAAGCCACTTGATATCAACTGTTTTCTTCATGGAAGCTTTGCGTTTAGTGAGCTAATTAAATATTTCAACTCAAAAGCTAAACACCTGAATAAAAATATCAAAAAACTAATACAAATGACAAAATACATAACAAAAGTAACAAAATAAACAATCTTGATAATATACTATAATAGTATATAAAGTAAAATAACACTAGGTGTTCATTTATATATCAAAACTGATTTTCTTCCATGCTTTCTGCCAAGACTTTTCAAGATCTTATCAATATTCTAACAAGATCTTAAAAGATGAAAATACATAATGAATGATAAACATTTAACATTTATTGTGTGGAATTTATTCAACATCCGGTAACACTTTATTTTAAGGTGTCCGTGTTACACGTTGCATGTACTTAATATTATAATAACAATGAATAATGCATAATTACATGCAAGTAACCCTAAGACAAAACCTAATAATCCTAAACCTAACCCTACAGTAAGTACATGTAGTTCATTAATATTACGCAGTCCTTAAATGTATAATTACACTGTAACAGGGACACCTTAAAATAAAGTGTAAACCAAAATCCATATGTTAAAAAAAAAAAACAAAACTATGACACCCTAAGATGCATTAATAAACTGTATTCAAAAGTTGTTCTACTTGATTGGAAAGTAAACGAACAGTAAGTCCACAACGAGAATGCTTGATATGTAAGAAGACAAGTTTTTGAAGAAAAAAATATATCACATATGATTGGAGGATTCTTATTTGCTTCAATAAAGTTACAATTATACACCAAGGGTGAAAATATAATTCAGTTGTGTGTATTCAGGATACATAAACTAAAAAGGAATCTACCGTTTTATTTTAAATATGTCATAAAAAGTCATTTCCACCATATGTTATTACTACAAATGTCACAGTTTCAAAAAGACAGATATTATTTATAATAAATGCAAAACAAGGTAGATGCTATTTTGCAATAGAAGTTTTATGTGTTTAAGTGATTGACAGAATAAATGTAAATAGAAATAAATTTCATCTTGTTTACATTAAGTGCAAATAGTGATAAATGCAATTCACATAAAATACTGTATTTGTAGAAGTAATAGGCTATGCTATTTGTACTAAGGGTAAACTGTCTGAGCAAAGATGGCTTGGAGCAAAAATAGCCTTTGGCAACAAGTTTGGCTGTTTGCACTTAGTGTGAAAAGACACTGCCATTAAATAAACAAGTGAAGGTGTGAACAGTATGTTTTAAGGGATTGTATTTTCTAAAAGTACACAGGGCCAAAAGTGCTTCTAGTTGAAGAAATACCTATCTTCACATCCAGACAGACAGAAAGAGCTTTTGTGATATGTAGCTACATAAAGTTCATATGACACTCAACTAATATCTGTGCTCTGATTCTATTCTGGTATTGTAAGAAAAAAGGGGGCAGGTGAACTGTAGGTATAAGCCCTGCATAAAACATGACACTTAAAAGCACAGCTTTTTGAAGGCACCTTATAATCATGGCCAGTCTCCTATACTTACACATAAACAGAATCTAACATCTATGTTGAAACCCACACACAATCTCCTCGCTTTCTTTTCTCCTCTCACCGGCTGTTTTCCTCTCTTTTGGGGAAAAGAAACATTCCCATTCTGTTCACGAGGCAGATGAAAACTCAATTTAGAGCGTTATACTCACTCCGCTTACCAACCGTCCTTCGTTCACACATCAGTGTCCTCTATATGTCCTTTACATGCTCTTTCCAATATATACATGCTCATAGAGCCCCCATAATCCTTCTCCTTTCTTAATTATCTGTTTAGTGAAAGCACATTCCAGTCACAAAATCTCTCTGTTAATCCGAACTCAGATTTTAGCATCTCGTGTCTCACACACACACACACACACACACACACACACACACACACACCTGCTTTAGATTCAGTCTGAGCTGTCACAGGTATTAGGCTACGCTACCCTGCAGAAAATGAACTGCTGGAACTAATGACAACCTCTCTCTATTTTCACTCTCTTTCTTGGAGCAAAACCTCCATTTGATTAAAAATTGGCTTATCCTTATCTGTCGGGGTGTTTGAGGCGATGAAGTCTGGGTAAGGGAGAGACTGGTTTATTTATATTTTGCTTTCTTTGATAATATTAAAATTATGGCTGTCGATTAATTAGCAGATTTAATCAAATTAATTGAATCAAGTGCAAGTTTAATCAAATATATCACAGATATCTGTATTTGATGAGAAAAGAATGAAGATAATGAAGATAATTCAAAGAAAAACCAGCTCGATCTCACGGCAATTCGTACATATTTTACCCCACTCGTACAAATTCATACGATTTTTGCTAAATCATACGTATTTTACGAGTTGGACAATTTGTATGAATTTGTATGAATGACCTACACGTAACCCTGCCTCTAAACCTATCCGTCACTGGGGTTTAGACAAAGCGTATAAAATTGTACGAGTGAGGTCGTACGAATTCGTACGAATTAGCCACCTCGTAAATATGTACGAATTGGTCGTAATATAGCATTGGAAGAACTTATTATTGAAGCACTGTGTTGTGAATATTTTAGAAATCCAAGCATGTTTAGATATGTTAATGTTGTGTTAATAAATAAATAAATAAATATGTTAATGTTTTAAAGCTTCTGAGTAAGAAACAATAACACGTTTCAGTGTTTCTGCAGCTGCATGCAGCTGTAGTGTTTTGTTTGTGAACAAATCAGTTTATTATTGATTTTAATAAACTGATTCATTCATGAACGACTCTCTCTATATTCTCTCAAACTGGTTAAGTGAATGATCAAATGACTCACTTGTTGTCAGCTACTGGCCTAAGATGTAACCTCTAGAAAGGGTCAGTGGTACATATATATATGTGACCCTGGAACATAAAACCAGTCATAAGGGTTTTTATTTGGAGATTTATACTTAACACTTACATTTATATCTGAAAGCTGAATAAATAAGCTTTCCATTGATGTATGGTTTGTTAGGATAGGACAATATTTGGCTGAGATAAAACTATTTTAAAATCTGGAATCTGAGGGTGCAAAAAAAACTAAATATTGAGGAAAATTGCCTTTAAAGTTGTCCAAATGAAGTTCTAAGCAATGCATATTACTAATCAAAAATTAAGTTTTGAATTATTTATGATAGGAAATTTACAAAATATCTTCATGGAACATGATCTTTACTTAATATCTAAATGATTTTTGGCATAAAAGAAAAATCGATCATTTTGATCCATGTATTGTTGGCTATTGCTACAAATATACCCGTGCTACTTATGACTGGTTTTGTGGTCCAGGGTCACATATATAGAATAAAAAGTAATAACTGTCTACTGTACTCTCTAGATGCAATGTTAAATCTGAATTTTCAATTAATTAAACATACTTCTCATTTAAGCCTCACCCAAGCTTGATTCTTGCCGAATTAAGGTAGAAACAGATAACTTTTTCAAATAACATAATGGCTTTACTGCACACCCCTAGTAAATTGTATAACAAAATATACAAGTGGCTTTAGAAATCTAAATATTTTTGTTCGATTTCCATATAACTGATAATAAGCACTGGTCCACAACAAACTCTTTCACAAATTAAGTTTGTCAGTCTTTCTGAGGCTGATCACATAATATATTTTTGTATTCCTTGTGCATTTTTTATTAAATTGTTTCTCAATGAACAAATGTGTTACATGACGGCCTTTTTAGCGTCTCACGATGATGCCAAATGAGATGTATATAAATTTGTGTAAACTAAATGAACACTTTATTTCACACAATATTAATTCAAACTTAAATTAAAAAATAACTGAAACCATAAAACACTGACAAAACTGTTCCAAAGGAGAAAGAAAGTCATATGGATTTTGAACAACATGAGGCTGATTTAACAATGACAGTATTTTCATTTTTGGGTGAACTAATCCTTGAATGACAGATGAAGCTGAGTCATTTGAGGGATTTAACCATACGTTCAAAATTCTCACTGTACTTTCCTTTATTTAAAGGAAATCTGATGAGCGGGTGGAAAATAAACAGCCTCCCACTCAGCTTGGAAGCCGCTATCGCCCTCCCAGCTGATTCATAATCAAGTGCACACATACATTCACTCAGCCCTATAAAACAGATGAATCCCATCTGTTATATTCTACCGTGAATATTGTCGCCATCAACACAGGGCAAAGAAGGTTTCACTTGGTGAAGGTGGAAAATAAATGAGTAGATTATGCACCTTCCTTTTCGCAAGATGGATAAAGAGCCGCTGTGCGTAAATGCAAGCCTATTTGTCAGTTATATAAGTTACCACGTCAGGAACATGCTGTTAGATGCTTTCTGGAAATGTGATTTTGAAGGTTTTTTTTTTTTTTTTTTTTTTTTTTTACCGGTCGTTCGTGACTCGGATCCTTGCATCTTCTACTTTTATTTGTCTCTGCTGTCACACACACACGATTACTTTCAGTACAAAAAGCATTCATTAAGAGGTAGGAACAATGCGTTTCACCTTGGACGCTGTAACAGAAATGAAAGGGAAAATAAACTGAAGCTAGTGCATGGAGATCTTGGATAGTTTAATATACTACAAAAAAACACTGCTTCATCTGAATAAGCTTTTAACTTTTTAAAGCCACATTGTCCCAATGACTTTTTATAGCTGATTAAGAACTTTTAATTAGGCCCTCTATCTTCAGAATATTTCTCTCACTTTAAAGGAACTACAAATTGCACTGAAGTGCCATTACATATGGTAGTAAATGTAGAAGTAAGGGTAAAAGTCATCTATTTCTTCAGTTATTGGAGTGGAATATTTAATTTTTTTTTTTAAAAGAGACTGTACAATAGGAAGCAAGAAAAAGGATCTACTTTATATGAAGTGTATTTAACCACTCTGTGCTAACATTTAAATCATTTGATACATTGTGCTTATTTTGTAAGTTTATGTTTTTACATTGTGATTACATTTAATTTAAAAAGTACCTGCATATAATTACATCTGTAAATAAATTTCTGTAATAGCATCTATAATTACAGGACAGCATGAAAACAGTACATACGCTGTACAATTATTCTATTTATTTTTTATGCATTTATTTATTTTTTTATTTTTCATTTACTTTTTTCATTTATTTATTTAGTTAGTTAGTTAGTTAGTTAGTACATGGTAGTTAAATATACCTAATAAATATGAAGTGGAACTAAAACAACTATGTAATCTATGGAGAATAATCATGAAAATTATTGGATACAATGCTTATTACTGGATTTTAATTCAGTAATGTTTACTGTATATATTGGCCTTGGGAAAATAGAAATCAAATTGATTAATTGTCCTAGTTTGAACTATACTTAATTGCCCATATTGTTGCAATTCAAAATGCATCAAAACACAATTCAATATGCTGCATTCTTAGCAAGAGATCCCATTTGGTGCAGCTGTTGTCATCTACAACATCTAAATCTACAAACGTCATCTAGTGTGATCTTGCTGAATCACCTTTCTTTAAAATGTCAGCATGTTGCAGCTATGGGAATGCTTTAATGGAATTTAATGGAACAGACGTTTGAAATGAACTGTTATGCTCTTAAGTGCAGAGATTTGTTGCTGCCAACAATGTACATTTACAATGTGTTAGTCAGCATTAGCATCTGCATTTGCAGAAAGTTGCTGACCTTAATCTGTTATGTTTATGATACATAGTCCAGCAGAGTCCTGATTCAACCTTTCCCATCATGCACCTCTGTGATGTTTTGCGTATAGAGAGCTCTTATCAAACTCTGCCTCAGTCACTCTTGGCTGAACATAGAGAATAGACATGCGGGAGCAGAATTTTAATTGGCAGTGATGTGACACTGCAGAAATAAAGCCAACAGGATTTGTAAAGTGGAGCTGCATTTCTCCAGCTTTGAAAAACAGATGTCCTCGTTGGAAAGATGCACCTGGGTGATAGGACAGTTCTTTAGGATGCTAATATCCCTGATATTAATATAAGAGGCAAATAGAAAAAAAAAAAGAGACATCTTGATGGAATATGCAAATTAGTACATAAACAATGTGCAATTAATAAACAGCTAAAAAAAATAAAAATAAAAATTATTTAACTAAAACATTAATTTAAAATTTAAAAAGTGTTGAGGAAAAATTATTGTATTATATAATATACTGTAATATACATAAATTTGTGTATACATATTACATCCATCTTAAAACTGTCCCATTTTCCTTGAATTTACTCTATATGCAAGTTACACAAGATTATTTCAAATCAGACACTTATTGTGATTTCTGGGGGTGCAGCAAAATAATATTTGAATGCCTTCAGGGAGATTGCCATTTTGCAGTCATGCATGAATTTGAGAAATTATGTTCCTTGCTAGTAAACCGACATGATCTTGATGTTATCTAATCCTTATAAAATCCATTATCTATGAATAAAGTAACAAACTGGTCATGTATTAAAAATGAAATCTCAATAAAACATGTCTCAGATTAGGCCTCTGTGAAATGAACTTGAGGAAATTAGCCATATGGATAAAAAATAAATATATATATATATATATATATATATATATATATATATATATACACACAGTGGAGAGAACTGCAATGTATCATTAGGTATAACAGTGAGGAATGCAGGAAACAGGATAGAGAAGCGACCTTACCCTACTACAAAGATCTTGTTTTAAAATAAATAGCAAAGTAGTAAAATATTAAACATAGCTACAAGTAGCAATTATAACTCTGAATAGTTTGAAGTCACAATTTATGTGATATTCTTGGGACAAGGACACCTAAAAAAAAAAAAAAAAAAAAAGTTTTCCAAATACTGTTTTTCCTCATCTAACACTTGATTCAACACATCAGCTCATTAGAGTTTGTAAGACCTGAAACGGTTGTGTCAGTATAAACCGAGACATCTCGGGACAGGTTTGGAAAGCACTGCTATTTAGTGTCAAAATGCAAACCATTATTGAGACGGTATTTATGGCAAGCTCATTATCTGAAGAGTGATTTTGGAGACCAAAAGACAAAATGTGAAAGTAAAAACTGAACAGCATATTTTGAGGGGCTATAGAATCCCATCCAGAGATGGTGGAAACATAAGTAGAAAACGAACAGATATAATATGTGCCCCTTTCATTTTCCTTATATCTTTCTCTTCCTTATGCACTCAACCCAGATAAACCTAACAGTCGCATTATTGCAGTGTGCTATTAATTAGACAACTAGTCCAACTTTTAAAATGTCTTTATGTTTGCAATGGAGCAAAATGAGATTAGGGAAAAGAGAGTGAGACAGCACTTTAAATAAAAACAGTGCTATTAATAGGGTCAGACAAACCCAAGGTGACAGGCATTAGGGAGGGGGTGTTAGCCACAGCTGGAGACAGAACTAGATGACAGGAGTGAGACGGAAGCGAGACAGCAGTGAAAAAAACTAGAATTTGGTGAGGTTTTGAAGAGCAGGCCTCATGCAGCTATAATAATGTCAGGTGGGGACAGCTTGATAAAATGAGAGAGAAAATGGTTTTATAGCCTAAAATATCTGACATTAGTCACTTGAAGCAAGTGTGATGTAAAGAGTTCTGCAACCATAACAATCAACTGGAGATAAGAGGTTCTCAGCATACTCACATGTTGAAGAGATTGAGGCCAATACGATATAGGCGTTTTCGCATGACGTCAGTAGAGAGGGTAGGAGATTTGCAACTGGTTGGGTTTTCGCAGTGGTATCGGGGCAAGCTAAGAATCATGGCCTGTAAAGCCTCTTTGGACGAGACCTCAGAAGCCGACTGGGCTGATGTGGATGTACTGCTGCTACTCATCTGCTCTGAGCTGTTGTCCGCTGTGTCTGACTCAATTCGCTTAGCTTCCAAAACCTCTACAATTGGGGTGACTGGCGTCTCTGCTACCTCTGGTGGAGACAAGGTTTCAGAGGTTATTGAAGTCTCTGTCAGAATTGCTGGTTCTGGAACTTCCTGTTTCTCCAGCACCAGAGGTGGAAGATCCTCCCCAAGCTCCTCCTCACTTGGTGGAGGATCTGGGAAGTCGCCATCAGGTATTTCCTCAGCATCCTGCTCTAGGGGTGGGGGAGCTGGATCCTGTGGAGATGGTGGTGGTTGTCCTTGTTGAGGTTGTTCCTTTGCATCACTGACCGGAGGTTGCTGTGGGCTCTCAGTAATTATGGCCCCCTGCTGGACACAATTACCGAGAGAAACAGAGGTGGAGGACTCCATAACGGAAGAGGACACGAGAAAGTTCTTGCTGTCAATTTGAACTGTCACATCCCGGAAGGCCATCATCAGCTTGCTGGCACTCCGGGCCACGTTCTCAGAATTGTCTACTTGGCCTGTTCCACTATGGAATGTGGCAGGATCCATGGGGCCACCTTCTCGGACTGTTCCTGCCAGCCCAGATTTACCACCAGCTGTACTAAAGGCCTCTGAGCTAAACTGGTAGGTGCCACCTTCTTGGAGTGAACACATGGTCTTCATGCTCCAGTTGCTAAGTGCATCATCAATGGATTTGGCAAGAGACTGGACTTGCTCATTGAAGGAATCTTCGAGGTCAGTGAGGGAGCCACCTACCGTGGTAGGCAGGGATGGGGACCGGACAAGGGGGATATTTGCCAGATTGCAGCCTTCAGCCAGTGCCCGTTCAGCTGAGATACCCTCTGTATTTTGCACCCGCACTTTTCGCAGGGAGATACGGCGTGGCAAACGACTTTCGAGGAGTGAGTTTCGGATCTTCTCAAAGTTTTTACTGAGTTGATACTGGCGAAAGGCCGTCTGGATCTTGCAAGCAGCACGGCGTGAGATGAGGTGGCCCCCATATTTGTGCTCTAACATTTCGATCTGCAAAGAAAGATATATGAAACAAGGTCAGATAAGGCAACATTATGACAAGCACAGACAAATATCCACAGTAAGAGATGACAGCACGAAATTAAATCAATAACAAGACTTACTACAGATTGCTAAATATCATGACATGCTGAGACAAACCAATTTTCCAGTCTCCGACTGCCTTTCATGCAGAAACTCTTAATAAAATTTGCCAATAAATGCCAATACACTGTATACAACAGTGAAAGCAATTACCCTACAGTGAAAAAAAGAAGCACTGAAGTACATGTGTTAAACTGTGCATTAAATGTTGTGTTAATTAGACTGCATTTATGGTTTAGGCATTGAAAAAAACTGATTCACTCACTCCAGACATTCTTTTTGAATAAACTTTTGATTAAATAATTTGTGGACATAGCAGGTGAAAATATAGTCAAGACAGCCAAACTGTGATAGGACCTTGCAGAACAAGAATAACCCGTATTGTAGTGCATGAGAACTTTTTTTTTTTACACAGCCAAATCTGTGTTTGCTACACACACACACTCTTTAGATTTTTTCATAGCTTGTGTCCTTTGAAAAAGGACATACTCTGGGAACTGTTTGGCTCAAAATCAAAAGGTAAATCACCCTCAACTGACACTTTCAGAAATGATTAGATTTTGAGTACCCATGTGGTCAGAACAGATTTGCCTTTGCCTGCCACCTTCTATCCATCCATCTATTTTCCAAATTGTTTGTTCTAAATAGGGTTGTAGGGATGCTGGACCCTATCCCATCCTCTCGGGCCATAGGGTGACCATCACAGGGCCTGTTAAACTGAAATGACAGAGTACGGCATGCAATTTGCTATTTACGCAGTAGACATTTCCTGCTATTAGAGGCACATTAGGTGCTGTCATCTTTTCCAATCATTTGGTTCTCTATGCCACTAATCATTGTCTAATAGACTATGCTATCTAAAGCACATTTCAGTTGCAAGATGGCAAATGACATAATTTTCAAATATTTTTTTATTAGATTGATAGATTTTTTTCCCTGCCTGTTCCAGCCTATTATATCTTTAAAAGCTACAAGATAATGTCAAAATAATAAAAACAAAAAACTAATTTGAGATTGGAACTTTGCATATGGCTGCTAATGTACAGTAGATGCACATTTGTTCATCACAGCCAGATGAAGGCATTACTGTATGGTCTTAAGACAGTCTATGAGGAACTCTGATTTGATAAGTTTCCATCTGTAGCCCCGACATTACCTTCCAAGCTGACAAGAGTAATAATTTGTTCCGTCAGTTATGGATTCTTTCTAGAAAGTGAATGCAAGGCCCCTAGCTGATATCTGAAGCTGAATTTCACCTGCTAGTCTTCTATTGTGCTCCCATCAGCTGTCAGTGGTCTTGTCCTTTTCTAGGTGAGCTCAGATTAGAGGTCATTAAAGTCCTGCCGTTTCAAACAGTGTGATAAGAGAGAGTGAGCTGATGCAATCAGTCATTGTTACGGATTCAAACTCCCTGAGAGAAGTTTGAATAACACCGAAAAGCCATCTTATCTTAGTAATCTACATTTGTCTCAGACTAGGTTAGAAAGGAGAGATATGTCTGGGGAATATTAAGTTTTGAATAGGGTCTGGGTTCTGAGCTAGAGTTTCTAATCAGAAGAGGCTATGAGCTGGGAATGCTACTGCTAGTTCACAACCTGCCTTGAATATTCATTGTTTTACCCAAAATGTTCCATTGGTGCAGACATACCGTCGCCTTGGAATTATAAGGTTCTATCTGACATTTTTGTCAAAATTGAGTTATTCACATATTCTTATTCTGTGACAACTTATTTACATTATGTGTTTTTTTTTTTTTTTTTTTTTCTTTTTTTAAAGTTGTGTACATTCTAGGACTTTTTATTTAGAAAACAAAAAGGTTCTATCTACAAAGTCGAACTCTAACTTGGTGCTGCTGTACAAGGTTCTATCTGCAAATCAGCCAATCAGCACTTCAAATGCACGCAAGCGGACCAATCAGGATCAACCTTCTTTGTCATGTCGCCGGACTGCTCCGTAACAGCAGGAAAGATTAAACATTAAACAACAATAATTAGGTGTCTGCAGAATCAATAAGTGCAATTCACCTTTATTCCACAAAGTGGCACTGTTTAAAACATAATGACGACGTGATTTTTCACTCATAATTAGCGCGCAGGCATAAAACAAATAATCATCTGCAAAAATTGAACTGGCTTGAATGGCTTTACTGCAGAGCAATTACTGTACATAATGAAATATAAGCGTCTCTGTCGTTTGATGGTGGATGTGGTGAATAGTGATCAAAATGTTGTTTTTGAAGATGCTGAAAACGATAGTTTTGAGAATACAGGTGCATCTCAATAAATTAGAATGTCGTGGAAAAGTTAATTTATTTAAGTAATTCAACTCAAATTGTGAAACTCGTGTATTAAATAAATTCAATGCACACAGACTGAAGTAGTTTAAGTCTTTGGTTCTTTTAATTATGATGATTTTGGCTCACATTTAACAAAAACCCACCAATTCACTATCTCAACAAATTAGAATATGGTGACATGCCAATCAGCTAATCAACTCAAAACACCTGCAAAGGTTTCTTGAGCCTTCAAAATGGTCTCTCAGTTTGGTTCACTAGGCTACACAATCATGGGGAAGACTGCTGATCTGACAGTTGTCCAGAAGACAATCATTGACCCCCTTCACAAGGAGGGTAAGCCACAAACTTTCATTGCCAAAGAAGCTGGCTGTTCACAGAGTGCTGTATCCAAGCATTTTAACAGAGAGTTGAGTGGAAGGAAAAAGTGTGGAAGAAAAAGATACACAACCAACCGAGAGAATCGCAGCCTTATGAGGATTGTCAAGCAAAACCGATTCAAGAATTTGGGTGAACTTCACAAGGAATGGACTGAGGCTGGGGTCAAGGCATCAAGAGCCACCACACACAGACGTGTCAAGGAATTTGGCTACAGTTGTCGTATTCCTCTTGTTAAGCCACTCCTGAACCACAGACAACGTCAGAGGCGTCTTACCTGGGCTGAGGAGAAGAAGAACTGGACTGTTGCCCAGTGGTCCACAGTCCTCTTTTCAGATGAGAGCAAGTTTTATATTTCATTTGGAAACCAAGGTCCTAGAGTCTGGAGGAAGGATGGAGAAGCTCATAGCCCAAGTTGCTTGAAGTCCAGTGTTAAGTTTCCACAGTCTGTGATGATTTGGGGTGCAATGTCATCTGCTGGTGTTGGTCCATTGTGTTTTTTGAAAACCAAAGTCACTGCTCCCGTTTACCAAGAAATTTTGGAGCACTTCATGCTTCCTTCTGCTGACCAGCTTTTTAAAGATGCTGATTTCATTTTCCAGCAGGATTTGGCACCTGCCCACACTGCCAAAAGCACCAAAAGTTGGTTAAATGACCATGGTGTTGGTGTGCTTGACTGGCCAGCAAACTCACCAGACCTG
This sequence comes from Spinibarbus caldwelli, assembly GCA_039654775.1. Lineage (NCBI taxonomy): Eukaryota > Metazoa > Chordata > Actinopteri > Cypriniformes > Cyprinidae > Spinibarbus > Spinibarbus caldwelli. The sequence goes on along the minus strand of CM077228.1, from coordinate 19,499,174 downwards.
AACCCCATAGAGAATCTATGGGGTATTGTCAAGAGGAAAATGAGAAACGAGACCAAAAAATGCAGATGAGCTGAAGGCCACTGTCAAAGAAACCTGGGCTTCCATACCACCTCAGCAGTGCCACAAACTGATCACCTCCATGCCACGCCGAATTGAGGCAGTAATTAAAGCAAAAGGAGCCCCTGCCAAGTATTGAGTACATAAACAGTAAATGAACATAGTTTCCAGAAGGCCAACAATTCACTAAAAATGTTTTTATTTTTTTATTTTTTATTTATTTTTTTTTTTTATTGGTCTTATGAAGTATTCTAATTTGTTGAGAATTGGTGGTTTTTTGTTAAATGTGAGCCATATTCATCACAATTAAAAGAACCAAAGACTTAAACTACTTCAGTCTGTGTGCATTGAATTTATTTAATACACAATTTTCACAATTTGAGTTGAATTACTGAAATGAACTTTTCCACGACATTCTAATTTATTGAGATGCACCTGTATATTGAGATCGTGAATATGAGGCAGATGCTGAATGTTTACTGGGGAAATGCGCTCTGACGATGGCAGTGGTGGTAAAATCATCTGCTCAAATCAATCCCTTCTAAGTTTCAAAAGGTAAGGAAGTATGCTTATTTTATTCTTTTTTTTTTTTAATTTTATTTTTTAATTGTTCTTAAAATATCAGGAGAGTTTGCTAGCAGTTAGAGATCCATCAGTGCTGGATATAAGTCTGGGTCACTAAAGACCCGAATATAATGATTGCCGAAATATTCATGCAGTTTAAAGTCTTAAAATTTCTTAAATTTCTTAAAAAAAACAGTAAGCCTTAAATATCAAATAGTCAACGATTTAAATGATGGGGTCTTAATTACAACAGTAAACGTCAGCATATTATCTCAGTTATTTGTCCTAAAATATGGAATAAATGTGATAAAAAAAGCATTAAATTGACCATTGTTGTAACAATGTTGACACATTGTTACAACACTTATTTTATGTTTTAAAAAAAATTATATAAAAACAAATCTATTTGTATTTCTTGAAAATTGTTGCTTCAATTAATGTTTTGTCAGATAGAACCTTATAATTCCAAGCGGAAAGTGACTTTTTAGAGTTAGAAGGTTCTATCTGGATTTTACCTGTTCCAAAAATCCCCATTTAAAAATTTGAGAGGATTTTGATATTGTACATTTAGAATACATTTAGGGCCTCTGTCAATTTTGTGTAGGAAAGGGACTTGTTCCCCATTTCATTTTTACTAAATGGAATGCAAAAACTTTGAAGCTCAATATCTCAAAACCACTCAGAATGCAGATAGAACCTTATAATTCTAAGGCGACGATACAACAATGGACCCTCTCTTTAAAAGTAAATATGAACTTTAAAAGAAAGAAACAGGCTGTATTTGAGCATGAAGCCTCACACCTGGAACCTTATCGACAGCAAGGGATGAAATAGCAGTGGTGGCCTTGGACACAAGATGGGATTTCAGAAAGAATGCTATAGTTGACAAGGATGTCTTTTTTTATTTTCATACGCTACATGTGCCTTGAAATATGAGAGCAAATAAATCAAGGATGTCACCACTCTTTCACACAGCAGATCTATGTGACATTCAGAGCTATTTATTTTCTGAGCTTTTGGAAAGGTAAGAGAGATAAATGACATGGTTGAAACACAATGAGATGACCTAGAGAGGATACTGAGACAAATTCGATTGCTGGGATCACAAAACCACAAAGATAGCTGTGATCTCTATAACCCTGAGGTGTGGTAAAAACACCGTGTGCGTAACAGAGCAGGGGCATGAAAGAGGGTGAGAGCAAAAGACAAAGAGACATGAAGGTGTGTAACGAATGCAGCCCTGCTGAAAATCCACCCATTAGCCAGCTGTCAGGTCCGTTTCCGATCACTTCACTAAGCGGCGCCGGGGAGAGAGATCATTCCGGAACCACTGCAGCCGTAAAGGAAGGGGGTATAGCAATGACACCACTCCCTATCAACTCAGCCTAGGCAAATCAGACTTGACAGCTGGATCAGCACTCTGTCCAAGCTCACTTCTTCACCATCCCAGCAGAAAACGACATATCATACATATCCAAACAAGACAGGCTTACATACACTACACAAGAAAGGTGATGGAGGTGAGTGTTAAACTGAAATCCTACCCCATTGTTAAAAACGTACTCAGTCTCAGCCCACGGACCATTGGCTGAACATCTGATGCATATGGCACATAAAATTGGAAACACTTCAGCAGTTTTGAAGTCATCATCTGATTGGTTGAATTCTACTGAATTTCCAGGAGACGTGTGTGTAGTTTTCTGTAACGTTCCCTCTGGAAACAAAGATGCCGTTGTGCCAAACCCCCTCAAAGTTGTGTTTACAACTGTGATGATGAGCACTTACCAACATCAACTAAACGCTAGATTTCCAAAGGGCCTTTTCCATGCCCCTAAACATGACGCAACACAAAACGAAACATGAGTGTTTGCTTTATGGCCTCTTAGGCAGTCCTTGGCCATTCAAAGCGGCCAAGGTTCCCAGACCTTCTGCTGTTACTCTGAAGGTCTGGCTACGCGAGACTAAAAACCTACTAGACCCCTACATGATTCCCCAGACTAAAAGTTTATGGGGTTTTCTGATTGGAAATTCTAATATATTTTGGTAATCCATCAATCCAACATTTTTGGCAATTTGTTTTAATTATACAATAGCTTACAATTAGCTAGGCTAAGCATACACTATGCAAACTATTACATCTAATAATAATAATACTAATAAGCCTTCATAGAAGTATATTCATACTAGATATTGCAATATCCTGTACTTAAAATAGTAGTTTATTCATTCATTCACTCACTTTATTTATAAAACACTTTACAACTGCACCTGCAGACCAGAGTGTTGTACAAGATAGCTGTTATAGTCTATAAAAATAGTATCTCTGCATTGTATAATGATGTTTGTTTAATGTGTACATTCTTAGTACGTCAAAACACAGACTTGCTGTCAATGATGGAATATGCCATTGGTACCTTCCTGTGTCATAACTGATCGTAATGCATCAAGGTGATATTTAAGAGCTACACAGAGAGGATTTTCAGTGAATATGTAATGTCAAACAGCTGCCTGTTGTTCTTGTACTGTCCAGCTGTGACTATACATGTTGCACAGGACACACTATTGAAAACAAAAGGGCACCTGCTAGAAAACGTTGCTCTGCGTATGCAATCTCATTGACTCAATTGATCATATAGCTGCTTTTTGTCACATCATATTTGGTATATCTGTTCATATTTGGTGCTTGACATTAGTCTCTCATTTGCATTGATTTGTGTCTCAAGGATACATGTATATTTATGAGGCCATCAGCATAAGACAGGATAATCAAAGGTCTCATTGGGAGGTTAGGCACACCTTCATTAGTATAAAGAGGCAATCACACAGAAGAGGTGCTGTAGTAGTTATCTGTGGAGCCATCAGCCTCTGATAGATCGTGTCTAGAGTCACTAAAGCCAGATTATCAGCACTCAGACTTTGCTGACAGTGGATCACGGCTCATAGCATTTAGCTCAGCTTTTCAGCCTTGTCAGTCAGGATAGTTCTTACAGGATAGAAAGTATAGCGATATATACACACCTGTGACTGTACATCATTGGAATTTCTAAAAGATGTCCCAATGTTGCTTGGCAATTTGACAACTGACAGTTACGATTCATTAATGTTATGTTGGAATTACTGTAATTATGAGATTTTAACTTGCAAAAAGCATCCAAATCGCAAGTATATTTTGTGAACTCAGCTTAGAGTATACTTATACTAAGTGTAATTATCAATATTATTTATATCAAAAAATCTTATAATAATTGTAATTTATCAATCAATCAATATATTGTTTTTATACCAAAATACTGAAAAATCGCTTATATTATTCTTATTTATTCCTGAAGTTTTAAATTTTGCATGCAATGAAAATTCTACTTAAAAAGTGAAAATTAGACACACCAAGAATGACTAAAGATCCTGAAAAGGTTTTGATGTGCCCACTTTTCTAATTATTAATCTCAGGCTGGTAAAAAAATAAATAAATAAATAGAAAATCGGAAAATACAGTAACCAAGAGATGGAACTCAGGATAACATCTATTTTCACTGCTTTCAACATCCATGTCATGTCATCAAATTTGCTAATACACTTTTCTTTTTTTTTTTTCTTTTTTTTTTCAAACATCAGCAGTTCAGAGACCAGAGTGAAAGTAAACACATCAAACTTTCCTGCTTGTTGCTGCTCGGAAATTCTGTCAGAAAGTTTTGCAGAGGGGATTCGGATTAGTTCTATTTATAAAACGGTAGGCTGAGATATGGACCCATTTCTCATGAATACCCATTTTTCATTAGCCTGGGTTCTCTGAGTGATTATAGTAAGAGGAAGTTCACCCTAATGCATCACATGCTACAGATTATCTGCAATACTAGGCAAAAATGGGTAAACAGTGTTTGATTTATACCCAAAGACCAATGCCCTGGCTTTCGTGGAAGTCTCTGAAGTACTTGTGAAAACCAATTACTCTGAGAGTGAACAGGAATTCTCTAGAAGGGTTGTGAAGATGATCAGTCAGTAATGTCCTAATTCTGAGTGGCATTGGACATGAAATGACGTTCTAGCGTGCTGACTAATGTGTGTCAATGAACACCTGGAGTACAGCACTCCACCTTCTAGATAGACTTCTTCAACAGCCAGCTGTATGTACTTGTAAATACATGACATGGAATGAATGCATTTACATTTAATGGTAATGCACATGGTCAATGCTAAACTAAACAACATGTTACTAAAATTGGCAGTTTTAGATGTACAGCTGTAATTTGATCAGCATTTTGAGTGTATTTCTGCACAGGCCTACGCGTCAAAATGCCAGCAGCCTTAGCTCCGGTAATTTGTCAGCTCTGAGAGTTGGGAATAGTATGTGTGAACAAAGCTATAACAGGAACAGTTTGAGTATGTGCAAGTGTAGGACACTTCAAAGAATGTCTGTTGCCAAAAAGATTGAACCAATCCGAGCTGATGCTGCTGTTTATAGAAGATTTCTCCAAAATGACATATTGGTGGTGGAGTGTGAATAGCAATGTGTATTAAGCACAGCTGTGACTTTCTGACTTCATACCAACAGTTGAATACTTAGCTGAACATTACCTAAATTCACCTTATAGATATAAATGAACATTTAATTTAATTTAATTTAATTTAATTTAATTTTAAAGGAAGGTTTTAACTTCAATCTTATTTTCAAATATTTAAAAAATATACTATTCATATATATTTTGTTCATTCATTCATTCATTCATTCATTCACTCACTCATTTTCAAATTTAGCAAAATTTGCCCCTAGTGTTTCACCAACACTAGTTTGAAAACCCTCGAATAAGGAACTCTACTACTTATGGCATGCATTTATTTTTCAGATAAATCTGTGTGCTTGTACGTGTGTGTTTGTGTGTCTCCGAGAGAGAGATACTAGTATTCTCTAGTACTAATCCGCAGTGTCAGACTCTGAACCCTTATCTGCCTTCAGGAGAGATTTCACACCTCTGCAGACAGAAGATCAATGGCATAATGCAGACACAGAGAATCATACAAGTGAATGCATATACTCATCTTCTCAAGCACAAATGCTGGTACACACACACACACACACACACACACACACACACGTCTGTACATAGCACAGTGTCTCACACTGCAACCACATTCGTATCAACATATTGATTTCAGTACATCCACATGCCACTCATTATGACTACTGCCCAGCCCTAGATGCTATTACATTAAATTATTTAATTATTTATTAACCAAGTACTTAATCATCTTCTGTCTAATCTAATTTAGTAGTGTGTTTCTGATTTTGTGCAACTGAGATAAGCTTATCTGTGTGGCATAAGCAGAAATTAATTAAAATAAATTGCTTGAATAATGGAGGGAAAAAGTGAATAAAGTAATAGGTATTAACTGAAACTCATCATATTCCTTGACTAAATGGCCAATACTGCATTGGCCATACAGACTGACTTGTCTGCATTTTTTTAAACTAAATGAGGTCCACACACATTTAAAGTTTTGAGAGAAGTACATCCAAAGAACATTAAATAAGTGGTTTTCTCATCATGTCTTGACAAAATGGCCAATAAACTGTATTGTACTGTAATGTTTTATCAGACCATCCTTAGGGCCAGATAGATAAATTTGCTTGAGGAAATGGACTTGTAATGGTTGAAGAAATAAAGAAAAGGAATGGATTCAACACTCATTCAATGGAAGGTACAAGAAACCTTTTCTCTTCATACAGATTAAACCACTAGATTTGAACATTTTATAGTAGTAATACTTCATAGCAGCAAAAGGTGGACCTCCTGGGGAAGTTCAACAAGCCCCTTGAAAAATAAACAACATCTCTTCTGAAACTCTTCAGAAACAGAATCAATGCATTTGGTCAGGAAATTAAGACGTTGCTGGATGAACAGGTACTCTTATGATTATTTAATACATTCAAAATATTGTAGTATTGACAACTTCCTGAATAGGGCCATTAATGTAAGTTTGCATACTGTATCTTTTGCATATTCAGTTGAACTTGTCACTTTCAGTAATAATTATGTGAAATTATCTCTATATTATCTCTATATTTAGCTCTTGAGGGATTGCCACATTCTCTGCATAAAAACGATGTATGTTTACTCAAGATGTGTCTGGTACCCTTTTCATAACGAATTTTTAAATTCATTAGCACGTGTTTATACACTACATGTATTCTGTTATTTTACACAATAATAATATTAATAATTGTTGAACTATTATCAATTTCACCATAATCCTGGAATAGGCCATTGTTCTTTGATATTATAGATCTGCCAGCAGCATTTGCATACTTGTTTGGTCTCATGTATGCACCTACTTCCTGATCCTGACCCTATGACTCCAATGTGAACCTATGACTTTGCAAACTGAATATGACATGATGTATAATTTAAGGACTAACTTAAGGATTATATAATAGATTGTTGATGTAAATTAAATAAGGCATCAAGTTATTTAAAAATCAAAATACTTAATAACATACATAGTGGTGGTGAAAAAAATAAAATAAATAACTATTTGTTTTATTTGGATGAGGGGTCAGAAGGTAATGGCTGTAGTGTGGATGGTGCTAACCAATTTTATATTGGATACTGATTTGTTTCAGTACAGTGTCTGAGCACTTTATCAACCTCAAAGTGGTAAACGCGAATAAGAGCAAGTCTGCAGGGGTTAAAAAAAAAAAAAAAAAAAACACCAAATTGCAAAACAGTTCTTACATTCATTAGCTGGGTATGCTGTCACACTAAATGGATTAACTTGTCACAGTGTGAATCTGCCAATACCAACCTTTTAGCAATGTTTAATTAAACAGTAATAAAATGTAAAACGTTGCATAAAATGTATAGTAGTGAATCATTTTAAATTTTAAATTTTAAATTAATAATGACAACTTGCCCCAATTTAAAAAAAAAAAAAAAAAAAAAAAAAAAAAAAAAAAATTCAACATGGAAGCAAATAAATTGATTTAATTAATTAATTAGATAAAAAAAATTAATTAAATATAACTTTTTGATTAAAATGTACTTTGTCTGAATGTATATAGGTGTGGCATTAGCATGTTTCCGAACATCTATTATGTTTGTGATATTAGAATTATTGTGATATAGAATTATAGAACTACATCTAATTATTTTAATTTAAGATTAACTATATTAAATATATTAAATTAGGATTATTTTAAATTAGATATTTCAACATGCAAAACCCCAGCTATATGTAATTCTGTTTGTTTTTCTCCCAAATTATCTGTAACGCTACTCTTTCAGAATTTATTTTAATTTGAATATAATTTGATTTTGTACTTATATTAAAAGCAGAATAAATCACTGTCAGTCATTTTGTAATGCAAACATAATACTATTAGACATTTCAGAGCAAAAACAGTGGGGGATGGGGAATGCAATCTGCAATATGAACACTCAGCAAGAAAATGACAACAAATGAAGGATGGAGATTTTAAGAGGACTTCTGTGTTACCATGACAACACAACCCTTTCTCCTCCTCTCCTCCCATCCATCTCTCTTGCTGTCGCTTCTGTCACTTTTGCTCTCTCTGTCTCTGTCATCTGACATCTACTTCTCTCCAATGTACCCCTCTCAGAAACCTCTGATAGTCCCTGAATGAAGTTGCCTTGGTGTTTTCTGTTCAGCCATAAAATACTGTAAAGAAACATGTCTGAGCTCTTATTGGGCCCCAGTATAGATATAACTCTTATCCAGAATATAGAGAGCTGCCATGTAGTCTACTGCCTACATAGGCTGTATCCTGGAGCTTAACAGATGCCTAATTTGGAACTTTCTACATAGGCAGCTGTTCTGAAAAATACACAAAAAAGGAGACTCAACTCACAACTGATTCCAATAACGCTAGTGGTAACACTTTAGTATAGAGACCAATTCTCACTGTTAACTAGATGCTTATTAGCATGTCTATTATTAACACATTGGCTGTTTATTAGCATTTGTAAAGCACATATTCTGCATGAGCATATACTAAATCCCTAATCGAACTATTAGTAAGCAGCAAATTGGGAGTTTATTGGCGCAAAAGTCGTAGTTAATGGTTTGTTAACAGCAAGAATTGAATAAAGTGTGACCAAGTTTGACATTAGCATGTTGCTAAGCTAACAAATGTGATAATCTAATAAGTGTAAAAGTACAGAGCCCACATAAATATTGGTAAAATAGTTAAACAGGTAAATTGTTTTAATTACTGAATAAAATTTGTAATTGACATTTTACTTGACTCATCCGCCATCTTGTCTTGGAGCTTGTTGCAGTATATTTTAGTATTTGGCCAAATGAGGCTAACATAATATAAGCATAATCATGCTGCCTACCTTCTGGAACAGCAGCTGATTCTTGTGCATACCTATGATTTCTTAATATGCTGTTTAGGTAGGCAGTTAACAGGGTTTTGGTACAGAATTAGAGAGTTGCAAACCACTAATCGGTTGATAATCAGTCCCCAAACAATGCAATAAGAATGACAGGCAGGCCTGCACAGAATCTGTGAGTTTCACAGAAAGCTCCAGATTTCTCCTTTCCCTTACATTTATTGTGGCTAATTTGAAGTGTATGTGGCAATTTACCAAGAATGTGCTCTTGCATATGTTTTTTTTTTTTTCATCGTTGACTTATGTAAACATCCACTAGGCACATATGTTTGATCTCGAATGCATTATCGGTAAAATGCTGTGCCAAAGTTAAAAATAGTTTAAATGCTTAAAAATTGTGCTAATAACTCTTTTTTAAGGTATATGGTAGCTGATATGGCTATACATACACCTTCTGTTCAATTTAATTTAGGTGTGTTAAATGCAAGAACACAGCTTGAGTGAATGACCTCCAATACTCTTCAACACCATTTCACACATTTTACCATAATTCAGTGCAGATTCCATGTAGGCCTTGTGATAGGTTAGAAAGCTGATGGAGATAGTAATGGATGTGTATGAGATGAGGATGGATGATCAACCTGTAAACATCCAATTCCAAAAAGGTCCAGCGGCCTTTACCAACTTCAACACATTCTAGCACACTCAGCCACTAAAAGCAACCATCGGAAGCAAAACAGCCAATCCTCAAGAGCCTGAAGCATACATTCACACGTCCTCAAGACTGCAATCCAACAGCGCCTTGCTCCCTACCTGCTTGTTTTTGAGGTCGAGCGAGAGTTCATAGTCGGAGGTGGTGGAGTGGCTGCATGCTCCGTTCCTCTGTACTCTGATTGGTGAAGCAGTGTGATGCAAGCTTGGCCTCCTTCCTGTGCCTCCCGTACTTGCTGTTTCCTTTTCCTGCTCCTCTGTCTCCTTCTTCACCTCTTCCTGCACTGGTTGTGGCGGTTGGTCCTGGGGTTTTTCTTCCTCCTGTTCAATCTCTTGTACCCTCACCTCTTCCTTCTCCACTTCTGCACTCTCTCTCTCTTGCGCTTCACCTCCATCTCGATCCCCATCTCCCTCTCCTGAATCGTCAGATGTCACGGTGCTCACTGCAACTTGAGGTGCCACCTGGACCTCCGGCTGGGCGGCACTGGTGGAAGTCACCCCAGGTGATGGCGATGCAGCAGGTGATGGTGTTGCAATGGGAGAAGGAGGGGGTGGCTCTTCACTGCAGAAAGGAGGAGAAAACGAAGAGTCAGCCTGCAGCCCAGGCACCAATTGAACTTGTCCTCCAGCTCAGGGGGGCGTGGCCTAGGGGTGGGTCAATGTCAATCTCTCCCTCCCTTTTCTCTCATCAACTGTGCCCCTCAGGGCAAAGAGAAAGAGATGAAGCGATTGTCTTGGGGCCAAAGCCCCTACTGTCCATTCCAGGATGGACTCGAGAGTTACCAGACAACCAGAGGGGGAGGGTGGGACACACAGTGATTTGCGACACCCAACATGTGACACACACAGACATGACAGACACAGTCATGCAGCTATCAGTGTGGTACATTAACTGCTCTTTATTGCGGTGTTGTTCTGTGAGCTGATGTAGCGATGGAATTGTTCAGGCTAACTCTTGCAAATCTGTTGGACCCCCTGCTAAACTTGAGGTGGAGCCCCATCCACAAACTAGTGTCAATTTAGTGTCAGTTTTGGCATAACAGTGAGAAGCTTATGAGCCCTCTGAATGGTTCTGTCAGAGAAAGCAACTGTCAGCTGATTACAGACGTTAGGAAACTCAGCATGACAAACCATAATGTCACAATTTCTAGCATACCTAAAAATATGCCAATAAAGCTTTCCAATTATTAGGCTTCATGTAAATGTAGCTACTGTAAATACACCTTTGTGCGGTATGTCACGCTTCTGACAATGAACTTCATTTCCAATATACAGAAGCCAAATTTTACCAGACTATACTGAGCTCATTTTCCCATAAAGGAAAGCAGGGTTGTCCCGTACACCAGTGGACTAACTAAAGCCCCAGATTTAAGACTCTTCAAGCCTTTGAGTTGAATCAATGGGGATGTAGATGACAGTAGGGGCTTTTGTTTTGCTTTTGAAGTGGTAGGCTGATATTAATTAGAGACCGTAGATCTCTCGCCTTTCAACACCCTCTCTGTTTTAACTTCTCTCTTTCTCCATGTCACATTAGATCACTCTCTTCATTTATACCCACCCCTGTTTTTTCATTCTGGGTTCTACCTTTTCAGTCCCTTGCATCCCCTACCCACTCACATGGATCTTTCTTTTAGCATGAGTGAGTGTGATTGTGTATGTGTGAGGCTCTGAGAGGAGCACTCAGGGCCTGTATGCATTTGTCTAAGCGCAGTCTAATATCACAGAGTGCTAGTGGACCAGGACAGGTCATAGTCAGAGTTCGCCACACAGACAGGCTTTTAAAAGGCTCTGCTGGCATCAATGTATGCATGAAGCAGCGAAACTCAATTATCTTTCCATCCAGATGACACGGCAATGGGGGCGACAAAGCAAAAAAGTTGCTGATTGTAAATGGAATCGGATTTGATGTTTGATAGGCAATGTTTGGGGGGGGGATTTTAGGAATTTAGTATGAATTAGTGGACAGAGAAACAACCCAAAAAAAGATATAAAAATCTAATCAATATTTGCAGTGCAGGCAGCATGTGTTTTTAATCTTATTGGAGTATTGTGTTGTTAGCACAGAATCAAGCTAACATCAAGCTCAAGATGTTAGCATGTCTCCCATGCTTGTTCTTTAAATGAGGAGTGCTATTTTTGTGATGCCCAAAATTTCTGCCAAATAGAATGTTTGTATTCAGTTACTTATGAGGTTCCATTGTGGTTATGTCCACAGTTAGGATGCTGCCTTCAAAGCTAGCTGTCTATGTAGGCAGTACTGTAGATAGCAAGGAGGCTCACTAACTTTTAAAGCAGATTCAAGTGTTTTCTCCAACAAAACAGAACTGAGTTTTCGCCATTTTAAAATTTTATACATTTTCTTGCTTCTTCGGTAGACACCAGTGAATATATAGCACAGGGACATCCAAAATAAAACCTCCCACTAACTAATAAACCAGCATGCTGAAACACGACAGGGGTTTAAAAGCTTGTATCCAGGAATTAACCTAGCAATACTGGGAAAATAAGACTCAGAAGACTCTCATGTTGAACATGGTTTGTGGTATGAGCACTGCCTGTATCTTATTTCAACATGCGTTTGTGGCCTCGCCGGCGGGATTGAAAGGGGCGATAAAGATCAACTCCTTCCAGAAATGGCTAAGGCGATAAGACAGGAGTCAGTGAGCACGAAATCAGAACATTACAGGCAACGCATGCAGTGTGGCATACGCACACAGGATATCCCCAAGAGTGGAAAGGATTGGAGGAATAAAAGTGAAAAGCGGAGAGCTTGTTCAGGGAGAAAATACTGCTAATCCATTCATCCTCTGAATACGAGAAAAAAGCACTTGTTCAGGCTCAGCAATGGATAATAAGTTACATATTGGAAGATGAAGACTTATGACATTTGATAGCGCCAATTTCTTCGACTATTAAGCTGATAGACAACAACCAGGGCTGGTCAGTTAGTTGCACTCAAAACATTGCTCTGTTTGTTTGAGCATCCTAAACATTCCAACAAAGCAATATTAGCTCAGTCAATGGCAGTTTGGGATAGAACTACCTAATTGGCCAACCAATGGGATAGGTCTGTTTGGTGCCACTAGGGGTGCAGAAATTACAAATTTCACATTTAAAGGGAAACTGTGCTCCATATTTTACAATTCCTAGGCACTTAGAGTCAGTCCAGTGGACTGAAGAAGAACCGTGTAAGTTGAATCCATTCTATCTGAAAGTTCCAAAGAAGTGGAAGCTGTGAATAATAGATGTTGAAATAAAGCTTCCTCTCGGCAGGTGGCAAAGCTAGGGAGCAAAAATAGACAGTGCTAAAAACATGGAGTGATCATTGTCTGATAAAGTGTTTGGGTCTTTCCTTTTTCTTTTTTTTTTTTTTCTTGTTGGTTTATGCTTTCAGCTGCTGAAGCAACTGGTTAATAATGTTTATTTTCTTACTTTATGTTTTATCTTTTTTTTCATTGAATGCAGTCACATTGTTCTCTTGAGGACAGACTGAGAGAAAATAAAGTGTGACAGATGGGGTGAGAGGGTGTAAAAGTAGGTATGCAGGGGCGAGAAGTCATGGGGCTGCTGGGAAATCCAAAAAGAAAGTGTGTAAACTAGACAACACACAAACACGTATTCCAAGTGAGACTATGAAAAAGGCCAGTGCCATGCCATGCTAAACATCCACAAGCACACACAATGTTATAGACAATGTGTGTGTGTGTGTGTGTGTGTGTGTACAATGGCAATAAAAGCAAGTGAAGTGCTGTGTATTTACATGAGTCAAAACTTCATTTGAACTTAGATGAACCTCTCTCTCTCTCTTTCTCTCTCTCTTTCTCTCTCTCTCTTTCTATTTTTATGTTTGTTTGTTTTGTTTTTTATCATCAACTTCATTGTATTTTTCTTTGTTTTTTTTTTTTTGTTTTTTGTCATTTTGGCCTATTCAGTTCTCAGTTGGCTTAGCACAGTGTCAAAATGTTCTTCTCTACTATTCCTCTCATCTCCTTTCATTCTGTCATATTCATTTCCCCACTCTGTTCACCCTTCCTGTTCATTTCTGCTACAGGTCAAAATTTCATGTCGATCTTGGGAAAATAAAGTAATTAATGTTTTATATTTACAATGTAACATGGCTAAAACAAAACAGTTCTTCAATTTTAATGTGTGATTTATTACAGGGCACATAGAAATGTAGTGATCCTAGTTGAATTTCAGTTCAAGTTGAACGACAAATTCTTTGATACTCTGCAGAAGCTGTCGGTCACCAAAGGCTCCAGCCTCCAGGCCAATTTTTTTGCAAGTTTTCCCAAAACGTTTGATACTAAAAACATGATAAATTTAAAATAAAAATGTTAAGAGCGAACTACACAGAGATTATATGGTTAGTAATATGTGACCGGTATGGGATAACTGTAGGGTCATGGAACATGCAATTTTATTTAGATACTGCAGATTTGTGAGCAGAAGTTGTTACTGGTTGCTCAGTTGCATGGCTATTATCGTAATTTTCTTGTGACAGTTTTTTTTTTTATTTATTTTTTTTTTATTTTTCTTTTTTTTGGTAACTGGCAGCTTGTACTTTGATCCTGATGAAGGCAAATTTGATTTTAGTTACGTAGTGACTTGTTCCAAATTAATGATAAATGATACATAAAATAAATAAACTGTAAAATATAATAATAAGAAGAAGAAGAAGAATTAAAAATGCTAAAAAGGTGAGCATAAAACAGTAAACTAATTTTAAAAATTGTAAGATTTTCTAGCTCAATCACTACCATTTCCTGGGAATCATAGCAGATTAACTTTGAGGAGATTCACAAACTGTGGAGAGGTTTAAAACTGGCAAAGTACCCAGAATTTTCTATGTTTCCTCAGATCACAGCAGAGACTGTAGCTGAAGCTCACCACACTGATAGATGGGAATTGTGCATATTGCACCAACTACTGCTGTCTTTACTACTGTGACACAGTGCAGGCATTAGTGAGCATGTGGGGGATGAATCCGTGCTCCTGTAGTTCTGAGGGGTGTGTGTGCGTGTGTGTGTGTGTGTGTGTGTTTCTGTGTGTATGTGACTCCCTGCTGCTCCTGCCCCCGCACTGTCACAAAAGCAGCTCAAGTGCCTGCCGAGAGAGAGAGAGAATTTTTTTTTCTTTTTTTTATACATTCCCCTATCCACCCACAATATGTATGACTTCAACTACAACTGCACTCTTGGCAGCCTGTAAAAATAATAATAATAATAACAATTATGAGACTGTGGCTGTTGGGAGGAAATTGTATCAGCCCTATACAAGCACCAGCTCATCTAGTGTGTAATTCCTTACAAATCCATACAAAAGAGTTCAACTGCAATTTTGTAAGACCATTTGTAACATGTAAATGACACATAATTTCTGAAGCTGTGTCATGCAGTTTCAACAGCTGCAAACTTGTCCTAAAACTGCTCAGCACAGTTATCTGCCCCATATGTTTCTGAAAATTTAGCAATTTGTGACACAGGCCCTAAGGCTATAAAGCTTCCCAGAGGTTCTAAGTACCAACCACCTTCTAGTATGGGGCACCCATTTATTTTTATTAATCTGGAGCAGAATCTTTGTTAAAGAAGGAAAGGATTGCCCAATGATTACTGGTGGCCCACCTGAGGGCTGGGAATGGAGGGCCCATCTTTAGTTTAGAACAAATTGATGGTGAATAAACACTTTTTTTTTTTTTTTTTTTTTTTTTTTTTTTTTTTTTTTTTTTTAGGTGAACTACCCATTTAAGTTTTTGAAAATGTTGTAATTTGTGGCATATGCCCTAGGGCCCCTCTAGGATGTGGCAGCTGTTTATTTCATTCCAACTGGCAGCTGGTACTTTGAGAAATATGATTATGCTTTTAACAACCTCAAATTTATTCCTAAAAAATGACCGGCTCCATTTTGGACCCATATGTTTCTGAAAATATTGCAATTTGTGGCACATGTCCCCAAATTTCAAGGGGCCCCAACTAACCAACCACCCTCGATGATGGGTCACCATTTATTTTATTTTATTTACTTATTTATTGCTTGCTTGCCACTTGCATCTGATACTTTGATCTTGAGGAAGGGAAATGTGATTTTTCTGAAAATTTAACAATTTGTGGCACATGCCCTGGGGCTGCATATATGCTACGGAGGGCCCCATACTCCAGGGGCCTATTATCATCCACAGTTATTAACAGCACCCTTTACAGAGATGTAAATCCTATGAAAGACTAAATAATTGCACAAAGGCAACATGTTTCATGTGGGTTTGGAGGGCCTTCTGATGTTTATGCCCCAGGCTTCATGGTTCTATGATTCAGCCCTACAAAATCGAAATGATATGGCCTTGTGTGATTATTAAACTGCAAAAGAGACTCTTACGATAAGAAAGACTCTGTACAATCATCTAATTGTGGTTTTTCATAGTGTTACCACTTGTAGTTAAATTGAGATAAAGGAAACCCGACACAATCAATAGCTATTGGTTGGCAGGATACCGTAGTTTGCTGCAACTGGTTCTAATTTTTAAACTCTTCAAAATAGGCTTTTAACTTTTTTTTTTCTTTTTTTTTTTTTTTTTTTTTTGATATTCCAAAATCCAACAAGTTTTCTCGTGTTCTATTATTTCCCCTAATTTCATTACTATAACCTACTTTTTTCTCTCCAAATTTGACCTTGTGCAACTTTCTCAAAGCTAGTCATAGTCATTGATTAACAGCCAAAGGTCTGCAGCTTATTCCGCCCAAGAACTGCCCGCCAATGACTGACCAACCACATAAATTATGCATCTTCTTTTATTATGTGAAATGTAGACAAACTTTCATGTCGTAGGATGCTGCAAAGAATGCACTTTCACAAGTTTGAGTTTGCTTCCAAAGATGCTTGGTAATTTCTTTAACAAAAAAACAAAAAAAAAAAACAAAGAATCGTTTAGAAAAAAAAATGACCAGAGGTCATGAGACTGCAGAAGTATTAACATATTGACATCCTACCTCAGATCCAGAGAGTGATTTCTCAGTGCTGTTATTAGTAAAAAGTGCCGACGTCATCAGTAATTCATCTTTCTAGATAGATTACTTTTGAACATCATTCATTACATCTAGGGAATAGATACATTTTTAAAGACATGACCCAGCAGGATGAATATTGACTAAGCGATAACATGGCTCAAAGTGAATTCATTCACTACCCAACCCTGAGGGAAATCTGCTGAATGCAGAATGTGTTTTCATAAAGGTTTACTATTTATTATGCTACACATGTGCTTTCAGATCATGTCTAACCATTACAATATTTGTAATTCTCTCATTTTTTGAACAACTATTCGACATGGCTGAAGATCTAAGATCTCCAGTTATAGTACATATGCAATAGCTCATGTTTGATAATGAAACATGAAGTGAATTGTGAAAATATAAAATAAGCAGACTTTTGACTAGATGGCAAAATCTGGTACATGCTGGTGAATTTTATGGAAGCCCGTTTCCGTTTCTGTAATTCCAACTTTTTAATCTAACTATTTGGACTTTTTATCTTGAGATATAGTCGTGCAATTCTGAGAAAAAAAAAAGTAAAAATGGCGAGTTTATATCTCACAATTCTGACTTTTTAACAAGTAATTGCGGGTTTAGATCCTGAAATCCTGACTTTATAACTCACAATTGCATGCAACAAGCAAATTGCATCTATATTGCATTTGTAAACTAATGTTCAGCTGTTATTTTTCATAGTCAATGTATTTCATCAGTCATAAAAGCTCGGTAAACACCTAAGGTGTCATGATGGTCACAGACAGGAAGATATACCTTTAATTTCAAGAGTTTAATGCTCACTAAAAAATAAATAAATTATTTTAACCAATCATAGTGCAATGGAGGCATTGCTTCCTCTCATGTGACTTTACCATTATCCAACGCATGCTATAGGAGGACTGTTAAAATTCAATAGGCTCAGTGAAGGCAAGAGAAACATGGCCTCCGGCTGTAACTTTAACGCATGGTGTTGCTTTTGGACACTGTCACTTTAGAAAAAAACAATTGATTTATAGACTTTTTAAAGTCATATTTCATAATATTTGCATTGTTTATTTTTGTACTGTGGATTACTGTATTTTCTCACCCAATTGTTTTGAGGAGCCACTGCCTCTCTTGCATCCTCAGAGGAAACACCCCTGTTTCTGATCCACATCTAAAGCAATCAGTCAAAGTTTGTTGTTCATATGTACATAATCCAATAGAAAAACTAATTTAAATAATGATGTGGAAGTCATAAACCAAACTGAAGATTTAATATTGTTAACTTTGCAAACTTTGGCAAATCCAGTGATTATTTCATACTCAAAAGTGTTTATTGTATCAACCTAAAAGTCCTAAATCTGACTTTTTTCCAGACAGACTGGGAAAAAAAGTGCTCTTACTCCTGAAAGTTGTGTAAAGTCAATCACATTAGAGTTTACTGCTTTCAAAGTCACTGAAATGTCTATAGTGAATATGCAACCCAGTCTCACAAGAAAACATAACTATTTTATGAGGTGGCAATTTTGTATGATTTTGTATAATGTGATTTGCACACAAACATTAGGGGTGTGAATCGGCACTGGTTTCACGATTCAATTCGATTACGATTATCATGTCAACGATTCAATTCGATACGATATCACGATGCATCACAATGCATCACGATTATATCAAATTTATTTTGTGCATTTTTATTAAATTACATAAGCAGGTTACTTTTTAAAATAATTATGTAATTTAATTAATTAATATATAATTAACTCATAAGAACCCACGGTGACGTGGTTGTCACAAACACTGGTGATTATCTGGAAAGGTATTTTTAAAGCATTATCCCTCACTTTCAACTCAGAAAGTCCCTAAGTGATATATAATGAACACCCAGCTTCAGTCATGTGACAATGTGTGCATTTTTTGTTGCCATGGCAACATTTCCAAAATGGTGTCCTGTCTGGTTAGCACGTTACAGTGTCAGCAATTTTTAAAACCCTTTTTTTTGTTACAAAAGGTATGTTTCAACCCATGCAACAATTCTAATGTTTTAATAACATATCCTAGATTACTCTTAACCTGATTTTAATACATTTCTTGAACAAATTGATATTAAAAAAAAAAAGTTACGAAGATATTGTGGTGACATATATGTCACATCGGGCTGTTAACCTTAAAACATTAGGTGAAATTTTGATGTGACGTATTTGTCACATTATTAAAAATGGTAAAAATGTTAATGAGCTGCACAATTAATTTAACTGATTCAATTATTTTAGTGTTATATATTCTCTGCTGCTCATTTCAAAGCATATTTTAACAAATCTACATGCATGTTTAACATGTTGACCTCCAGTGTGAGGTAGTTATTTATTTTTATTCAGTTTGCACATTTTCGAGTTGTGAAAAAAAAAAAAAATCTAAAAATCTAAAAATTAATTTCTGGTTAAACCATATACTTGAAAATGTAGAATTTTGATATGTTACAAAAGAGTTGTTGTAAAATTAATAGTCACAGTTATGTGGTTTTGAAATATGTTGTGGTAAAGCAAATAAAATGCAAAAAAACTATATTACTTCTGAAAAAGGCTTTTGTTTTATCTTCCCAGAAAAGTAGTCACTTTGATATATGTTGTGGAAAAGCAAATAAACAGAAAAAAAAAACAAAAAACTGTTATTTAGCAAAAAAATAAAAAATAAAAAAATAATAATAATAATAATAATAATAAATTAAAATGTTTTTTTTTTCAATTGAGAAATAAACGCCCAATGTAACATATATGTAACATGAAAAACTGATCATAAACGCCCAATGTCATATATATGTAACATTACAGATCTTTCACAAGGAGGGGTTGTGTTTCAAAAACAACTGCAGAAACATGTTATAAGTGGTCCATTTGGTCTGTTTTATATGCCCCATAATTTTCCTATAAGGAGAAATTGGTCTGGGTTCTTATTTAAGTATTGTTAAGAAGTAAAAGTAATTATAGCTTCAAAACAAGCAAATATAAAGTAATAAAGGGGGGAAAAATTACATGTGATAAACAAAAAAACACTTTCAGTATCTGGGAGTGCTTTAAGTAATCGAAAGTTTACAGATAATCATAGTTATGGGTTTTTCTTTTTTCCTCAGCATTATTGCTGTTTGAATAGATGAGATCATAGACACTGGCAGCTTTAATAGACTGCATTCACACTAATGCACCCCAGCAGGCACAAAACAGGCACACAACGTCATAAGACGTTGATATTTGGTTCAATTTTTGTTGCGACGACGGGTGACCAAAATTCAACGTAAATTCAACGTCTAATGTCAATGTTAAATTGATGTCCAATACCGACGTCAGCTGACGTTGGGATTTTGTTGTTTTTAGGTTGTGCAACCAAAATCCAACGTTAAGTCTACGTCAAATTGACGTCAAATATTGACGTCAACCCGATTTTCATTTTCAACCAAAATGCAACATCTGTCCGACGTCATGTCCAACATCAACCTGACGTTACATAGATGTCTGGTGCCTGCTGGGACATATCTATTTCCACATATCAGATGTTTTGTCCTGTTCTGAAAACATAACTGACTGTGTTTGCATCAATTTCGTATCATAAAAGTAGATTCAAGTGCATTTAACCGCAGCCGCGAGCTTCAGGACAATGTGCACGTGAAAGTCTGTCAGTACGTGAGTTTCGTGCATCTAATTCGTACAGTGTTCCAAACGGCAGAAATGAAAGCATATCTAAAGTAAAAGACTAAAATAACAGCGAGTGGAAGCACTGTCAAGCAATGTGCACGTGTCTCACAGCGCATATTCTGTGCAATGAAGCCCTCCGCGATTGTCTCTAGCGCACACACGTGCCATATGCGGGAAAAAGCCAAGTTCAGATTTTAAAACAGAGATTGCATTTTTAATACTCACGTGACAAGCACGTATGTGAATGACGTCATAGGCTATAATCGATTATGGTCTATTACTGCTTCGATGCAGAATCGTTCACGTCCACATCGCGATACATCGATGCAACGATTATTTTTGACAGCCCTAACAAACATACGTTTTTGGTTTTATTTATATAAATCGAACCATCAGTGGGACGTAAGCAGATCATATGAAAAGGTACAAATTAGATCCTACCAGTTTATAGAAATTAGCCACCAATTCACCTAAATGTGAGATAGTTACGAGTTTCCATGAGATTGTATTAGAATATACATTAGTAGTATACATGCTCTGCTTTAAAATGTTTATTGATTAAATATCGCTGAAAGTGCTTTTGTACTTGTCAATGTTCATTTTGTTCTTTTGAGATGACTATTAGCTCTTTTTCAATAAATCAACCAAACAGGCTCACAAAACCTGAATGATTCATTAGTGAATAATTTTTAATCTATAAATGATTGTTTAAAAATCCTTAGGCGCTAATCACAAATCATTGTATGAGTTGTAGTTTTTGCAAGTGTTTGATCTGTCTTAACTTTCTCTAGTGCGTAAAATACAACATTTGAAACTACCAGAGCTTCCTGTTTTAGCTTTTTTCAGTATCTCAACATTCATTTCCACTATTATAACAGTTACAAAGCACAAAACTGTGGAGCTCTGACTGTGTTCGAACACAATAAAAATGCATAGACAAGGTCGTCTTGAATTTACAGCATGAGATAGCATAGTGTCCCATATGTGAAAAAAAGAACAGGGGTCTTCAACCCTGTTCCTGGAGAGCTACTATCCCACAGAGTTCAGCTTCAACCCTAATCAAGCGCACCTGAACCAGCTAATAAAGCTCTGCAGGGTTACTTGAAAATAACTGAGAGGTGTGTTGAAACAAGGTTGGAACCAAAGCCTGCAGGAAGGTAGCTCTCCAGAAGCATTGTTGGAGACCCCGAAAAAGAGAAACAGTTGCAAGGTTGATTCGTGGATTGACGGATGAGGGTCAAGCCCTTGACCTGACTGATGGCACATGATGTGTGAATGAGACAAACTGCATCAGTAATGAGCATGCTGAAGTACGGGCATCAGCGTTATGGTAATAGATGGCTACGGCAAGCTGCCAGGCCAAAAGAAGAAAATAAACAGTTGCAGAGAAGAAAATAAATAACCTCTCTTCGTCAAAGCAAGACTAGGATGCTGTAATTTACAGACTAGTGACATTTCACTGGAGTACATTGCAAAATGTTTATGTTCTACTCACATATACACAAGGAAGTAGCTACATTCAGACACATTACATACATACACACACACACATTTGAATGATGTGACAAAGTATAAAGAAGCACATAAAATACCTCACATGAGCACTTTCTCACAAAAGCATTGGGCTCTACAGTTTTTTGACACAAATGGAGCAATGCTGCAAGTCAAATTTTTCTTTTTTTTCTTTTTTTTAATTTTACAGCCACTTCTGCTCTCTTATAAAAAGCATTGCTTTTTTCACACCAAGAGTCTGCATTTAGTACTCCTGGAAAAAACAGTTTTTTAGTGAAGTTACTCTAAGTTACTCATTTCCCCAAAGAAAAACCCTAGACAAATAGTTGACAACAATGAAAGTTCTGTTACAATTTACTCACCATAATGTCACTCCAAACCTTTTTGATAATGTTTTTCTTTGGTAAAATACAAAAGGAGATGAATGTCAGATGTGACGATGGTAACTGTGTCTGTCAAGCTCCAAAAAGTGCATCAGTATCAAAGAATCAAATCACAAAAAGATAAAGATAAGAGCATTAAAGATAGAGCAGCCCACTGGTTAAGTGAAAACTCTTTAAAAATAATCTAAATAGGTTGTCAGACTGAATGGGATGCTCAAACAAACAGCAATATTTTGACTTAGATGTACCTACATTCTGCAGTTTAAGAATATTTTATTAAAAGAAACAAATACTCCCAACACAATTAACTGAAACATTTCAATGTGACCAACATAAGACATTCAGCTGTTTGGTTTTTGGACAGATTTGGCCAGTCTTGGCACAATGAAGGTTGAGTCGAGCCAGAGCAGGTGCAGTCTAGGCTCATTGGAACAGTAGGGACTTATAACTTCACAATTTACATGTGAGTCCATTTGTAAATAACACAAGATGGGCAGCTAAAGGGGCTATTTCTGGCTCATGAGCGAAAATATAATAAATGATCCAAAAATAATGGCGATGCAACCTTTTCTCTTGAGTTTATGTCAAAATACTACAGAGAAGTGAAAGTCATTAAGACTGAAGTAAATGATGACAAAATTTTCATATTTGGGTGAACTATCACTAATCGCATTACAGAGATTGAGCTTTGTTTTTAAACTCTCAGTACTCAAGCATAGCCATTATTAATCAACCTTTGTTAATTCAAATGTCAGTATACACAACTGCACTAGGCTATTTTTTGCTTCCCCACACACTAAGGGAGGGAATGGGCCGCTTCTGCGGGGGAGAGCAAAAGACAGGAAACGTGATTTGACAGTCTGATTATGAGTCAGGAAGAGAGGAAGAAGAAAAGCAGCAGTTCATACCTCAAATAATCAACATAGGAACAACATACTGAAAAAAAAAAAAAAAAACATACCTATACATACAATTCACTGCGTTTTCCAGCTTAAATGAACTCTGGTCAGAGTAAAACTCCTACAACATTCATTCCTTTTGAGGCAAATTATCATTAAAGTGGCAGATTATCAATGAATAACATGAATGAATACATTTTGACTTTGATTAATGCATTTTGCATCTCCATATGACTTTTCTGATATTGTAAACTTGCTCAGTAGCCCACCTGGTACAGCACTGCACTTGCAATGTGCAATTCATTTCTGAACTGCTGTGATATGTACAACAACCAATGTAATCACAGCCAGATTCATGTTCATCTGAGTCGTATATAACTGAACATGCTTTTAACACCATTGGAGATGGACATTTCACTGTGAAAGTGAAGCAAAATGTGAAAGAAGTGACGTAATATAATTTTGCCTCAAAAGGTCTGTAGAAAGCTCGGTTGGGTTTTATGGATTTTGGCATTTTTATGCATGGAAAATGATGTATTTAACATAATTTATTCTATTATCAATGTATATTTAGTGGTTTCTAATAGATTTAAGGTCAAAAACTTTCTGTACGTTCCATCAGGTGCATGATTACTGTCTGCTGTCATAGTAAATACACTGGCAGGTGGCACATTCCATACAAACAGGTGGTACACTCAACTGAGAGCACATAAAACATAATCCAATCAGCTCTGCCTCTAACGCTGCAAATCACAAATCACAGAGAGATCAGTCGTGTGGGGTCACAGTAGGAAAAGGAGAAAGAAACCGCAAGTGCTGAAGGGATGATGGAATAATGAGTAAAAATAACGAGAGCCATAGTGAGCGCAAAGAGCTGGGAATAAGGGAAGCAACTAATACCAAAAATGAAAAGCATTCGAAAAAAAGGATAAGAAAATGGCAAAATAAATAAATAAATAAATTTTAAGGGGAAGGTTTTGTTATGGAAACAGAATCAAGATTGACTGACAGATAGAAATTCTCCAGTATTTGCCATATGCCATTTGCAAAAATGGTAAATGAAAAGTAAGGATGTTTGTGAATTTTTATTTTTTTTTTTAAATGTGTGTCATGTTCTTATAAATTAAATATTTTGTTTTAATGTTGGTTTAGATATGTTTTTTTAATGACATTCATGTCACAAATACTGCATATAACAAAAAATGTCAGTTGGCATAACCATCACTTTTTTAACAAAATATGTGAGGGCAAACAACTGTTTTCAAAAATATTTTCAAGGATTTTTGTATTATTAATATTATTCGAAATGTTCACCCATTCCATTTGACAGCCTGAAGTAACCTTGCCATGTCATTTTTTTTTTTTTTTTTAAGAAACTTGCTGTACTTAAAAAAAAAAAAAAATCATCTCTAACCTTAAATACTTTATTAATAATTTATTTGATATATTTTGATGTGTTCAAGTTCAAATTGGAAATTTGATTAGCAAGCAATGGGACCTGACTTCAAATATTGATTGATTGATTGATTGATTGATTGATTGATTGATTGATTGATTTATGTCTGTCTGTCTGTCTCTCTATCCATCTATCTATAACATTTTTTTTTCACATTTATCACAATTATCACATTATCACACACATGCATGTTCACTTTTGTTATTGTATTTCTGCCACAGCATTTTAGACTGTTTTTTATTTATTTATTTATTTATTTATTTTTTCACCTACAGTAATTGTACAACCTTATTATTAAAGATACATTTTGCATTGCAACAAGTCCACTTGACTGAAAAATCTGAGTGGGCACATGATTCCTTGTACTGTATAAGATTACAAACAGAGTAGAAATTAAAGAGGTAATTAAATATTGCTCTGACAGAAACTTGGCTTTTATCACAGGGGAACTTTGTGCTTTTCTACGTATTGTGGTTCTTTTTTAAGTGGAAATAGTTACATGCATACTTAGCCAGGATGAGTTTAAAAACCAAAGGACCCAAGTGATATGAAATCCCTAGCCAGTGGAAAAAAAAATACATTTCATTACTGTAAATTACTTCATTCAGCCCTCTTACTTACAGGCATTCAGAGCTATTTTCTGAGCAAACACTCAGAAAAAAAAAAAAATCATTTCAAGTCTCTCAGCTGGCGTATTCAGTCTTGTAACGTCTTGTCACATCTTGACAACCGTCTCCTTGTGACAGGACAGGAAGTGACATGTTTAAACAACTGACATGAATATCCAACAAAGGCACGGCCCAGTGAGAAAGTGACATCACACATCAGCACATGTTGGAACATCTTTGATGAAGACTGAATCATGATTTAGTTGACAATCAGCTGCTCTCTGTATCTAGTGAAGCAGATGCATTTGGCAGACTGTGACTCAACAATTTATTAGTGGGTTTGAAATGCAGTTGGTGTGTCATACTGGGGGAAAAAGGACACGATCGTGAAAAGCAGCACAGTGACTCACAATATCACAAGCAATGCTGTTGTCTCTATGCACATTTCACATGAATGTACAGTATAATGATGATCTACGCAGGCCTAGCACTGCCAAATTTGTGGTTTTTAATACCTGGGGTAAATTTTAAAGTATTCCCATTCATTCATCTCAATGGCAGTTGTTCAATTCTGTACATATTATATTCGTCCGAAAATAAGCATTTATTATATAATCCAGTTTGATGAGATGGTGTAATGCACCACACAATGAATTGTTGAATACGCCTGACCTTATTAGACATAATTAGTGTGAAACAATTAGTTGTATGAAAGTGTGACTCCCGAGACTAGCAATGTAAAATGGATTTTTGAATGTAGATGAGCCCTTCTTAATTTCTTAATACACATACACATTACACATTCCTAGTCTTATTATGCATGCTTACCGGTGTGGAAAGGTAAAATAAAGTTAACTAATAGCCAAATGGCTCTTCATGAACATGTTTGGTTGCACATAAGTATTTCTAAAACTACTTTCTAAAAGTACAGTATTTCTAAAACTTAGTGTAGTAAATTAATGCCTAATTGCAAATAAAATAATAGCAAAATTGCATTTGAAAAAGAAGTACTATTATTAGAATACATTGGAATGCAGTCAAGGTGAAACTGACCTTGACTTGACTTGAAACACCCATCTTTTACCATCCAGTCAATTCTAGTTATATAAAATGAAGCTCTGCCCCGTATTTTGTGTTCTTGAATATTCGGTTTTACACTGACATATCAGATAATAAAGGAAAGCAGGTTTTGAATGCCATCTCATGTTTAGTTCAAGCTGTTGTAAGCAATGTTATCCTGCTAACTTTTGCAAGACTTCAAACATGAGAAAAATCCAAAATCCCACCCTCCAAAGAGATGTCAGCAAAATCACTGACATGCAGAGAACCACCTTCAATTTTTCTGACTCGCTGACTAGAACATGCTTAGGGCTGTTACTGTTAGAAACTGTAACTGTTAGAGCTTACCGGCCATATTCTAAAACTAGACAGGATATCAACTTCAACACTCACCTAGTCACCTGTGTCGGCCCGTAACTGTGCCTCCCAGGAAAGAGCTATCCTAATAACCGGGACTTCCTCAATGCTGAGAAAAGATCCCGGACGAGCCCCCAAATTATGTTACGCCCCCTAGTGGTTCGGGGTATGGGAAAGAGCAAACATAATAAAGATAGCCATTGCTTTAATTTCCAACACAAAGACAAATGACTGGAGTAGCAAACGTGGTTTGCTTTATTTACAATTGTTTACAAATGAAAATAACCAATCCAAAATAAACATAATTATATAAATTTTATACAAAAATAAATGAAACAAACCACAGAAGGGAAGGAACACAAACGGTGCTAAATCAAAGAAAATAACCAAAAACAAAACAGACACTAACTGAGCCCAACCCTCTAAACTAACTGAAAAACAAAAGGAAAAGGAAAAGTCTTCGGTTTAACACACACCCTAACTAAACCTACACTCACTATAAAACAAACATACATCAGGTGGCACATGCTTCTTACCTAATGTTTCTAACAGTAGCAAACCTATGTGGGCACGATATGTATGTCACGTGACGTTCTCTCCTTTCACTTCCCTCTGGGTTTGCTGAAGTGTAGCTTAGGCAGGGTACAAACTCAATAGCAACTCAAAATAAACAAACGAACCACACTGGTAAGAGTAAAAGGTGTCAATAACACTCAAGGGCAAAGCCCGCCAACACAAAAGACTCAAAGTCTCCAATCCCCTCCTCTTCCTGTCACCAAAGCAGCTTATATCACAGGTCACAGTCCATGATTGATTCAAATCCGGCAGTTCAACCAGCCAATCGCGAATCCTACATTTAGAAGGGCAGCAGAGAACAAATAACAAAGGAAAGGAGGAGGGAACAACAAAACAAAAACCCTTGGCTCGTAACACAGGCACAAGTGTGTATCCTCAGAACACCTATTTTACATTACATTTATTAATTTAGCAGATACATTTATCCAGAGGCTCACTGGAAAAATGTGCCTCTTCTTACAATTTTGCTAACACCTAAAAATTTACTTATACAATCAATTCACTGCAAATTGACTGAAATGAACACTATAGGCAGCAAAATATCAATAACATTTATTCCTTGTTTACAAAAATTATCATTGTTCAATACATACTTTTTTTGTGCAGTTCTACTATGTTAGCTTATTAGATATAGTGCAGTATTTGCAAAATAATAAATTTTCATATTTGCATCACAAAACCAGCTCTATATGTATGGCTATTCGGACTGAATAAACTTTGCGTGATAGTTCACCTGGTACAGCACTACATTTCCATTGCAGAGCATTTGAACACAAGGCTTGTGAAACTCAAGTCATGATATTCAATAAAAGGGTTCAAAAACTACAAGCTAAAATTGCATTGCTGCATCATCAAATTAATTTCTATCTCATGTTTGCTTTTGTTAAATTATCGGTTAGAACCGGTTAGAACATTTTGTTTCCAAACTGCCACAATACGTACAACTATCAACATAGTAAAATATAATGAGCAAACAAATTAATTTGTTTCAGATGACTTTTGACACCACTTGCTGGACATTTCACTTTGAAAGTGCTGCAAAATGTGCAAAAATCAACGTATCTGTCATTGCAACAGAAATGTTGGCACATTTTTCGATTGAGTCTGAGTTGGTTCATTCAGTTAATAGTAATCACTCATTTAATGCTGTCGTGACATCATTTTTCTTTGACTCCAGAGTGATTAATCACATGGGATTTGCAGCTCAGGTGATTGGCTTAAAAAACACCAATGCCCTGAGGGTCCTGTGTCAGCCAAGTAACTGCACTTGAAATTATTGTGAATGTAAATGGACAGCTCTCTCTTTACATAACTCATTGGTCCTCGATGCACTTTGTCACAATATGAAAAAGCAATAGAACACTTGCAGAACACTTTTACACTTGTATTCCAGTGTGGTGAAACATATTTCCCCTACTCTTATTTGATTGATGGTACCATAGCAGCTCTCGACTGGCACATTTACACACTATCCGTGTCAGCTCTATTTCCTTGTCTATCAGTTCTTCCTCTGAGAATAGCTTCTCATTTCGTTTTCAATTTGAATTTGCATAGGGTTCCACAATACTTGCTGCTGGATTATAGACTTCTGTTGTTTGCAGAGACTTTGAGGATTTCAATTATGATTCACTGCCTGTTTCTGGACCCCGTCCTAACGGGAAATGTGCAGACAAGCCCAAGTGAATCCATTTCTCATATTAGCGTGGTACAATCTGGCTTGAGTTGGCAAACACAAGGGTAAGGATCATTGCACTTCTCCAAAGTATTTGCAAATGTGCCACACATACTGCGGGGCAGGTGGCAAACATGCCTGACAAATTATTATTAACATATGCCATTCGCAGTTGAGAGGCTGCAACAAGCAATAGCCTATAATGCAATATAAACAATATAAAACAGCCAAGCCAGGCTCACTGGAAAAACCTGCCTATGACAACATGTTTGTAAAATTATATTGAGCTATTAGTGTGACAGCAAATTGTATTTATAGATATGTTCATGGTCACACACACAAATGTGTAAATAGGCTCTGTAATCATTCATTTATAATTCATAAGTAATTGCACAAGTAATTACACCTACAAACTCCAAAAACAGTCAGAAAAACTGCCTGAAATAGCATTCTTAAATATCTTTAAAACTAATAAATCTAATAAATCTCTCATATTTTTCTACTAGTGGCCTGACAGCTGATAAATATATTTTTATTTTTTTGAGCAAATACAATAATTTGCTTTCAGATTT
Organism: Spinibarbus caldwelli; assembly: GCA_039654775.1. Taxonomy (NCBI): domain Eukaryota; kingdom Metazoa; phylum Chordata; class Actinopteri; order Cypriniformes; family Cyprinidae; genus Spinibarbus; species Spinibarbus caldwelli. Next base: position 19,469,707 of record CM077228.1, on the reverse strand, counting down.
AATTGCTATTTTTATGCATAAATGTGCATCAGTTGTGAATGGTCTTTTAGCAGCTGAGACCATTAAAAAAATCTATAGGAAACTTTAATTTCTTTATATTGTTTTTTCTAGATAGGGATTGGAAAATAAATAGAGACTTTCTCTGATTGATTTCTCCTCTGTCTCAGAATTTTGTTTGTTCCTCTTCCTTCTGAGACAGATTTCCCAAAGTTGGCTTACTAGATTCCAATTAAAATTATGAGACTGTGCGGTCCACATGTATTTTACAGCTCTACACACTCTGTACTTCTATGTCCCCTAAAAAATATTTAAAGAAAAGTTGATTCTTACACATAAAATTACTGGACTTAATGACTACAGACCTGTGGCTCTAACGTCTGTGGTCATGAAATCATTTGATAGACTGGTTTTGGCTTATCTGAAGTCCTCCACTGGACCCTTACTGGACCCCCTGCAGTTTGCCTACAGAGCAAACAGGTCTGTGGATGATGCAGTCAACATGGGACTGCACTTCATCCTGCAGCATCTGGACAGACCAGGGACTTATGTGAGGATCCTGTTCGTAGACTTCAGCTCCGCTTTTAACACCATCATCCCGGACACCCTTCAGAACAAACTAACTCAGCTCTCCGTCCCCACCTCCGTCTGTCAGTGGATCACCAGCTTCCTGACAGACAGGCAGCAGCTAGTGAGGCTGGGAAAATACACATCCAGCACCCGCACCATCAGCACTGGAGCTCCTCAGGGCTGTGTTCTCTCCCCACTGCTCTTCTCCCTGTACACTAACAACTGCACATCTAAAGACCCCTCTGTCAAGCTCCTGAAGTTTGCAGACGACACCACACTGATCGGCCTCATCCAGGACGGTGACGAGTCTGCCTACAGACAGGAGGTTAAGGAGCTGGCTGTCTGGTGCAGTCTTAAGAACCTGGAGCTCAACACGCTCAAAACTGTGGAGATGATCGTGGACTTCAGGAGAAACCCCCCTGCACTCCCCCCACTCACCATCATGAACAGCACTGTGACTGCAGTGGAGTCATTCAGATTCCTGGACACCACCATCTCCCAGGACCTGAAGTGGGACATTCACATAGACTCCATTGTGAAAAAGGCCCAGCAGAGGTTGTACTTCCTTCGCCAGCTGAGGAAGTTCAACCTGCCACAGGAGCTGCTGAAACAGTTCTACTCCGCCATCATTGAATCCGTCCTCTGCACTTCAATAACTGTCTGGTTCAGCTCAGCTACCAAATCTGACCTCAGAAGACTACAGAGGGTAGTCCGGACTGCTGAGCGAATCATTGGTACAACCCTCCCCAGTCTCCAAGAACTGTACTTATCCAGAGTGAGCAAAAGGGCTGGCAAAATCACTCTGGACCCCTCACATTCAGCACACTCCCTCTTTGAACTGTTACCGTCTGGTCGACGCTACAGAGCTCTGAGCACCAGAACGACCAGACACAGGAACAGTTTCTTCCCTCAGGCAATCCATCTCATGAACACTTGACATTAAACGTGGAACACACAACACTATTATAAATTATTTATTCAACACACATACTTATTTTTTCATTTCAGATTTGCACATATCAGACCTGTACACCATAATTGTCTATATTATATATTGTGTTTTTGCTATTTGTACATTGCCTATTTGTATATTTGTATATTATTCTTTTATTATCTGTGTCCTGTCCTGTTGCTGTCTTTCTGTTGCACTGTAGAGCTTCTGTCACAAAAACAAATTCCTCGTATGTGTAAGCATACCTGGCCAATAAAGCTCATTCTGATTCTGATTCTGATATATTAGAACTCATTGGCTGCAAAACAGCAATCTCCAACCAATACATTTTTACTCTGGGCGATATTTAGCTCTTCCAGCCCTTGCAAGATCAACTTCATACAAATCAGCAACCAAATCAATCTTCATTATGTCCATATTGATATAGTCTGGGTGAGGTGCTTGGCCATAGAGGGTCGAAACCGCCACTGCTCCCTTCAGTGTTCAACATTAACCATTAGACAGAGCAGTGGGACGGTTTATCGACTCACAGCTTCCTCTCTGCACCTTTAGCTATGAGCTATCTCACAACAGGCCATTAGAAGGAAAGAAGGAAGTGTACCAGATCAAGTGTAAACCTGCCGTTGAATCAGGCATTTTGGTGACTGGGGACATTGAGCTTTAGTTGGAGAACACTTCACTACAGTAAAAGTGTCCTGCTCATTATCTTCACTTTCCCTCATGAGATCTCTCAGGGGACCCAATTTGAGACTGGGAAATAGCAAAATATTAGGATATCTCTCTTTTTTAAAATGTTTCTTTTTCTGTCTGTCTCGTTCTTTCTCATTTCTCACCACTATTTATCGGCTATCTGGACTTGTTACAAAGTAGCACTTCAATACCACAGTAATTTATCTATAAATAGCTCAGTGCTAAAAAGAGCCAGACATCCATTTGGAAGACATCCATTTCTGATGTGGTAGAAAAACATTCTACAGTAACAACAACCCCAACTAACTACACACTTCAGGAAGTTTCAAATACAAGTTACAAAAGACAAACGAGTTTCCAGGGTAAAGAAAAAGTTGACTTGTTAATTGTAAGATAAGGTACAAATGAGACTTTATGATTTTAGCTTCCAATGCAACAAAATATAAAAGAAGTCATTAATTGCCAGTGATGGACCTTAATAGTCCCTATCCCTAAAGCAAAACTCACTTTTAAAAACACTTCCTTCTCACTTTCAAAATAGTTTAATTAAATTTCTAAGATGAACGCAAATGGCGAAGAATGGAAAATGGTGAATTTGAGCAGGGATCATTCGAATTCAAAGTCCACTATATTTTCCACTCCACTGTTCCAGCTACTGGCTTGATTTCTTTTATCATTTTGTCTGGCTCAACCATATGTTTTTTTACATTGAAGGAAGGACTCAAGTCAGATCTGGAGATCACAATATCATAGAGACTTGGCGGTGGGCCAGTAAGTGATTTTGAATGCGCAGCATTAGCCGCATTTAACACTTACACTTTTGCACACACCATCTGCATTAGAATGGCAATTGAAGTGCTTCCAAACACTGCACTGCAGGTGAGAATCTGCTCTCTCTCTATTTAGCAATCATTCACTTTTCAATTGGCTCACAAATCTCTAGACACTATGTGAGTGAAAGATTTATTCAAGGCACTATAGAAATAGCTATTGCTTCCCAGGTGCATTCTTCCATCAGTGGAAGTTTATGAATAGCATCAGTATGCATCGGCTCACCACATCATACAAGGATGTTGGTAAACTCACTTTATTTTTCATACAGCCAGGCCCCTAAGTGTGTTTGAAGAAGTTGTCCAAATAGTACATCATCTAACCAATATGACAGCATGGTAAGAAACCACAAAACCATTTATGATTGGATCTCATGGAGTGTTAACCTTGCATCCACTAACAACCGCAACTTTTAGGGTTGTTTCAAAGCTTTGTCAATCCATCATTCAAAGTCTTGACTGGTCAAAGTCTATGGACTTTTGTAGTTTAGTTATCTGTCTATGATTTGTTTATTTCAAGGGTTATTCTAGAGACTCTGTGCATGTGTGCAAGGTGTTTTTGAATCTGATTGAGAAAACAAGATTCAAGAGTTGAATCAAGTTTTCTTAACAAACTTATTTATTTAAGCCGTTAATGGATAATTAATTGGAGGAGCATGGCCGCACCATCTGCAGAGCGCATAAAGTTGTGTTCGATTTGAGCAGATCAATCAGCGTCTGACTTGAAGCTGTGCAGCAAGTCTATCAAAGTAGGCTACCACAAGAGCGATTCGCTAGCAGATGCGGGTTCGTGGGCCATGCCCCCCCGGCCCTTTCCATCCTCTCCCCTCCTTGCTGAATGTGTTTGAAAGTGAAAGTAAAATCGGAACAAATAGCGCACATACGAAGCCATTGCACACTTTTGTGAGCGTGCAGCAATATATATATATTATGAATCTTTGTTCATATATGTACTTTTTAAAGAACAAGGTGGAAAGGCAAATATTTTTTGAAACAGACATGGTGACTCTTGAACCAAGAAACAGTGGGCAGATTTTTCACATTTCTAAGCATGACTCAGGTCTTTTTTCTCACTTTCTAAACAGATACAGCCACACACAGACACACACACACACACACACACACACACACACACACACACACACACACACACACACACACACCTGAGATTGTCTTTTCTTTGAAAGCCTGTCTGCGAAAGCGGGCATGTCTGCACGTCTTCCCGCTGTGGCCTCTGTTCCCATGACAACAGCACGACAAGCCAGCAAGGTCACAGGTAGCGGCAACACGTGAAATCATTTTGAGACTATGTGCCAAAGGAAAGAAGGTCAGACGGAGAAATTAAAGTAAAAAAAAAAAAAAAGTAATTAAGAAAAAATAACATGTGAGGTTCTAATTACTAGTGCATTTGTGTGTTCATTAACCTTTGTGTCTTGAGTGGGTGTTTCACAGCACCTGAAAGATGACCTTTTTATTCTGTGTAATTGCTCTGTTTTAGTCTAACATCTGACCATATCATGACAATAGACAAACTGTTTAACTTTTAGCTGGTCTCATTGCAAAGCATTGCAATAATGTTGTATTGTTCATGGAGCGTAATGCATTTGCACAATTATTTGCATGACATAAGCCAAACTGGATTTTATTTTATTTTAATTTAGTTTTTGCATATTTAGATTGGATTTAATTTTATCGATTGATTGATTGATTGATTGATTGATTGATTGCAGAGTTGAACAATTCTTGGTCTGGATTCACAATTTTTTCTTAACTGTCTTGAAGACATTTCTTAAGACAAATTAGCCTATTTGATTTTTTTTCTTCAATGTTGCTATTTAATTTAGCATATTTAGCTTGGATTTTATTTTACATGAATTTAATAGAATTTAATATAGAATTTAACAATTCTGTAAGGTTTGAGAATTTTTTCAGTAATTGCACTTACAATTACATTCTTAAATTGAATTTTATTTTATTTTCTTAGGAAGAAAATGGTAGGTTTGGGTGTTGTAAATTCAAATTGTCTTAAGAACAATTTAAAAAAAAATTAGGATAAGATTATTTGGTTACAAACATGAAAATTCTTCATGTTCTTGGGAATATAAAGTTAGAAAATGGGGGGAAACAACAGTTACCGATACAATATAAGAGAACATTATGAGAACTGCTCCTAAATGAATATAAAATAAAATTTCTAAATAAATAAATAAATAAATAAATAAAAAACTGCCTCCTAAGAGTAAATTTTTCGGGAATCTACTATACTGGTGGTACTGTAGCCTATATTCTAGATTGGTCCCACTTTATATTGTGTCCCTAATACTTGTTTACTTACATAGTAACTAGATGTGTACATAGTATGAAACCACAGTGTAAGTACACATTGGTACATAGTATCTACAGCTGTAATGTTTGTGTAACTACACATATATAACAACCCACTGATTGGTATGTGTAAGTACAAATGTGTAATAGGACATTGGTAACAACACTTTTTGGTAATGAAAGTACAAATGTGTAACAGGACTAACATCACTTTTTGGTAAAGAAAATGTTACACTTTATATTAAGCAGACAATTCCTATGGATTTACCATGTAATTACTTTGATGTTACACAGCAGCGGCCAGTAAGTTAGGCTTTACATATAAATTGTGGTTGGTGTCCAGAATGTTACACTTTATATTAAGTGGACAGTTCCTGAGGAGTTACCATGTAAGTACACTGGTATTACAGTGGCGCACCAACTCCACCAACTCGAGATCCAACTCCTCCCACTTTACATATCCCTAAATCTACCCGTTTCCACCCCCTGGAACAAATTGTTCCAATTACTCTTATACATATTGTTGTTACAAAATGCAGTTATATAATTCCTGTTACACGAGTACTTAGTGAAGTGAAAAAAGTGTCGTTACCAATGTCCTGTTACACATTTGTATTTACACATACCATTTTGAGGGTTGTTACATTGTGTTGTTACAGAAATATTACAGCTGTAGATACTATGTACCAATGTGTACTTACACTGTGGTTACATATTACGTACACATCTAGTTACTATGTAAGTACACAGGTATTAGGGACACAATATAAAGAGGGACCTTTAGATTTACTAGGCACGAGAGATTTCTCAAATTTCTAAATAAAAACTAGTTCTCTTTTCCCAAACACAGTCACAATCAACTAGTTAAGAACTATAACTAGTGCTAAATTTTAAAAAATTATGTCTTCAACATGTACCTCTTCAGCTTTCTGTCTCAACAGGAACATGTCATTTTATGGGGTCTTCAAAACACTTCTTCCTGGCATAATATTGTGACGGTATGTGGTAGGATAGGGGTTGAAGATCTAGAAATGCATGACTTTTGTAACCAAAATAGTGTGAATTCTGTGCAGAGCAGTTGAACTGGCTTATTGTTTCTTTTTAGTATTCTTTTAGCACCCAGCATGGTTATACTAATTAACGAGTTGTTAATTTCATTAATTAACAACCCTCTGCAAACCCAGCACATTAAGTGAACCAGCTGTCAGAGACAGCAGGTACAAATGTGTTGGGATTATAATCAGACTGTGCTAAAGCTAGGTACTTTTGGACATAAATCTAATTATATTTTTCTTCCATTAATAGTGTTAAAGCTAGTAACTGCAGAAAAGATATGTGGAAATATGTTTAATTCCAAATTTAAAACACACTACTAACTGACTACTGAACAGAGATCAACCAATCAGATGAATCCATGGGAATTAATAAACAAGAGTTTAGCAGCCACTTCCTACTTATTTGCATTGTGAATGATTTTGATCACTTTAAAACAACTTTTTTTTTTTTTTTGTATTTATTTGTATTTCATGCAATACATTTTAAACATATTGCATTTTATATTTCAATAATCAATGAATATATGTTGCAGACTTATATTGTATTGTTGTTGTCATCTATTTTTAATACGCACTGACGTTAGTGAGAGTTGAATGACTGATTATCTGTTCAGTTACTCGGATCATTATGCTAGAATGTGCAAACTAATTAGCATACTATATCTCATTAAAGCATGCCTAAGTGCCGAAAGGAAGTGGTATTCAATTGAGAAAGTCAAGAATATGAGTACTGTCATGCTTCTCAACAGTAACGAAGTGCTAAAAAGAACTCGTACCTAATTTACAAGTTGAAAAGCAATACATTTTCATTTTAAATGCGATCTCATGAATACGTAATATTCATAGGTAATTCAAGTCCTATCAACAATGTGTAGTTTTAGCACACAACCTTGAAGTTGTAAATTAATCTCTGTGGGGATTTTTTTATTTTTTATTTTTTTGTCAAAATATTTATTGAAATGCTGTTGATCTTGTTTAAATTGTTTTGTGTTTAAACTTGAAATATGGTATTTCGAAGTTTATTCATTGTTTTTAGTGTGATCCTCACTACAGATTTCTTGAGTTCGTTGGCTATTTTTATGATGCTTTTAACTACCAATAACAGAATGCTACTATGTGCTACTGTTTAACACATTTGACTATGTTTAAACCTATTCCTCTAGAATTCCACAAAATTTAGAGAAAAATAAATAAATAAATGAAAATCTGCAGATTCCATTTGGGGCTGGTAATGAGATCACGTTGTTTTAGGTCAAGGCCTGCTTGGGGTTAATGTGTGCTCTGTTTGCAAGTGTTAAATGGTGTTAACATAGTTTCCCCAGTTTACAAAAAATTATTATGTGAGATTTTGCAGTGATGATAACATTTCCTTTTATAGATATGGTAGACACTTTTATCCAAAATGACTAACTTTGCATTCATACATTTTATCCATAGACTATGTGTGATTTCATTTGTTTTCTTATAGACAAAATCTGCTAGTGACTCATAATAAAAGACCCCACATGCTACTCCTGTCCCCTCATATGCCATAATAGCTATGCTGTGTGTTTTTTATAGGAGGGCCGCAGCTGCTGCTTGTCATGGTGTGTTTTCTTGAAGCAAATTTTCTATCTGTGATTCCCTTCTTCCTGGTCTTGACAGATATTAAACTAACAATACCTCTCTCAGCAATCCCAGACCAAAGAAAAAAGCTGCAAACAGTATCTCAGCTCCAGCAGTGGAAAGAACATTATCTCTAAAGTGAAAATAAATAAATAAATAAATAAAGATAATGCAGTACAAAATATATAAAGATAAAGTATAAAAAATGTTTCTTGACATGTAACACTTGTGATTAGTCCTTCATTTACAGTTGTTTTCGAGAAGAAGAAGAAAAAGATATAGATATAAATATAGATACAGATATAGATAGAAAGAAGCCGACAATATTTACATTGTTGTCACCAGGGTTGCCAGGTCTGTGTGACCAAAACCACCCCAAGTGGTATTCAAAACTAGCCCAATCATGGCTGAAACTAGCCCAATCGCATTTATGGGGAAAATGGCATCAAAATTGCATTATGGAAGGTCAAAACCTCCTTCCAGGGTTTCCACCTCAGCTTTTGGAGGGCAGGGGCCTTTGCTTCAACCGGCAGCATATATAAAAGTAACCTAATTTCGCAGTAAAACTCAGGACTTGGCAACACTAGTTATAATATACATTCCTAGTAAAAACTGCAATGAGTGGAAAATAAAATGTAAGGAGAAAATATACTACAATGAGGTCTTTTAAGACAACTGACAGGCATTTTCATCGTTATGATTACCATATGAAGCAAAACTTCCCCACCAAGCAAACCCTGAATTCACTTTAATGAGATATTTCTTTCTTCTTCATGTTAAATAAAATGCATATTTGTTGGTGATTATTTGCTAGAGTGTGTTGTAAATGACTATTTCAAGACTGCAAGAAAAGCAGACAAAAACACAACAAGAAGCCGCTACTCTACGCCATTAACATGCAGAGACACCATAGCTAGTTCCCCTCAAAGCTGACTATGAATGATGAAACATGGTGTTTATAATGTGGAAAATGACTTAACTGAAGGTCAGAGATGTATTTATGCCAATATGCTGATTTTGTAAACACTTGAGATAATGGTTTTTGTCAACATTTCTAACCCAGGACCAAAATGTCTGAGTGTAGCTCCGACTCCAAACTTGTCATAGTATTTCAGGTTGTTTAAAGTTAACAGTATCCTTTTTTTCATTGTATAATCAACTGGACAGCCAGAATCAATCAATCAATCAATCAATCAATCTATCTATCTATCTATCTATCTATCGATCGATCTATCACACTTGAGGTTTAGCAAGCTGTATCAGAATGAGTCTTGTGAGATAATCCTATTCTCGGTTATTCTGTTTTATATCATACAATAGTGCTGTTATTACATAGTAATAACAACATTATAACACATATGATGAAGTGGTGAATTATGAGTGTGCAGAAGATGGCATGAATGAATTGGTGTTTCTGAGCGTAGCGGTGTGATGAGAAGAGAAACATGAACACTGACTCATTGACAAACAATCAAAATTGACAGACAACAGAAAACGAGAACTAATTTTCTCTAAAAGCAAACAGCCAGCAACCCAAGGACTGCCGTCACTGCCCTGTCTGAAGTGGTTTGCTCCTCTGTACCTGAGAGGTTCTTGGATTTGGTACTGAATGTTCAGCACTCTTCTGCAGTAACCGTCTTTTTTATTTTGAAAAACAAAATTAACATTTAGTAAATGGGTTTATCTACAATTTATTTTAAATTATTATTCTTATTCTTATTCTTATTATTATTAAATTTCAGAATAGGCCAGCACACCCTCATATTTGAACTTTTTTCTTGTTTTAACTTCTTCCATATCCTGTTCGATTTAAATATGGTAATATTTAAAGAGCACCAGAGTAATGTTGTGGTTAAACAAAGCAGTAACACTTTACAATAAGGTCCCAGTAAGTACATTACTTAACAAACAAACAAACAAACAATAAATAAATAAATAAGATGTTGTAAAACATTAATTAATCTCAGTTGATGTTAAGTTCAACATTGCATAATTAAAATAAAAAAATAAATGTTATTTAATGGCCTTGAGCAACATAAACCAACAATAAAGGATTGTATTTTGTTAATTAACAGTAACAAAGATGAATAAATACTGTAACAAATGTACAGTATATCGTTAGTACATGTTAGCTAATGCATTAACAAATGACAACTAATGAGACCTTACTGTAAAGTGCTAACAGTGAAGTTAATATTGTTTCCCTTTTGAAAGTGAGCTCAATCCACAGTTCACAAGTGTAAAAGTTTGCCTGAAAGCCTAAAATAGTAATTTGTGATGTAAAATCAATTGAATTATTTTAATCAAGTCAAAATATAATGAAACAAATAGTTCTGACACTATATTATGATTGAATGAGTCATGTTTGAAGACACTGTTAAATGCCAAGTTGTTATTAATCTGCCAAGCTAATATATTGCTTGGAAACCGCAAACAGCCTACAGGCTAATGACCTTTATTACTTGCCAGCCAAATTCATTACCATTATTATAATTATTAAATAGTTAAGTATTTATTGTGATAATTGGTGTATTTTAAGAGGGACAAACTGGTGTCTACTTCGCATTTTGTCTTGGAAAATATAACACATCGTCTCTATTGACTTAATTTTTAATTGAATATGAAGCAACCATTCGGTTTCGTCAACAAAATAAATTTGTAAGCTTTAGATCAGGTAAAAATGGCTCCTTAAGCTAAAAATTTTTGCAACTGGAGTTATTGAATCTTCTTTCTCAGTTAACACCCATGAGTGGCCGAGGATTTGAAGCTCATACAAACATGTTCCAATGGATAAATGCCATGTTGTTTTCACCTCTGCAGTACACACTGTCAAGACAAACCTAAGGGAGATGCGATTGCATTTTTCTTCTATCCTCCACTCTGTCAGTCTTTCCGGGTCTAATTCAATAACTTGTACCCTCTGTGGCGTTTACAGTGAGATTTAGAGGCGTCTCAGTGGGCGACTGCAGTGTTCCAACCAAACTAACAATGGCCAGTGCTTTGGGAGAGAAAGGCCATCATCAATACGGATTTGCTTTAGTTGCTGTGCTCATCTCTCCTTCTTCAATACAACCTTTCCAAACACCCGAGATCCACAGAATATGGAGTGCTTTCCTTAATGACTATTGACGACTTCCCACCAATTCAAGCCACTCTGAAAAGCTGCACAACAACAGGAATTAAAGTGTTATAAAATTTTATAATAAAACTGATGGGCTATATAATCAGATAATATAAAAATAGACAAATAATGATTCATCTGACAATGGTTTTAATGCCTCAATTATGAATACATAATAATGCGTCATACTATACCATACTACACCATAACTGTGTCTACACAGTTTGTCAAAACTTGGTTTAAATTTTTGCTGTGTCACCCACTGTCGCCTCGCTGGTTATCTTATATAACTATAGGCCTATATTAAACATTTACATTAGGCAGTGGCTATTTACACTAAGTGTAAATAGCAATAGATGCTATTTACACTAAGTGCAAATAGCAATAGATGCTATTTACACTGTGTAAATAGCAATTATATGCTATTTACACTAAGTGCAAATAGCATATTTTCTTAATGATAGATACTATTTACACTAAGTGCAAATAGCGATGGATGCTATTTACACTAAGTGCAAATAGCAATGGATTCTATTTACACCAAGTGAAAATAGCAGTATTTTTTTAATGATATGCCATTTACACTAAGTGCAAATAGCTATAGTTCTCTTTCAAACATTCATTCGGTATCTCACTATGGGAACCACCTCGGGCGTGACCAATCCTGGAAGCACCAATTACACCACGTCTGTCGGTTGACAGACCAATCACGTCAGTGATGAGGGAGTCCCGCCTCCCCAATATATACCACTGCATAACGGTCCCTACATCATTCTCGTTCTCTTCCCCGTGAAGATTCTTTTGGAAGCTATCCTCAGCAGATCCTCGTTGAGTGGCCGCTAAACTGTTCACGGACGAGCCGATTTTTAGGTACGTCAACCGAGCGCGGCTGCTTTTTGGTTGGGAAAATACTCTCTGTTAAAGTGAATATTTTCTTTCTGCTGTATTTTGTAGTGGGGACCAGTGCGTCAAGGTGGTTCTCATTTTCTTATCGAGCAGTTACAGCTCTTTTCTCTTAATTATTTCCTCACGTTAAATAGTGTGATGGATCGGTACGATCCCAGCGCATTTACGGGAATAATTTGCTGTAAAACCCGTTATTGAGAGGCACGTTGTGGTGATCTCGTTAATCTCTCGGTGTTCGCATCTCTGTTATGGCGACTGTGAGCCCATCCAGCAGCACAGCGAAAGGGAAAGATCCCTCTCGTCCGTGTGCATGTGGGTCTATGATCTCGTCTAAAGATTCTCACCCTCTGTGCATAGCGTGTTTGGGAGTTAGACATGCACAGGCTGCGCTCGCTAATCCCGAGTGCTGCCCGCACTGCTCTCAGTTCCAGTTAAGGGTTTTGGAGCGCAGAGTAAGAGTCGCGGCCACGAATATAGGGGACCCGAGTCTTCCCGCGCCTCCCGCGGAAATGAACGAGGTTGCTCCGCAGGCCCAGTGCAGCTGGGGAGAGTTGATGGATGAGATTTTTCCAGAACTTCCTCCCCTCTTTGAATCAGACCCTTTGGCAGGGGACAAAGAGGAGGAGGATGAAAATTATGAGGTGATTGCTCATCTCTTAGAGGAGGATTTGGAGGAAGATGAAGAGGATGCTATCCTCCCTCCTAATCTTTCTTCCAGGCCTGGCAGTGCGATGGGTGAGTCCCCCTCCCCCATGCCAGGGGAACTGGACCTTTTTGAAATGTGTAGAAGAGCAGCTACTAAATTCTCTATCGACTGGCCATCTCAGCAAGAGGGCCAGGGTGCAGAGAGGGATTTATATGATGGGAAGAGGCTGCCATTGCGTACTTCCGCAGTCAAGCAGCTGATACCAGCCGTCCCAGCATGTGTCACAGAGATGCGGCACTTCTGGGACAAACCCTTCTCACATAGGGTTCCTGTTAAAGGTTTTTCTAGGCTGGACGTTCATAATATGGAGGAGTTGGGGATGTCCAACCCACCTCCAGTCCAATTGTCAGTGGCAAGTCACCTCCACCCCAATCGACGGGCAGCCCTATCCTCAACCTCTCCTTCTTTGCCAGGACGGACAGAGAGGCTGTCTGCTTCTCTTTTTCAAAAAATTTACCGCTGCTCTGCCCTGGCTGTCAGAGCCCTAAATGCCACCTCACTGCTCACAGCATACCAAGCTGAGCTCATGGAGGAGATGGGGAGGCAGATTGATGCTGGGTCACCCGATTCAGCTTTGTGGGAATAGATCTGAGTCATTGCAGATCTCAACCTGTGCTCATCGAGGGGAGCGGTCTAGCATGGGCCTGGCCGTGGTGGGTGAAAGAGCCCTGTGGTTGGGTCGGGCTTATCAGAGAGGGAGAAGGCAGAGTTCCTTGATGCCCCAGTGGAGCCGACAGCCCTTTTCGGGACTGCAGTGACAAATATGCGTCAGCAGTGCGACTTGCGCAAGAAGGATGGGGAAGCTTTTCAAACTTGCCTTCCCAGGAAGCCGACTGCTCGGCTGCTCGGCTGCTCGGCCACCCCAATATACCCCCCCCCCCCCAATCTCAGCAGCCAATGCAGGTGGAGGTTCACCCAAAACAGCCCCAGCCTAGAGGCAAGGCCTCGTTTGCGGCAGTAGCGGCTAAGCATCACCCAATTAACCGGCAAAAAAGCGGCAGCGACCTAACCTGTGGTCTGGTTTTGGGTCAAAAGAGGGGCTATAGCACTCATGGAGTCTCTGTAGCACCCCTCTGCACAGTGCAGGAGTCTTGTTCCCCCCCTCCAGCAAAAAAGCATCGGGGTGTGATTCAAGAAAAATGTTCAAAGGGAAGTTCTCTTGTTGGAGTGTTGGCACCAGTTCATCCAGTGCCCCACATGTTGTTTCTCCCCTCTCCACCCGCCGGGTTATGCAAGAGAGTGGACAAAAGTTTACACAAGTGTTCCCATTTGAAAGAAATAAAAATGTTTCCAGTGCATCCAGGCAGTGGGCCAAGGGCAAAGATTTGTGTGAAAATAAAAACAAAAATACACACAAATACATCCAAATCAGAGCTGCAACCCCTAGCTCCGCCGCTGGATGACACCGCTGCGTCATCAGTGAGCGGGAGCTACAGCGGTCCGCTCTCTGCTCACGCAGAGAGTTAGCGCGCATGCGCAGTACACCCTTGGGTATTATCCACGATAGAATGGGGTTATCGTCTGCAGTTTGCTGTAAATCCTCCACTTTTCAGCAGTGTGTTAATGTCAACAGCATGGGAGTCAGCTTGGGCTTGGGAGTCAGCTTGGATTTTAGAGGAAGAAATAACCTCTCTATTGGGCTAAAGAGTAATTCGGGTGGTGCCGCTGGAGGGCAGCCAGCACGGCTTTTACTCCCGGTACTTTGTCATTTCCAAAAGAGGCGGGGGTCTCTGTCCCATCCTGGATTTGCGGAACCAACACAAAAAACTCAAGAAAGTACAAGTTCAAAATTATCAGAGTAAAAACATTATACAATGTTATTCATCCCAGAGACTGGTTTACATCAGTAGATCTGAAAGACGCTTACTTTCACATAAGCATTTATCTGGCGCACAGAAAATTCCTCAGGTTTGCCTATCAGGGCACAGCCTACGAATTTTTGACAGTTTCGTTCGGTTTGGCATTGCAAATGAGAGAGTTTCAGTGCTGGGTAGCACAGCGCTTATGTCCGAAGCATCACCTCAACCGCAAAGTGATAGTGTCATCACATTGCTTGCGCGTTCTCCGCTGCTGGAGAGATCGAGCTTTCCTCGAATCAGGGACTCCACTGGGAGCTCTGAGAAAAGTGGTAACGACGGATCCGGCGCTCACAGGTTGGGGTGCAGTGTGCGAGGGCAGAATACAGAAAGGGAATTGGCCCATCTCGCTACAGAATGCACATATAAACTTCCTGGAACTGTTAACAGTGTTTCTAGCATTGAAACATTTCGTGCAGTTCCTACGGAATCACCACGTTTTGGTCAGATCGGACAACACAACGGCGGTGGCATATATAAATCGCCAAGAGGGAACATGTTCTTCCCAGCTTCACAGTCTAGCACGAAAACTCATTGTGTGGGGCTTGAAGCATTTTCATTCATTATGAGCGACTCATTTCCTGGGAATAATGAATGTGGGGGCAGATCTCCTGTCCAGGGTGAATCCTCTGTATAGAGAATGGACTCTCCACCCTCAGGTAGTGAACCAGTTGTGGGAGAGGTTCGGCCGAGCTGCCGTAGATCTCTTTGCCTCGCATGAAAATACCCATTGCCCTCTATTCTTTTCTCTGGCAAGAGAGGGTGCACCGATGGGTGTGGATGCTTTGGCTCACCCGTGGCCAAACGTACTGCTTTACGCGTTTCCTCCTCTGAGTCTGATCGTACCAACTCTAAAAAGGGTAAGAGAGTGCAGTCACTCAGTAATACTGATCGCTCCGAACTGGCCAGGGAAGTTGTGGCTGATGGAGATAATTCAGCTCCTGCGCGATCGGCCCTGGCCTCTCTCGTTGTGCAGAGACCTCCTCTCACAAGGGCACGGAGAGATTTTTCATCCAGCACTGGACAAAGTGGCTCTTTGGGCCTGGCTCATGAGAGGTTGAATTTAAGTGTTACGGGTTTGCCTCCGAGGGTGATTGAAACAATTCAAAATGCGAGAGCGGCTTCGACGTGCTCTGCATATGATAAGAAATGGAATGTATTTGAGTTATGGTGCGCGCAAAGGCAAATTGTTCCCTTTCTGTGTTCAGTGGCAGAGGTTTTGTGTTTTCTGCAAGAACTTTTAGATAAGGGCAGAGCCTTCTCTACCGTTAAGGTTTATCTTGCCGCAATTTCTGCATGCCATGTGGGGATTGACAGAAGTACTATAGGTCAACACCCGATTGTGTGCAGGTTTATAAGGGGTGCACAGCATCTGAACAGGGTTTCAAAGCCGCTGATTCCGCCGTGGGATCTGTCCGTGGTTCTTAATGCACTCTCTCAGCCTCCTTTTGAGCCGATAAATAATATTGATTTAAAGCTCCTTTCGCAAAAGGTTGCTTTGTTATTGGCTCTTTCGATCCATGAAACAAGTTAGTGAACTTCATGCTTTGTCGGTTCATAACTCCTGTATGTTGTTTGCTGCAGATTTCTCGCGAGTATCTCTCAAGACTAATCCAGCATTTGTGCCTAAGGTGAGCGAGTAAGCTTTCGCCTGTAGACAGGTGGATTTACTGGCTTTTCATCCCCCACCTTCTTCCTCGTCGAAAGAAGAGCGGCTTCATTGTTTGTGCCCTGTCTGTACGTTGTGTTATTACGTGGACAGGACGAAGGGATTAAGAAAGAGTAATCAGTTATTTGTTTCATGAGCTGATTCTCATAAGGCTAAACCTATTTCTCGTCAGCGCCTATCCCACTGGCTGGTGGAAGCTATTATATTGAGTTATAATAGCATGGGTCTAAGTCCTCCAGAGGGGCTGAGGGCTCATAGTGCCCGTGGGTTAGCCAACTTGTGGGAGTTGTTTAAGGGCGTTTCAATTCAGGACATTTGTGTGGCGGCGAGTTGGACTTCGCCACACACTTTTGTCAGATTTTATAGGTTGGATGTTACAGAGCCTTCGTTGGCTCATTCCGTCCTAAGTGTGTATAAGAAAAAAAAAAAAAAAAAAGAAAAAAAAACCTCGTACAGAGGTTGTTTTTATTTCACATATCTCCATCCTATTCTGTGAATAATACATGGAGGGTTTGTGTTATTATGTTATCACACATCACTGAGTTGGTTGACATGCCTGCTTTGGACAGCATATCTGCAATACGGGAGTTGTCTATATCCCATAGTGAGATACCGAACGAATGTTTGAAAGAGAACTTTAAGTTACTCACGTAACTCCAGTTCTCTGATAACATGAGTGAGGTATCTCACCACACTTCCCTCCTTGCAGTAGCATGGGGAAGAGATATGCTGAGAATGAGGTAAGGACCATTATGCAGTGGTATATATTGGGGAGGCGGGACTCCCTCATCACTGTCGTGATTGGTCTGTCAACCGACAGACGTGGTGTAATTGGTGCTTCCAGGATTGGTCACGCCCGAGGCGGTTCCCATAGTGAGATACCTCACTCATGTTATCAGAGAACCAGGGTTACGAGAGTAACCTAAAGATTCTATTTACACTATGAATAGCAAGATTTTCTGCTATTTATACTACTTATTGCAAATAGTGGCAATTATCTGCATCTCAGTATTGTAGTACATTATAAAACAGTACGCAATAATAACATATTGAGTGTAAATTATAGTTTTAATTCAAATTAGACTATTAAATGGATGCCTTAATGGGACAATAAAGCCCTCCCTACACCTACCCTAACCCTACCCGATACTTTTTCAACTTTTTGATTATTTCCTTCATTTTTATTCAAAATAAATGCCTTTCCGATGCGATATGAGATTTGAAAAGGGAGAAAAAAAGTTCGGCAAAAGGCGAGATCGAACCCGGATCGATCGCATCAAAATGTATATGTTTTACCATCTATGCCACTGAAGCTGATATTTACTGGGTGCCGTTTTGCACAATTGACTATTAGAATCACGTGTAGGTGGGCGAAGTTTGGTGTAAATAGCCTTTGCCAACAAGGCGGGCTATTTGCTATGGAATGCCAATCCTGCCATAATTAGAAATAAATAAATAAATGTACAAAGAAATGTAAAAAAGCGAATATAAATAAATAAATATATAAATAAATGTACAAAGAAAATTACAAAAAATAAAATAAATAATTATTTATAATTTTATTTCCTTATTTATGTATTTTTCCCCCACATTTATTTATTTCCACTTTTATTTATTTTCACATTTATGTATTTATTTACGTATTTATTTCCACATTTATTTACTTCCACATTTATTTACTTCCACATTTATTTATTTCCACATTTATTTACTTCCACATTTATTTACTTCCACATTTATTTATTTTCACATTTATTTATTTCTACATTTCTTTGTCCGTAGGGTAATGAGGAGGGCGTGTTTTGCCTCAGGAATAGCAATCGAGCCAAAGTAGGTGAGGGGTAAGTTTTGAGGCCACAGTGACACCTTGTGGTGCCCAAACGAAATACAAGAAGTGTAGCCTACATGACGCGCTTGTTGATAGTGAGTGATGAATGACTTAGATGGGCAATATGACCAAAATCTTATATCACGGGTCAGTGGCGTAACTACTAACAGTGCAGCAGTGCAGCCGCACGAAGTGACTATGTTAATATAAATATAAATATTAATAATGCAAAGTAAGCGGTGCCGAGAGTCTTCACAGCAGTGAATAAAAAACCCCTTTTTTCTTTTTTTTTTTCTCATTAAAACCAAAAGTGTTCATCAGTGATTGTGTAACAAGAGCTGGGACACGTTTGTGCGCATTTTGTTTTGTGCTTTTACCAGAACAAAATGCTCGATCGTCTGTGTGAAGACGAAGCATTGTGCACTGATAAGAGCGGCAACAAGCACTTGTCATGATTTCAAAAACAACACATTCCAGCCATAGATCGCCTGTTATTTAACACACACCAACCAATTTCTTATCGAATGGAGATGTTTCTTTCTTTTAGGTACATCCGTGTGGCACCGCGAGATGTTGCAAAAAGTGGTGGGGTCGTGGGGACACGTCCCACCTGCAAATTACGCCTATTCAATTTGAGGAAACTATTAAAAATATTCCATAGAATGAATAGTCTTGTTTTATTTGTTGTATGTCATTTCCATATATATATGATAAATTGATCATAATTCGTTGAGTTTCAGTTCATCTGTGAGACAGAGTCTCGCAGAGACGGCTGAAAGCGCACCCTGTTTATTATTATTTTTATTTTTATTTTACAAAAGCACAAGATTTCGTTTTTATTGTGAGTGTACACAAATAAAAGTAGACCATTTATAGTTTATAATGATGTCTTGCACTAATCTGTATGGCCAAAAATAAAGGAGTAGGCTATTTTAAGTTGTTTCCGCTGTCATGAGCAAAAAAATCCATCAGAACGCACCGGTGCGTTCGTAGGCCAGAGGGTTAAAGAAAGCGTAGCCTATTTAGTTTCATAGGCCTATTTATATTTAAATATTAGGCAATTATATATATATATATATATATATATATATATATATTTTTTTTTTTTTTTTATTTATTTATTTATTTTTTTTTTTTTCATCTATGTTGATTATGAAAAGTGAACAGCATGTCCAAGATATAGGCTCATGAGATGCACAATATGTCGGGAGACATTAAGTGGGTCAGACATGATTTTGACCACTTCATTGAGTTTTGTTTTGTAGAAAGCCTTTCTTTGAAGTGAATTTCGTTTTGTATAAATTGGATCTTAATTTTAATCAATGTTTCATCAACCAGTTGTCTGGATTTAATAAATAGGAAGAAAACCAAGAACGTCAGCTGTGGAATGTATTGTAACAAACGAACCCACCATGTTTCCGTGGCCTTTATTGTATCTAAGGCCATGTCTGCACCTAGAGAACTCATTATAATCAGTTGATGCTGTGAGTGTCCACACTGGAAGTGGCACGACGCAATAAATCTTCTACAGTAACTGATGCCTCGTTCTATCCCGAATCTTTAAAATATGCATTGTATTTTAAGCGTTTGTAACCTGCATGTAAAAGTAGGAAATATGACTGTGAAGGGAATTTGTAGTCGCATTTCAAATGCATTGATCTACCCTACGGCTTGCGTCGACTCGACCGTGTTCTGAGCTGGGCTGCGTTTCTCGATAATGATTGATCTTAGCGCTTAAGAGCGTTTTCTACGAGTCATTTTATGAACGTTCGTTATTGTTTCACGTGCGTTTCCCAAAAATGCACTTAACACAATCACACGTAGCTGTGCTCTAAGTGCTACTTAGGAGTCGCTATCTGTGTGTCTAGTGCTGAAATGTCAATTTATAAAATGGCTCGTAATTGTAGTACACGCTCGTTTATTGAAATGTTAACCTAATGCTGCGTTCCAGACAGCTCGGATATAATATAATATAATATAATATAATATAATATAATATAATATAATATAATATAATATAACAGAATATAATATAATATAACAGAATATAATATAATATTCATCTACTATATATAATAATATTACATAATATATATATATATATATATATATATATATATATATTAAATATATATATATATATATATATATATACACATAATACACATATATATATATATATATATATATATATATAGTACATTAATAATATTATACTTATAGATTAATATTATACTGTGTAGTATATAATATCTGTAGAGACGTTATTTCCGGGTCCAATACATGGCTGGTTTTCATGTACGTCAGCAAGTAATTGACAGATTTTTTTTTTGAGTTTATCCCTATATTTCCCATGTCTTTGAAGTATATTTCCTACATTACTTATTTTATTTGTTTTTTTTTCAGTCATTTAATTTAGATGTGTATTTCTATTTTTTGTTTTCTGCCCTTTTTAATTATTTCATTTATAAAGTCATTAAAAAAAACGAGTATAATAAGTGTAGCCTACAATAAAGTACGATCAAAAGCTTTAATTATAATCACATTGCACTTGAATAAAGTTAAAGGTGTAATCTGCCGATTGTCCTGCAGGTGACTTCATAATTCTGTCTTCTTACGAAGCACGTATAGGGATTTACGATTACTCCAGAGCACTCGTAGATCTACGAAAATTTGCAAGTACTACTTAAGTTAGGATGGTTTTGGGATACGGTCTGCAAGTCTAAGATGATTCGTGCGATCGTTTTTACGATCAACTTAAACTTAGATGCTTTTTGGGAAACGCAGCACTGGTGTCCGAGTCTCAATCAAATGCAAGCTCTTATTAGACCCATCCATTCACACCAAATGTGATTATTAATGGAAAATATCAAGTGCTTCCATTTCAGAGTGCCTGTTATTAGATCTATTGAAGATGTTACTGTTCATGTTTACCAGCCCAAGACATCTCAGAAATCCAGACTGGACGATGTTTTACGGCCATGTCCAGAATAAAGAGTATATGTATTCATGTCACCCAGTATACAGTTAGGGTGATATTAAATGACTTAACCCGTGACTGTGGCGTAACATAGTAATGAGGGCCCCAGTGCAGGCTATTACGACGGGGCCCCTGGGCTGCACGGTTATGAAGTACATACAAACACACAGCACTCTTGTCTAGAAGGGAACCCATCAGCTAATTTGTGTCTAATCTACTTAATTTAGACCACACTAAAATCAACATCTTATCAATTAATTAAGTAGGCCTAATTAACACATGTAATCAAGAAATTTATTAAAAACAGAATAACGACGTATTGTTTCAGCCTTACTCAAAGGCCGCGGAAACATGGTGGGTTCGTTTGTTACAATCCATTCCACAGCCGACGTTCTTGGTTTTCTTCCTATTTATTAAATCCAGACAACTGGTTGGATTTAATATATATAAATTGGATCTTAATTTTAATCAAAGAAAGGCTTTCTACAAAACAAAAACTCAATGAAGTGGTCAAAATCATGTCTGACCCACTCCATGTCTCCCGACATATTATGCATCTCATGAGCCTATATCTTAGTCATGCTGTTCACTTTTCATAATCAACATAGATGAAAAAAAAAAATTAATTAAAAAAAAAAATAAAATAAATAAATAAAATAACATTTTTAACATAAATTAACATTTAAACATTAATAGGCCTATGAAACTAAATAGGCTACGCTTTCTTTAACCCTCTGGCCTACGAACGCACAAGCGCGTTCTGATGGATTTTTTGCTCATGACAGCGGAATCAACTTAAAATAGCCTACTCCTTTATTTTCGGCCATACAGATTAGTGCAAGACATCATTATAAACTATAAATGGTCTATATATATATATTGTTTTATCGACGGATTGTATAGGTTCGGGTAGCAACGGACATCTTCACACAGTCTGCGCATGCGCAGTTGGTGCTTTTGTAGCCTACTGCGGTCACAAAAATTGAGAGGTACGCGGATGTCCGTGCAGAGCCTCTGCGCACACCCTCCGATGACAATTTTTACATCACGCGGACCCTAGCGGACCCTAGCGGACCATAGCCGGCTCGACCCCACCACTTTTTGCAACATCTCGCGGTGCCGCACGGGTGTACCTAAAAGAAAGAAACATCTCCATTCGATAAGAAATTGGTTGGTGTGTGTTAAATAACAGGCGATCTATGGCTGGAATGTGTTGTTTTTGAAATCATGGCGAGTGCTTGTTGCCGCTGTTATCAGTGCACAATGCGCAGTCTTCAAACAGACGATAGAGCACTTCGTTCTGGTGAAAGCACAAAGCAAAATGCACACAAACGTGTCCCAGCTCTTGATACACAATCACTGATGAACACTTTTGGTTTTAATGAGAAAAAATAAATAAATAAATAAATAAATAAAATCTACATGAGTGTAGATTAGAACCCGGAACTTCAGAAATGCTTGACAAAAGTTTGACCGCTAGACCATCAAAGCAGACAAATAAAATATGTGAATTTATGTATTTATTCACTGCTGTGAAGAATCTCGGCACTGCTTACATTGCATTATTAATATTTATATTTATATTAACATAGTCACTTCGTGCAGCTGCACTGCTGCACTGTCAGTAGTTACGCCACTGACCCGTGATATAAGATTTTGGCCATATTGCCCATCTAACAGGCGTGTCATGTAGGCTACACTTCTTGTATTTCGTTTGGGCACCACAAGGTGTCACTGTGGCCTCAAAGCTTACCCCTCGCCTACTCTGGCTCGATTACTATTCCTGAAGCAAAACACGCCCTCCTCATTACCCTACGGACAAAGAAATGTAGAAATAAATAAATGTGAAAATAAATAAATGTGGAAATAAATAAATGTGGAAGTAAATAAATGTGGAAATAAATACGTAAACAAATACATTTATGTGAAAATAAATAAAAGTGGAAATAAATAAATGTGGAAAAAATATAAAAAAAATACATAAATAAGGAAATAAAATTATAAATAATTATTTTATTTTATTTTATTTACTCTTCTTTGTACATTTATTTATATATTTATTTATTTATATTCGCTTTTTTACATTTCTTTGTACATTTATTTATTTATTTATTTCTAATTATGGCAGGATTGGCATTACATAATTTGCACTTAATGTAAATAGACCGGGCTAATCAATTGGCGGCCCGCCAATCATCTTCATCCGGCCCGAGGCAGAAGTACACTCAGGTCGCACATATGGCTTGAATTGTTATTGCACTAAATAGTTTGTCCACAAGGTGGCAACACTGACCCGGGCCAGCCGAAAAAGAAATGAAAGAGACGCCAGAACAACAACAATATACCGGAGACCGCAACATCAATAGACGGCAGCGTTGACAAGCGCTTGTAAGAGGGAGTTATGAGATATCCACAACTCTAGTTTAACCGAGTATAAAGACAGTGTTATCGGTCATAACTTCTGGCGAGAAATTGCGCAAACACTGGACGAAAAGTATTATCAAATGAAGGCTGCGCGTTCGGCTGTACGCATAAAACTGAGCCGCTTCAGACAGAGCACCAGCAGCGCTTCAACAGACAAAAACACACACAGTTATGACAAATGCGCGGTTTTGGCAAGTTACCTCATAAACTTATTCTTAAATGAGTTATAAAGTTTTAAATGACCGTAAAGAGTTGGGAGAATCGAATATCTGTCAGTTCTGTGTCATGTGCATCAGGTTTTAAAGAGACAGCGCTGATTTTAAAGTGAAATCTGCTGAAGTCTGTCTTTGATGGAAATCAAAAGCTAAAAGAAAAACAGAAATCCTCACTGACTGATCTAATCGCTGATTAACTTTTGTAGCTTGAATAAGAATAATCTATTTTATGCATATACAATGCTGAATGGCTATAATTAATAGATAAAATGCATTTAATAGAGACACTAGTAGCAGTATTGGAATCAATACTTCATTAATAATAGACTACTTGGTAAAAAGATGCCATTAAACACATATTTAAAATATACTATCGTTATGTTGTTTCTACATTCATTTGGAGGTTCAATGTGAAATTATGACGATATCAATATATGTAAATATGTGATTAATTACAGAAAAATCGATTTTTTTATTATTTTTTTTTAATTGATTGAAAGCACTAATGTTAACCTTTTATAGATGTTGGTGTTGGTAAGATTAGTTTATTTTACTGCTAAATATGCATTTCAATTTAATTTCTAATTTTATAGCCCCCAGAAAGCGATCGGGACGGCCCCCACCCCCTTGGCCCCCTTCAAATTTTCAGTACGATAATCCAGCCCTCAAATGAATCTAATTGAATAGCCCTGAAATAGACACTCCGTTTACATTGTTCATTTAGCGCATGTGTTTACCCAAAGTGACATCAAATACAGTGGCTGTTATTGGCTGCTTCACACAGCATTTTTGAACAAACAAATTCCTTCTCTTTGGAAACTTACAGTGTACAGCAACTTACTTCCAATGCAGACATGATTACACGATCATAATTAATTATCGTGCAGTTGTGTTTGGTTGTTGCTCTTAGATTTGTAGCTGTTTTAAAAACACTTCAAGTGACTAAAAAGGACAGAGATGGGGATCTTCAGTTGATTGATTTGAGCATTCAGCGCAAAGCAAGATACTTTTCGTGATACTTGTGTAAACATGGTTATGCTAACAAAATAGGGAATTACTCTGACCAAGGTTTTTTGTAGCCTCTAGCTAAGCCAGCTGAGCGGAACTTATACCTACCGACAAACATGGCAGTTAAACATTAGATACATGTTTTTCTTTTCGCATGATTTAGAGGGAAATCATATCAATTTTTGCTCTGTCAAGGTCACAGTTTACTGTGATAATGGGGACTCAATTTACTGTGGGGAGACAAGGCATGAAAAGACTCACAACCACTTCAAGACGGGTATAACTAGGGCAGTTGTGTTGCCTAGCACCGTCAGAAACACAGTCTTTACTGTGGCAATGGAGTTTTTGGTCAGGAGGCACCAACCAACCCCTCCACCTACCTGGGTACACAGGCCTGAGAGTCAGACTCAGGGGCGTCTGGAGCAGGACAGCAGAACTGGTGTAGAACCGTCTGGTTCCTGTAAGAAAAGAGATAGGGAAATGGTCACGCTAGAGTATAAAGGCTTTTTCCCAAACTCACTATTAAGTAGAACTAAAGTGGGTCATTACAGTGAGGGACTGAACTAGCAGACTTTTGCCAACACCTCAATCCCCAAACAAGAAAATAGTGTGAAAATACTGTCAAACATGGATAATGTGTGATCTATTGTCAAGGTGCGAAAAGTTTGCATTAAATATAATACTTTTGCTAATAGGAATTCTAATTTAAGTAAGCCTACGTAACGGTTTTGAACCAAAATATTTGAAAAAAAAAAAATGTTTCTTTGCATGCATAATTGCATACCCCCAAACATATACCTTTGAAATGAACACTAAAGGCTGTAAAACACCAACAACTTTTATCCCTTTTTACACAAATTGTGATTACGGTGCAGATTATCGATTAAGACTTATTTTCATATAGTTTCTCCCACAATGCAATGTTATGGCCTCTAAACACTTTTACCATATTGCATGATTTATAAACTAATACATTTTCATGTTCGTGTTACATAAACAGCTCCATGTGTACAGGTTTTCTGATCAAGTAAACTTGCTCAGTAGCTCACCTGGTGCAGCTTGCAATGTGGAGGTCACGATAAGTCATGATAACAGAATTTGTCAAAGACTTGCATAAAAGCAAGCTTTAATTGGTTTTACAATAATCAAAATATATCATTGTTTGTGTCACTTTTTCTACTGCACATAATTGATATATATCAACTGAAGCTCTAGTTAACTTAAAAATGAGTTTAAGTACTGATAAAAAATAAATAAATGCAAAATTATCATATTCAGGTTTAGAACATTGAATACAGTAATAATCTAGTTGCAGATTATACTTAGTGGTGTGCTACTATGGCATAAATAGGCTAGAAGCTGACCTAGAACAGCTTTACACAGAAGGATACTAGAGCATCTGCCTTTGCACTGTCACAGTTGACTGTCCTGTTTACTGTGTAATGGAGTGTTAAATAAAGTCATCTAATTGTGGCCAATCACAGAGCAGCATAGCAAAGTTCACGCTGTAAGGCCAAATATATTTGGCTTCGTACATATAAATGACATCATTATAGACCAAACAGTTAAAAAATTAGGTTGTAATAGTTTATTGTGCTATATCAAATTAACCTATCGAAATGCAGTCACTGTTTTTTGTTATGTTGCTCTGGCCGAAATGGCAGTTGCATTCTTACAGCTGGTGAAATGGATGTAGTCGACCCATGGATAAACTCCATGTAAAATATATATATCTATAAATATATATAAATATATAAATAAATATATATATATATTTTTTTTAGCTATTATGACACTTTATCTCATGTGATTGTAGAAGAATTTAAGCATTTAAAACCTTTAAGCATTTTAAGCATTTCAACTTTAAGCATTTTTCCTGAATTTCACACACAAGAGAATCTTTGCAATAAAATATTATGGGCATCAATAAAGTTTAATGAGTAAACAGAGGGTCTTTGCAATCACTCTAGCAAAAAGGTCTTTTTCTCTATTTTTTTAAACCTGACTAAAAAGCTAATAAGCATTACCATTTAAACTGCTTGGTCCTTATTGTCTATGAACTAGCTGTCTATTACAACAGGCCATTTTCCAAAACATAAAAACATTATTTGCCAGTTAAAACTTTGACAGTTAATTTTCAATGCCATAATGTCAGCGCAATTCACATAATAAAATACTGTTGTTTAAAGAGAAGTGTATAGTTTTACAGTGGGCAAAAACAGGAATTCGTAAAATAAGAACTGTGTGTTCACTATATAATTATTTGATTATTCATTGCTTAACGATTGTGTTTGACATCATATTAGAAAAGTTTATTTAAGGTCTCGGCCTTAGATGTGCTGGACTCAAACCACAAGACTGACCAAAATTCCTACTTGGCTAGTAAAACAGTACTCATGGAGTCAGAGTTTGGTTAGTTAACATGGTCCAGATATCCCCTGATGGCAGATGTAATTTCTCCATTATGGGTGCAAAAAGCATATTTTTCCATTGCCAGCAATTTAAAATTATCCAATAGATAGCTTTCTACAGATATGATTGTCATAATCAGTGCTTAACATATTTAATGTTTTCTTGTGAATGCATCCACTCATAGGACAAAAGCTACAACTGTAGGTGCTACAGCCCAAAATGGTACACTCTTAAAAATAAAGGTGCTTAAAAGGTTCTTTACAATGATGCCATAGAAGAACCATTTTTTTTTTTCCACAAAGAGCCATTCGGTCAAAGGATCTTTAAAGAACCATCTCTCATTTTTCTATGGCATCGTGAAGCACCTTTATTTTTAAGAGTGTACATGAAGATACAGAGAGATATATGAAAAGACCGTTTTTCTGAAAGAGACCCGTTAACCGTGAAACCCCAACCTCAAAACTCCTCTAAGCAGGACACCATGAAGGACAATCGGCCATGTCAATTCAAAAGCCACCTCACACCCCCCTGTCCTCTTCTTAATACAAAACACAAAGCGTCTGCCACTCAGCTTACTGCTTTAATCTCCAGATATGAGGGTGCCATCATAAATGACATGTCCATAAACACCACCACATCCTCCACCACACTAAAGCCTCTGCTTCCTTTTTTCACCCTCAATGCCGCTGGTCCCTCCAGTCCGTCAGAGCAAATAAAAGAGGATTTGGCACAAAGAGGGTAAGTAGTATTACTCAAGATGTCATATGGCTCTGAGTTAATAAAAGTTATGCTGTTATTTTAGCTCTACAGTCTTTGGACATGTAGGGGGCAGAAATCCCATTTGCTAAGACAGATCATCTCCCTTTTTCCTTCAACCTCTATTTCAACCCTTTAACTCTTTTCCAAAATTACTTGAAGAGTAATTCAGAGTGATTCATTCTGGTCCTTCTTGGAGAAGTACTACTGGATTTAGAGTCATCACAAGGACACAGCAGCAGGAGGTCAAGAGGGAATGGAACCATCTACCTACTAGACTAGAGGCCAGAAACCATATTGACATAAAGTGTCACATTTAATCTCTCTCGTTAATATATATAATATAATATAGTTAATATAGTTAATAGTTAATATTTAATATAGTTTATTACTTCAGTTCTGTGCTGGATTATTATTCTGAATGGGAAATTTGTTTATATATATATATATATAATACACCATAAATAAATACATGAAGTCATGCAATTATTGTTTAAGAAAATTCAGTCCAAATTTGTGGTTGGATCAAACTGACTGTTGCAGAAGTTCTCACAAATGTGTT
This sequence comes from Spinibarbus caldwelli, assembly GCA_039654775.1. Lineage (NCBI taxonomy): Eukaryota > Metazoa > Chordata > Actinopteri > Cypriniformes > Cyprinidae > Spinibarbus > Spinibarbus caldwelli. Next base: position 19,441,240 of record CM077228.1, on the reverse strand, counting down.
GCATTTCTAGGTTGCTTTCTATCCAGTTCAACCAGCTCCATGGGGTTTAAGTCTGAAGACACTGCTGTCCATTCAATGATTTGAGGCCTTCAAGTCTTCTGAGGTAGCCTGGAGGTATGTTTTAGGTCATTATCTTGCTGTAGGATGAACTCTGGACTAACTATGCCAGAAAGTATTCAATGGCACTGCAAAATGCTGTGCATGTCTTTTTGGCTCATACTGCCAGAAAGTGCATATTGCTGACACTGGATCCAACAAAAGCCCCAGACCATCCCGCTTTCTCCACCAATTTTGACAGTCGGTGTTACAAAATGAGAAAACTAGAACTCAGAATTTCAGCATGAAGGTTACATTCTGTCCTGAATGACCAACTATTGATATGAATGGGAATGCTAACAAACAGGACTCCTTTCCAGTCCCGTGGTTTATAACAACTAAATTTCGTAATCCAATATTTAAATTATGAGGAAGCAACCTTCCCCAACACTTGAAGAAGACTACCTCAAAATACTTCAGTAACATCCCATTCATATTGGTTTGTATAAGGTTATGGGTACAAAGAAAAACCATAATGATAAATATAGGGCTGCCAATTTGATCTATTGATCAGGATTAATCACTAAATTTATAATAAATTTATTTAATTCGTTTTAATTGAGGCAGGGTTGCAGACTTCAGTTCCAACTCTACTTCAATACACCTGCCTATTAGTTTCCAGTAATCCTGAACACCTTGATTAGCTGGTTCAGGTGTGTTTGATTAGGGCTGGAGCTGAACTCTGCAGAATTGTCCCAAATGGCAGACTTAATGTGCATTTGTGTTCTTGCCACCACATGTGCATGTCTGTTACGTCCACGAGACCCTAGGGTGTCCATTCGTCATTTCAGCTTTTAGAAGCATGCCCACGAGCACCCACTTTGCGACTGAAATGTTCCCTCAATGCACACTTTTGCTGTGCCCAGCAGTCAAAGTGGCATTACGTTATGAAAGTGTGGATTCAGAGGAAGATCGCAAGGGTTTAGAGTGCCATTTGGGACAAGGTCATTGTAGCCCTACAGAAGCAGGACTGGCTAGCCCTGAATTAAGTTTACCCCATATTAACATTCTGTGACTCCACCCATGCACAAGTTATTTACTACACAATTTTTCTACCATTTGAGCAATTTTTGAGGTATCACCTAATGCAAATCAGAGAAATCAGCACAGCCCTAGGCATTGTGCTTCGCCAATCAATGTCCATTCAGTGTTTGGAGACACTTCTCAGTAAATATTGATACATGAAATTATTTGTGATCATTTTAAGTAAATAAAAAATATATATTTATTTACTTACTTATTTTTTTATTTATTTGAAACATAATTTCCTATCATTTAAAATATTTTATTGACACCCTAAATGATAAATCCTCATGGCAAAAAAATATTAGCAAGAGGAGGCAGGGATAAAAGTGTGGTGGTTAATTAATCACTATTGTTAATAGTCCTTCTAATTGTGTTTTTGTTAACGGGTGTGACTTGACACTGGATTGTTAATAGTTTATGTATACGCTAGGCCTCAGATGGGAACAGATTACTAGAGCAAGACTTATTGCTGCTGACACGGATAATGACTTTTTGAATAGAGCCTACATAAACGTGGATTTGGTCAATAGGCTCAGTAAATTAACAGCTGTGTAAATGAAACTTAAGCAAGTATTAAAATCAACGACCTTGAAAAAAAACATCTGGCCATTATTTAACATTCCAAAGCAAGTGTTACAATTCAAAAGGATAGCAAAGGTATGCTTGAAAGAAATAAACAGTAACTTTCAACAGGATGGTTCTGTTTAAAGGAGAAAGACATGCATGAATTGATCAAGAGCGCTGTAATCTGATTCAAAATAAAATTTCAAAGGACCCTGAACTCATAGGCAGCCCAAGGGCTTTTGAAAGGATGAAAGCCATGTTTCTGACAGCACAAGAAGAAATTATTACTTTTAAAATGCATAAACACAACATTATATCCAAGTTTGTACAATCAAGGTTTTATCACTTTAAAGTTTAAATTGTGTTTTTGAGTAAAATGCAGTGTTTTCCACATTTCAAATACACTGACTGCCCCTCAAGCTCCCCTGGCAATTTCTTCAACACCATAATTGTATCCATAGTAAACAAATTATTAAAATGAACAGCTTTATAACAGAGTGTCCATTAAATTAATGGTCTGCAAAATGTCTTTAAAAAATAATAACCAACAATAGGAGTTGGTGGTATAATCAAAAACTTAAAAGTTATGCTATATCATGGAAATATTACAGTTTCACAATATAGTTATTTTTGCTGAAAATTCAACACAAAAAGAAATACAACACAACTGTCAATTATTTTTGAGGCAATATAAATATATTAAAAAAGTATATGAATATTTAAAAAAAAAAAAAACGTTTAAAAATGTCAGTTAACTTGATCAGTCTTTGATAAATATTATGCTACTATAAACATGAAAATCTAATAGTATCTGTTGTTAATTTATAACATTGTGGTGTAAATAAATGACCAAGACACATTAAAAATTCTGTTTTTAGTTGAAAACGGTGTCATGTAAACACCCCCTAGAAAACCAAATATAATACTTCAGAAAGGATTACAGTAGTTTTGACAAACTCATTCAAAAATACAGATGTTCACAAACAAACTTCTTCAAAATCTGTCTCGAGGCATGTTTGAGCCCCATCTTACAGAGGATTAGGCCTGGTGAGTGGAATCATTTGATTGTCTATGTGTGTTGATGACAGGGGTCTAAAAGTATATCAACTAATCCAGACTTAAGTAAGCTTAAGTATACAGCACTTTTCCAGGCACCCTAGATGACATAACCCAAAATTAGTCAAATTTAATTAAAAGAATATTTATTTCATGCTTTTTCGGATGCAAGAGGGGAGGAGACTAAGCACAATCCACCTTATTTGTCCCGTAAAAATGGGCGCAGCCATTTGTAAATTTTATGGGTCTTGCTTTCGGTCTCATTCGCTTCCAGCTATTTTTAGCTATACAAAATCACTCGTTTTGCTGCTTGATATTGCAAATTGGTGTGTCTTACCATATTATTTTAATGTATTTTCTTAAGAGCACACTGGTTTGTAGTGCAAACAGTTTTACCGTTTACTACACATTGTAATTATTTTCTTTATTTGCCTATAGCGGCTAATGAACCGGAAATATCACCCATAGGCTTACTTCCGTGTTGAAGAAAAAGGTGGATAGTATTTTACAATAAATGTGGATCACAGATGATCCAGACTAGACATAAAACTAGTCCACCTAGAGTACCCTAGCAAAACCAAAGCAATTTTATGGTATTATTTTGTCTTGTTTGTATATGCATTTTTGACTCTCAAAGTGACAATTTGTGCATTATGAGAACTAATATACAGCCAATATGTTAATAATAGGCATGCTAATATGCAACTAGTTAATAATGAGATTTGTTCCATATACTAAAGTGTTACCAAATCTTCTTTACTGTTCTAATGAAGAAAAATGTCATCTATATCTTAGATGGCCTGAGGGTGAGTAAATTAACAGCACACTTTCATTTTGGGGTGATTTATCACATTATTTTATTTTTATTTTATTTTATTTTATTTTATTTTATTTTATTTTATTTTATTTTATTTTATTTTATTTTATTTTATTTTATTTTATTTTATTTTATTTTATTTTATTTTATTTTATTTTATTTTATTTTAAAGATGTGTTATAATTGTACAGTACAATTCTATCAAATTCAACTGAATGACCCCTAAATATTATCAAGTATCTGAATAATAAATATTATTCAGGCTAGCACTACTTAAATGTAAAATGCATTAACATACTTATATGAGTCGCTTGATGTCATGCACTAAAAGTATCCAAATAACTTATTTCTCTGTCTCTTTTAAAAAAGGCTTTTACTCTAAAAGCTTATTTTCGACATAAACATAATTTTTGTCCTTCTCTGCAATGAGGTCATTGTCCTGTGAGCTTGTGACAGACCAGCCGACCTAATGACAATGCAGCTAAGAATTAGTATTCCAGGTTAAACCAATAGTACACTGAGAAGACAATGATCTCCAAAACGTTTTGTCCCACCTTCCAAGGTTAAACCTTTAATTCCTCACTAAACAAATGTATAAAGCTCCAGCTGGTCGACACAAACTGTTCAGAGCTTTAATCTTCCCACAGCTCTGGATTTCATGTCCTGTATTCATACTTTCTTGACAAATCATTCTTTTGACTTGTTTTTTTTTTTTTTTTTTTTTTCTCAATGAACCCGGATGAATTGGTGTGTTAAGTGGACTTCAGAATTTGTTCATCAGACTGATGCAGTGGGATTCTTTCGTGAGTCAATCTTTTGCAGATTTCTAGCTCATATATGACCCATATCACGATGCTTTGGCCAATGCTATTTTGACAGCTATTTGTCTACAGTAGACAATTATTAAAACATCTTAAAAACGTGAAATGTCACAGAATGTCTTGTAATGGCATTTTGTTTTGTTGTTTTCAGGTTAAATGAAACAGAATTTTCAAAAAGTACCAATTTGCAGAAATGATTCAGACTTATACTAGGTAAACAGCAGCTGTTATTTATTTAAAATGAATGCACATTCAAAATAACATGAGGTCAAGACAAATAGGTCCATAATACAGACAAAGCTATCCATTAGCATTCCCTAAAATCAATTTAACACTTTTAGAGACCTACAAAAAAAAAAAAAAAAAAAAAAAAAAAAACATCAATTGGTAAAACGTCATGAAATGTCATGTCCTATGTTGTTGTAAAAGAAAAATATAATAATAATAATAATTATAATTTTGAACGGCCATGGGTCGATATTCACTTTAGATAGAAGGAGCAAAAATGAAAGGGGTAAATGTTCATTAATTAAAAGGATAAAAAAAGTAAAGAATAAATCCAAAGCAATTAATAGATTTGAAAACAGAGAAAGTTGATCCTGATTGTGTTGAATTAGCTTTGGACTTTCTTGTTCTCGTTTTAACTAATTGTGAGTTTATTATGCATTTACATGCCACTTACAAATTGGTTGAGTATTTCACAAGTTGACAGGAGAGCATGTGTGGAATCTTGTGAAGACGTCTTGTATCAAATCAAGCTCCACTTTTGTGGAAAAATGATGATTATTTGGCGTTACTTTGATTGACTGTAATAGGAATCCAATTATTAAGCTAAGCCATAAGTATCTTCAGGACACCAAAGAAGTGAGATCTATCAAGATGACATTTACACTGTGTCCTATCCAGACACAATGCGACTATAATTTGTCTTTACACAAACTGCAGCACGGTGTGACACATTGACAGCCACTATGAATATATTTTATGTTTAATATGGATTTTGGACCAATGAGATTTTGAAAACTCTTATGACATCTTGTACCACTTCATTGATTAGGAAGCCTGGGTTCTAGGGATGTACTCAAAGACGAATACCTTAGGTTGCCCAGACTATTATTTTCACGCATACTCAATTTGGAAAAAAGTTCCGAAAACAGACCATCTAAACAAACAAACCAAACTAGAGCAAATGGACATCAGCCTCTAGCATGAAAGCATCTTTAAAGTACCATCTGCCACGGCTCACATTCTCAGCCGAATTTGTCCTGTTGAACAGAATATGATGCATAAATCATGTTACTCAGTCCATAAGGTGGATTCATCGTTAAAAATAAACAATAATAGCATGTGGATAGTCCTGTGGGGATCAGCTTTTAAAAATAGACTTAGCCCCATCTCTCAAATTCACAAACGTACAAGCACTAAGCCTCCTTGAAAGGTTTGCATCAGCAGGAAGGCTAGAGCAGTCTCGCAAGGTTCTGCATTCTCCCCACAACACAAGCAAAACAGGGCAGGGGTGAGAAACGACTGGAAAGAGTTGGGACGTTAATACTTTAAGAATTCAGGAGATGGTTTAAGTAGCAAACCAAAAGTTTGTGCCTTTTACACCACTGTGCTGTGACGTAGGTTTTGTAAACACAGTTTGGAAACCATCTTCTTAAGACTTCCTGGATATTTTCTAGATGCTTCTAGATCAGTTTTTGTTGCTCTTAAAATAACTCAGCCACTAAAATCTGAAGGCAAATGATAAAGGTCATTTAAGGTAATACAATGTAAAACATTTTATAATGCAAATTTTAACAAAAGTTCAAGACCATTTTCATAACTAATCAAGAATATAATGTATTAAAATTACCCCGAAGACATTCAATCTGAAAAAAATGAATAAATAAATAAAATGTAATAAAGTCACATTGTGCAATATGATGCCGCAATTCTAAAAAATAAAGTCGCAATGTAAAAAATTAAACATGCAATTGTGAAATAAAAAGGCACAATTACAAAAAAAAGTTGCAAATGTGAAAAAAAAGATGCCGTCGTGAGATATAAAGCCACAATTATGAGAAAAAAAGTTGCATATGTAAAAAATAAAGACGTAATTGTCGTAGATATAAAGCCTCCTTTATGAGGGAAAAAAGACACAAATGTGAAAAAAATAAAGACAATTGCTACATACAAGGCCACAAATATGAAAAAAAAAATTGCAAAGACAAAATCATGAGATAATAAGCTATAATTGAGAAATAAAGTTGCAAATATGATATAAAACTGCAACTTGAGATATGAAGTCACTATTGTTAGATTTACACTTGCAATTACACAAGTATTCACAGAAATGACCCTTTTCTCTAATCAAACTCCCTCTGTATTTTTCTTATTCTAAATTAGAATAAGAAGTACTACAAGCAGGGTTATGGCAGAACATCCCCATCTTAACACTTTCATACTGCATCTACTACTATGGTGTTCATTCGTGATTCAGATATTATTCGGTTTGAAACCTATTGGCATCTGTTCAGTGCAAAGGCAGTACAGAATCCGCTTTGGCTTACAAACCATAAAATGGTGTTTAAACAGACTTTCTAATACACAACCACATACTCACACTATTGATTTTTTTGTGCAAGAATGAGCACCGGTTGACAGTGACAAAGTCTGACTTGGTTTTCAAATATTAAATACTTTTTAGGAACCAGCAGACACACTGATATGAATGTTGTCAGAGCTTCATCCCTAAAACTAAGCTGATCAGTTGATAGGAATGTTGCGCCAAAACCCACAAAGATGATGATCCATGCACATGTCCTACTTGGCGAAATAATGCTAAGCCTTTAGCACTACATTCACAAAAGACCAGAACACCCACACAGACTGAGACCAGCCACATGCAATATCGGCACAAGGCAAATTATGATGTTATGGTTGCGGATGCGTGGGTTTCCTATTGATGCTACTGGTGCACCCCTCTGTCAAGCATGCGGGATGCACACAGCTCATTACGTTTGTCCGTCGCTTCTACTTTTTCCTGTTAACAGCTGTGAGACTGCAGAATTCTGGCTGATTATGTGCATTCAACCTTTTGGGGGAAAACAACAACAATAACCAGAATAGATAAACACATGCAACTGGCAGCCAAGAATGGTCGGAGTTGGAACATTGTGTTAATAAGAGTAACACTAATTAAATTTATTGGTGACAGTTTTTTTTTTTTTTTTTTTGGATTTCGCCAACAACTATAAAAGTAAAAAGATGCATCATGATGATAAATTAATTGTTTTTAATTAACCCCTTACTGGGCAAGTTCAACAACCAACTAACAATGTTTTAGAAAAAGAAAAATATATGAAAAATTGATTCTGATAATCTAATCACCGTATGCTGGAAACTGATCACATGGTACCAAGGTTATTTACAATGTTTCATTTCAACAAGCAAATAATGGTCAAGATACAACTATACTTCCTGTTTGTTGATAAGTTTAACTTAAATGCTTTGTGTCTGGTAAAATCCAAAACTATGGAAAAATCTGAAAATTGGAATTGAAATTCTAGCTGAAATTGAAACTAAAAGAATTAGAAAAAAGTTTGAAAGTTGTAAGCTAAAGCGGTAACACTTCATAATAAAGTTGGTAACACTTTATTTTAAGGATCAATTCTCACTATTAAATTGTTGCTTATTAGCATGCATATTACTAGCATATTGGCTGTTTATTTGTACTTATGAAGCACATATTAATGCTTTATTCTGCATGACCGTATTCTAGATCCCTTAATCCATCCAAACCTAAATTTAACGACAAACTTACTAACTATTAATAAGTAGCAAACTAGGAGTCTATTGAGCGAAAACTTATAGTTAATAGTGAAAATGTGTTCACTATTCTAAAATGTTACCAAGATTTAATTTGTTAACAAAAGTTAACTACATTAGTCAATATGAACAAATAACAACACTTCTACAGCATTTATTAATGTTAATTTCTACATTTACTGATATATTTTTAACATCAAAAGTTGTATCTGATAACATTAATGTACTGTGAACTAACATGAACAGACTATAAAAAATATATATATATATATATATATTTTTATTAATTACCATTACTAAAGGTTAATAAATGCTGTAAGGAAATGTATGGTGCATTGTTAGTTCATGTTAACTAATGCAGTAACGAATGTTAACAAATAGACCTTATTGTAGCGTTACTGCTAAAATAAGTGTATAAGTGTTACTGCTAAAACATAAGTGAGCTTTGAACTATAGGCAGCACTAGAGAGCTTGAATTAGAGAGCACAAAATTACCATATTACAAATTGAGCCTCTCTGTTATGACAGTGTCAAATAATAAAAACAAATATTAATAATAATAGATCCAATAGGCACCTTCATAACATTAAGTTGCAAGTCTGAGTGTTAATTTCATCAAATGCCTGTAGGCTCGTTAAAAAAAATTGTAATAAAGCAAATTATTTGTGGTTTAACAGGAAGGAGATGTTCAGACATGCACCGTTGCAGTTTAAGCCTTGAGTCATCACCACATGAACTGATGACGTAATGAAGAGTTCTGTAAGGTCAGAGCACTAAGGGCGATTAGCACTGCACAACTGCACTGCAGCACTGACCACATGTGCATGCAAGCCACAGCAGCAGTCCCTTTCAAACGTTTTTCTGGAAGCTAACTCCATTCTCATAAGATTAACTTAAAGGGTTTCATCTCTTGACCATATTTTAACCCCAAAAAAAAAAGAAAAAAAAAGAAATCTATTTTGGTCCAAAAACAGAGCCTGTTTTTAGGATCATTGACTTTGTTGTTGTTGTTTGTTTGTTTGTTTGTTTGTTTTGTAAAACTGCAGGTATTTTCCCAATCACAGTTGCATGGTATCATTAAAAAAATGTTTTTCAGAAACATGTAAAAATGAATTAGTAAAATATATGAATATATACAGTATATATACACAGTATATATATATATATATATATATATATATATATATATATATATATATATATATATATATATATATGAAGAGTTTGGTTCCAAAACGTGATAAACACTTTTTTTTTTTCTTTTCTTTTTTTTAATTTAGTTTCCACCGAAATCAGTATTGTATTTAGTCGGTATTGAAAAGACAATTTCGATATCCGCCAAGTTATTAGGTCATGTTTTATCCTTTTTTTTTTCCAAACTGCGACAAACGACAGTCTCCTTTCTCTGCAGAACGCGATAAATCCGCTCAACCAATCACAGCGCACCATTCCACACACTCTAGACAGTAATGGCGGCGCATTGAATATGTGCATTCAAACCTAGTTTTCCTCATCTACTTTGTAATTTGTGATCATCAAACAAGGGCTGCACGATAAATCGCATGTGATTGTCATGCGCATCTCGTCAGTAAAGCCGATTCTGTGATTAATAGTAGGCTACCGGTAAATCTCCATCACTTGCTTTCAGATGGAGCAGCATTTAATACACAGAGCCGTAGATCACTGACAAGCTATGTAATATCGCATATATGTAATTGCATTCGATTATGAATACGATACTGCGTAGCTTGTCAGTGTTAGTGTTTTTATTAAAGCCATTTATGGTTTTGTTAATACAGCGTATAGCACTAGTCAACTAAATGAATGTAACATGGCAAAGATGAATGCACTTTTGGAAGTTGAATGTAAGGGAAATGTCATTTTGGAATTTCTGTGGTCTAATGTGATGTTGTTCATGTTCATGATGAAATTTTATTGTATTGTTGTAATTAATTTATAGCAAACAAGATGACCCGTTGAATTCATTTTGGGAGCGATGACTGATTGAATGTATTTTTAGTCCAGTGCCTTTATATAAGATTATGACCAAGTTCAGAGGCTGTCATATGTGGATCAGCTTACTATGTTATGTATTTTCAACATGAAAAATTTAATTTTCATATTTTCAATATGAAAAATAACTTTCATATTGATTCAATGGATTTCTTGCATTTTGAAAAAAAAAAAAAAAGAAAAAAAAAGAAAAACATATCATGGATTTATTACATTTTGGGGAAAAAATAATACAATTTTATAATAAATCTGTGAAAATCAAAATCTGGATTTTAATTTTTAACGTTATTATAACCTAAAGATGCTATGTGAAAGTTTGAAACAGAAAATATTGGTTTTCACCTTGCCACTTTCTTGGTAAAGAAAACACGTTTTTACCCAAATTAATCAAAATGGATTTATACCGTTTTGGAACCAAACTCTTCATATATTTACTATGCCATATACTTTATATATTCATATATTTTATATTCATATATATATATATATATATATATATATATATATATATATATATATATATATATATAAAATACATATATATATATATATATATATATATATATATATATGAATATAAAATATATGAATTTATAAAGTATATGGCATAGTAAATCAGATATTTGGACAAAACAACGTGATTTTTTTTTTTTGCTAATTAGACATTCCACAAATGAAAAGTTGCTGCCACCTTCCTGGTGCGCATGCTTAGAAATGATTGCACTGTCAACATGCCGACATAGCAGTGATTATGGCAAGCTCTTCCATATCCATAAAACATTGGTTAAATGCAAATATAATTCATCTTTCTCCACTGAAGCATTATTTGAAAGGGAATATTAATTTATATGTTAAAGACGGAATGCACATCCTTGAAGATCCAACAGGATTTCTCAATGCGTAGGGGGGCAACAGATGAATTTTAGGTGGGAGAGAGTATGTATAATCTTAACAATACTATTAATAATTCCCTTTTAGAGCATGAAAATATGCTCAAAAATAACAATAGCAGAAAAAAAGATGTTGTGAAATATATTATATTTTAAAATAAGAAAAAGCTGAATTAATAAACTCGTATTTAACAAGTTAGATTAAAGCAATTAGCAACACAGTGGTTATCACACTCTTAAAACACCAAAAATACTTTTGACCAGCTCTTAATAAATTCCTCAAAAGGTTGCAAACAGTGTGTTTTTTTTTTTTAGAATGTGTGGAAAAAAAATGAGTTTACGCTGTTATTAGTCACATTGGCGTCGTTCGTGTAGATGTCAGTAGCTTTACTGTTAGTAGCATTGCTTACAGTTGCATTGTTATTGTCAGTGGCTATAAGTGGTGTTTCTGTCAACGACATAACTATCAGTGATGTTACTGTCAGTAGTGTTGCTGTTAGTGGCATTGCTGTCAGTCACATTGGTGTCAGTGGTGTAGCTGTCAATAGCAATACTGTCAGTGGTGTTGATGTCAATCACTGGTGTCAGTGATGTTGCTGTCAACAGCATTACTGTCAGCAGCATTGCTTTCAGTCATGTTACTATAAATGGTGTTACTGTCTTTATTGTCCTGGTTTTTCTGTCTTACTGTCAGTAGTGTTGCTGTTAGTTGCATTACTGCCAATAGCGTTGTTGTCGGTGTTGTTGTTGTCAATGGTGCTACCATTACTGCGAGTATCATTGCTGACACTGGCATGCCATTAGTGGGAATGCTTTAAGTTGCATTGCTGTCAGTCTATTGCATTGGTATCAGTGGTGTTACTGCCAGATGCATTTCTTTCAGCAACACTGGTGTCAGTGATAAATAATAATAATAATAATAATAATAATAATAATAATAATAATAATGTTTAATTTGTATAGCACCTTTCCCAAGCTCAAGGACGCTTCACAATGACAAAAGCAATATAAGCAATCAATACACGGTAGATGGACAGTAGACATTTGCTAAGTCCAAGACATGCGGTTGCAGTTGCAATCCATAGTAATAATACAAACAGTCAAATACAGAAAACGGTCAGATACAGCATTAAACCATAACAGTTTAAGAAGAAACTGATAATGACTGATAATATTGGTTGAACAGATTTTGAGTTTAGGTTTTGAGTGTAGACTTAAATTTGTGCAGTGTGGTTATTGACCGAAGACACAGGGGCAATGAGTTCCAAAGTTTAGGAGCCATAACAGAAAAAGATCTCCCTCCCATAGATGAAAGGCAAGATCTCAGAACACAAAGAAATATATAAGAAATATGATATAGCTGTCAGTGGCATGGTCATCATTAGTTGCGTTGCTATCAATAGTGTTAATGTCACATTGTCAGTGGCATTGCTGCCATTACTTTCATACAGACAGTAGTGTTGCTGTCCGTGGCAGTGACTGTCAGTAACAATGCTGTCAGTGCTATTGCAGTCAGTAGCATTGCTGTAAATGTAGTTGTTGTCTGTGATGTTATTATCAATTGCATTGCCATCAGTGACATTGTTATCAGTCACACTGGTGTTGGTGTAGCTGTCAGTAGCATTTTAATTCTACAATTATTCAGTCTAAGATATATATATATATATATATATATATATATATATATATATATATATATATATACACATTTTTTTTTAGATATTTTCATATAAAAGTGGTACCACAATGTAGCCTGACACTTATTATTCGTGAGTGAGTCAGTGTGCGGTCACTATGTACAAACATTTGGTCGCACTGCATTTTAGAATTCCACTGCTGTGCAACCTTTCCCAATCGCCATCTCTCTCTGTCTCTCTGTCCATTGGGTGCAGCAGGGAGTGCTGCAAATGTTTGAAAGTCACCTTTGTATAGTCACCTTTTCACACCCTTCTCCCCACATTCCTGTCTCTGAGCACGTACGGCTCTGACTAATGATGTGCAAGGCTTTTTCAGATGCTGCTGCTGACTGCACAGACACGGAAAAAAGGAAAAAGAAAAATAAAGCAATCTAAAAGCACTCAATAGAAAATGTGATATTCATGATTTGGGTTTCTGCCACGCAAAAAGCCAGAGCCAGTCACCCTGTCATAACCACACAGACGTGCTTGGCATCCACACTGAGAATATCTTAGTACCAGTGCTAGGGTTGAGAATCGAGAACCAAGTTTTATTCCATTTTGTGTACAAATACTGGAACCGAATGATTTTAATGATGTTTGGTTCTTGAGTGTCTGCATTTTTCTGCTGGTGTGGAATCAACACCATACGAAAACACTCTGACAGTCTTCTTTACAGTAATCTGCATTTGTCACTGGATGTCACAAAGGATGTCACAAAACAATTAAATATATACAGTATGTTGCATCTTCCTATTGCAATGTGTCGCAAATGAATCGGTCAAAACAAATCACAAATAAACTCACTCACTTGAATAAGTCTGAGCGGTTGCTATACATGTGACTCAGTGTCTTTCCAAGTCTTTCTTCTGGTCATATCTGAATCAAAATAAACCATGAACCATTGCTGTTATGTTGTAAAGGTTTGTGAGAATTCCATGTAGCAACTGACTGCTTGTTTATATGATGATAGTTCATAATACAGATACACAATTTTTTGTGTAATGTAAAATATTTAAGTACATATTTAATCATGTAATAAAGTATGCAATACTTAATAAATGTTGAATAATGTATAAAGTATTTAAGAATGTAAAATAATTAAATCTTACAAAATTAGTTTATTATTATTATTATTATTATTATTATAAACATAAATTCAACATGGTACTGTCAGGGCTAAGCTGCAGCGTGGAGGGAGGAGTCGTGGGATAATCTCAAACAAAAGTCTTTAATAATAATAATAATCCAAGGGGTAACACAGGGCTGGCAGGAACACACACGAAGCACAACATTGACGTTTAAAACTGGACAGGGAACCAAGGGAAGACAACACTTTAAATACACAGCTTAACGAGGGAAATAGACAAGACACACCTGAACTAAATAAACGTAATCAAACAAAGGAGAAACTGGGTCATGGGGAGCAAAACACAACAAACAGAACATCCAGGGGTGTGACATTTCGCCCCCCTCCCGGAAGGTGCATCCCCACGCCACAAACAATAAAAAAAGGGGGTGGGAGGATGGGCATCCTGGAGGCCTCTCAGGGCAGGCTAGTATGGGGTGGGAAGCCTCCAGGGCGGTACCGGTACAGGGGCCATGGCGGAGCAGGCAGTTCAAGGGGCCATGGCGGAGCAAGCAGTTCAAGGGACCTTGGCGGAGCAGACAGTTCAGGGGGCCATGGCGGAGCAGACAGTTCAGGGGGCCATGGTGGGGCGGCCTCCGTGGCCTTGGTCTCAGCACTTGGCCCGGCCCCTATGGCCGGAGACATATAGCCCCCCCAAAAAATTTCTTGGGGAAGACTCTGGGTCCCCTGGCTGGCACAGGCACTGGGCTGGGCTTAGAAGTCCACTCCGGGGGGCTGTACTCGGGAACCACAGCCCTACTTGGGCTACATTTGGGAACAGAAGCCCACTCTGGGCTATTCTCAGGAACTGGAGTCTTCTCTTGGTGGAACTCAGGAACAGGAGCCCTCTCAGGGCGAAACTCAGGAACTGGAGCCCTCCATGGGCCAGATGCGGAAACTGCAGCCATCTCTGGGCTTGACGTGGGAACAGGAGCCCTCTCTAGGCTAGACTCTGCATCTGAGGCTCTCCCTGGGCCGGACGTGGGAACAACAGCCCTCTCTGGGCCGGACGTGGAAACAGGAGCACTCTCTGGACTGGACTCCGGAAAGCATGCCTCCTCTCGACTCTGGTCACGGGCTAGAGCCATCTCTCGACTCTGGGCAGGGGCTAGAGCCATCTCTCGACACTGGTCCGGGGCTAGAGCCATCTCTCGACTCTGGTCAGGGGGGCTAGAGCCATCTCTCAACTCTGGTCAGGGGCTAGAGCCATCTCATGACTCTGGTCAGGGGCTAGAGCCATCTCATGACTCTGGTCAGGGGCTAGAGTCATCTCTCGACTCTGGTCAGGGGCTAGAGTCATCTCTCGACTCTGGTCAGGGGCTAGAGCCATCTCTCGACTCTGGTCAGGGGCTAGAGCCATCTCATGACTCTGGTCAGGGGCTAGAGTCATCTCTCGACTCTGGTCAGGGGCTAGAGTCATCTCTCGACTCTGGTCAGGGGCTAGAGCCATCTCTCGACTCTGGTCAGGGGCTAGAGCCATCTCATGACTCTGGTCAGGGGCTAGAGTCATCTCTCGACTCTGGTCAGGGGCTAGAGCCAGCAGTCTTTTCCTCCTCATTCTCCTCCCCTGGGTTGCGGTCAAAGAGAATGCCGCTGTCCTCCTAGGGCTTGAGAGTGAATCAGCTGACGGGTCCGATGGTGGAGCAGCCGGCGGGCTTGAGACAGGAACGGTTCTGGATTGGGGCTGAATGCTCTCCAGACACCGGAGGATACCTTCCCTCCAGCACAGTCAAATGGTGTCTGGGAGGTCGACGGGGCGATGGTAGTTGGCCCCGATCCAGAACAGAGAATTCAGTGTGGCGTCATCAAACCCTGTCAAAACGGCGAGCCCACTGAATTCCCAGGCAAACTCCTCCAATAGGACATCCTTACGGGCTAGGGCGGTGAATCTTGTGGCGGTTCTCATTACAACGAAAAAAGAAAAAAAAACTTTCAAAAAGCGGAAACAAAAAAAATGGGGAGAAGGGACGCCGCTTACTGCTTGTTAGGTTCGGTGTTCTGTCAGGGTTATGCTGCTGCGTGGAGCTAGGAACAAGGAGTCGTGGGATAAACTCAAACAAAAGTCTTTAATAATAATAATACTAATCCAAGGGGTAACACAGGGCTGGCAGGAACACACGAAGCACAACGTTGACGTTTAACACCGGACAGGGAATCAAAGGAAGACAACACTTTAAATACTAGGGGTGTAACGGTACGCGTACCGAACTGAAACAGTTCACATGGCAAATTCCAAATGGAAGTGATCATCCCTATCCCCTTGGTTTGGGTACTTTGGAGTGAGCAGGGCATGTGCATGCCATTATGTAGTCGTTTGGAATGCACTTGGCAAAGGGAGAGAAGTAATTTCCTCATTATCTTCTGCTGGGATGTTCCCGTGACAATGCAGCACGGTCAGCAGATTCATTGACGGACACCGGCATAAAAAAATATACATTTTACATTTTAAAAAGTTTATACATATTAGTTTTTATATATTATATAGCAAAAAACTTTAAAAAACGTTTTAAAATATAAAATGTATGTTCATTTGCAACGGTTATGCTAACAACACTAAAAAGACATTTATGCTATGCTAAAACAGCGACATCTGCTGATGCACAAATCCCAGCTGAAGATAATGAGGAAATTACGTATCTCCCTTTGCCAAGTGCATTCCAAACGACTACATAATGGCACGCAAGTGCCCTGTTCACTCCAAAACACCCACACCAAGGGGATAGGGATGATCACTTCCATTTGGAATTTGCCATGTGAACCGGTTCGGTTCGGTACACGTACCGTTACACCCCTATTAAATACACAACTTAATGAGGGGAATAGACACACCTGAACTAAATGAACGTAATCAAATAAAGGAGAAACGGGGTCATGGGGAGCACATGAGGAGCAAAACACAACAAACAGAACGTCCAGGGGCGTGACAGGTACATGGTATCCATAATGTGGTGCAACACAGAAGTTATTTTCCATGAATGTTCAAGACTTTCAATTCATTATTCACTATAGGTAAATAACTAGAAGAATAACAGTACTATTTTCACAACAAAGCAGTGTGTTTATGACTGTGAAATATAAATGATATAATTTGCGATATCAAACAGCATAACAGACTGTTTTTGTACAGCTAAAATGACTGGAAGTGGCTGACACTGGATGCCTAGCACACTCAACTTACAAATGGACCAGCTCATTCTTATATTTAAAATATGGTGGATATAGTGAGAATGAATTATTTGGCATTGGAAAATTACTAAATAAATCATAGAATTGTTAAGTGCAATATGAATGGCATAGCTACGTCTTTCCTTCATTTCTATCTAGCTTCACAAGTCTTGGCACTCACTGCTATCCTCTAGCTCCTCAGCTGCAGACAAATATGGAGAGAAATGGGGAGCCAAACAGGAGCCAAGGAGCAGATAGGGAGTTAGTGTATGCCAGGCAGAATATGCAAGTGTGTGTATTCATATTTGTAATAGATGTCAGTGTGTGTGCTCAAAAGTGTAAATCAGATCACTTGGGCGAACACCTGCATGTTCTAATTGAGGTGAGAGCTGGCGATGTTGTGGGTCGCACCTGAGGCAGCACTTCAGAGCCAGAGGGATGCCCAAGAGCAACCTGTACCTCAAGAGCCCACTCCACACACACACATAATCAAACAGTAATTAGAATTAGAAGCAGTGACTGAAATGGAGGGTAAAGTTACAAATTGCGAAGGAGGTTTGCAACTTTACAAAATGTACAGATCTACATATGTTTACCTCATGATTATATCCCCAAAATGGCATGTTATATTTTGTATTAAGATAATAAAGTTTTTTTTTTTAGGATCATTATGGTTATGATCATGGCTACAATAGTTAATCAGTGGAAACTTATTGTAAAGTGGTACCAATACCGGTTGAAAAAATATTGAGCTATAGTGCTCATGTGGACAATGCAGGTTTGATCCCGACCCATACCATGCACTTATCTGATTTGTTCTTTCTTCTCAATAATTTCCTCTCCCTTCTTTGCTGTCTGTACCAATACAAAAATGGGAGAAAAATTAAATGAGTCCCACAAAATCAAATTACCACACCAATGATTAAATTAAGTCAAATTAGGACAAACTTTCATCTCCTGGCTGTCATCACTCATCAGGAACATTCTGAAAACCAGGCATCCTCCACCTTCCCTCATGCCCTTATATCTTTCCATCACATCAATCCCATTTCAAGTAGAAACCTTTCCTCCCTCCCTGCAGGGACATGTGTTCTCAGCAGTACAGCCAAATTAGAAAAACAACTTGTCCTTATTTGAGACAAACTCCAAAGCGGACTTGTGACCCTGTGTCCCTGGCAGAAAGTGAAGACAAGAACCTGTCTGGAGTTGATTCAAATGCTGCTTTCAGAGCTTGTATTCCGCTTTCAGCTGATGCCACTCGTAAAGGGAAGAGAACAAACTTTGAGGACATCTTTAAATATTCAGTGAGGAGAATCTGGAGCTGACAGTGCTTTTTTTAACCTTTATAAACTTTTAGGTGGAGTGTAATTTCTGCACCACTAGTGACACTGAACAAAACCGCAAAAATAATGACTGTAAGTATATATAAGCATAAATAAATGCAAAATCATCATTACAAATATGTAAAATAAGTTTCAATAGACATTACATTAGTGTATTTCAGTTTACGCATTAAACATTTAAAAAAAAAAAAAAAAAAAAAAAGAATTAATTATGAAATCGCATATGAAGATGTTTAAGTGCTACTTAAGTGGGTCGATAAAGCACTCTAAATTTCAGCTAACTACATTTAATATTAATTTGTAAGTGTCAGCAAAAATAAATAAATATAATAATAATAATAATAATAATAATAATTAAATAAATAAATAAATATATATATAACATTCAGCTTGCATTTGTCATGGCTACACCAGGCTCCTCTGTTACTCTCATGCTTACCCATGTACTGTTCAGCCACACCTGTCACCGATCATCACCGTAATTAAAGACACTATAAGCAATCAGGAAAAATTATCACTCATTGATTGTACTCACTTGTGTATATCATCATTGTTGGACTCTTTACTTACCTACTTAGTCTTACCTGACTTTCCCTTGTTGTTCTCCTTGTTGCTACCTCAACTCCGCTGTCACCTTGTCATCTTTTGAGTATTCATTGTGTTATCTCCAGGTTACCTGAAACCATATACCGTCAGTTACTCTACAAATGTATTATCACTGTTTATCACTGCAGCATCAGTAGTCGCCCTTCTTCTGTTATTACATTTTGTTTCAATAAAATCCAAATCAATGACATGCTGTAAGCCCAAACCAACATTATGAATTCAGCAGGGCCTTCACACAGTGCACCATTATCATTACCACTAGCTTTACAGCCATTCTCCAGAGCCCCAGATACCAGTGCCGATGCATAAGCTCTTCCAGCCTCCTTTTCTACCTGTTCCGCTAGTCCCATGGTCAATCCTGCACCCTACTCTGATGCAGCAGATGACTGCAGAGTTTGTTTGTTTTTTAACTTCAGTGTTCTCTAGTCCTGGAGATGCATTCGCAGCAGTTTCCCACTAAGTGGACCAAAATTCACCTGCATCATCTGTCTGCTCACAAAGTTTGCTTATTAAGCAAAGCTTAATAAAAACTTTACCATCTTCATCAAGGAAAGAAATCCATCACCGATTATTCACTTCAGCTAATGTCCACAGCTAACAGGCAGGGCCGTGGACCATCCCTCTGGCTGTGTTTCACAGCATATGACAACCAGATGGAACTGGAGAATTTTATTCAACTCTCCATCTGGGTGGGTCATCGACTGCAGTCATATAGTATTAACAACAGCGCTCTGCAATCCTCCCTCTTTGGTCACCAGAACCATATTTCGAGCCCATGCAAGTGGACTTGTTTTTCCTTTCCCCACATGAATGACAATGACATATGACAGAGAGGCTGTGTCTATATTGAGGAGCTGGTGGCCAAGTCATCGCAGAGTGTCCCATGAGATCTCGCTGTCGCCATCATTCAACCACTTTCTAAGATAAATTCACGATTACAAACTTAAGTATTGATTTCCTAATTCTGTCTCTCATACAGTTACGGCTCTCCTTGATTCCTGAGTGGCCAGAAAATTCATCTCCAGGAAGCTCTGCTGCCAGCTCTCCCAATGATCCTTTGCAATTTGAAACTCCCCATCCACTCCATAGAGGGCAAACCCCTGAACCGTGGTACTGTTACCCACTGTACAGCCACATTCCAACTTCAGCTAGGGTGTACCCATCAGGAAAATATATTTTTCTGGTACTGGAGTTCTTGACTGCTTACATCATACTGGGATGTCCTTGGGATCAATAACATTGTCCTCAGTTGTTGTGGGCTACTGGAGAGATCCTCGAGTGGGATGAACAATGTTTCCAAAGATGCCTTCATCTGCCTTAGCGTCATCATCGAAAATCTCCTGCGGAGAACCAACCCTTCTACATCAATGCTACATCACATGCTGAGAGTCAGGTAGAAGTCCCTATTGAATATTATCCATACCTCAACATCTTCAGTCCACAAAGGGCCTCCCAACTTCCTCCACATACCATGCCAGCATTCTCTTGCCATGTCTACCCCTGCCCAGAGGATGGGTCTCTCCCCTGTCGTTACCAGACGAGATGGCTATTGAGGACTACATGGAAGAGGCTATTAAATAGGGATACACCCACCCTTTCACACCACATGTTGCTTCAAGTTTCTTCTTCCTTCCTAATGGAGCCCTGTATGCATTATTGAGCTCTCAACAATATTATTATCAAATATTTATATTTTCTAATTTTATTAATTTCTTTATTACTATCTTTTTTCTTTCTCTCTCCCTTTTTTGTATTGGAAGTTACTACAAAGTTTCACTTGTAAGAGTTGGCTGGTTATAGGGACTTCCACTGCTTAATTTAATCAATTGTTTAACCAAGTATTTTTATGATCCACTGATTGCAATAGTTTAAAGAATGCTTTTGTTAGTAATGATTGTGTGTCAAGAAGGCTGGGTCAAGTGAAAAACATTAAACTTTTTTTTTATGTTTTTAATGACTTATCCCAGTTTACTTTATACTTTTTATGCATAACCACACAAATGCCTTTGAATATTTTAGTTGTTTCATTTAATATTACAATCAAGTTCCATAATCAACTTCCCCTGGCCCCTGCCACACTGGAACAATTCCACAGGGCATGAGCGTTCTCGAAGCTGTACCTACAAAGTACGTACAACCTTGTTTGAATATGGAAGAGGGACAAGGAACACCACCTTTGTCATACCTACATGACATTATGAATACCAGGTGATGTCATATGGGCTGCCCTCCATATATCAGAACTTCATGGACGAGGTGTTCCAGGAGTATCTCCATTGGTTTGTCATCATCTACATAAACTGTATCCTGATCTACTCCTGCAACCTGGAACTAATCATCATCACCACATCACTCTCATTTTGGAAAAACTGAGAGAGAACCAGCTGGTTGAAAAATGTGAGTTCTACCTGCCATCCACACACTTCCTCATATATATCAACAGCCAAGTGGGAATTCAGATAGACCAGGGGAAGATGCAAGCTGTTCAGTCCTGTCCACAACACAACCCACCACAAAGACCTCCAATGTTTTTTAGGATTTGTACATTTCTATCATTGTTTCATTCACAATTACAGTACTATAGCCGCCCCTCTCACTTCATTATTAAAATCCAAGCCCAAGTTTCTGCCCTTGAACACCCAGTGCTGCCTTTCAACTCCTCAAGACCTGCTTCACTACTGCACCCGTTCTCATCCATCTTGACCTTGAGCTGACTTTTGTAGTCAAAGTTGAGGCATCTACCACAGGAGTTGGGGCGGTACATTTTCAGCGACAAGGGAAACCTCCCAAACTTAATCCATGAGCCTTCTTCTCCAGGAAAATTACCCCGGCAGAGCAGAACTTATTGGAAATCAGGAGTTATTAACTATCAAGCTGGCACTGGAGGAGTGGTGCCACTGGCTAAAGGTTTACCAGTATCCTTTTGTGGTCATCATTGATCATCGCAACCTCAAGTACCTGAGAGATGTCCAGTGGTTGAACCCTCGCCATGCCCAGTGGGCCCTGTTCTCTATGCGGTTCAACTTCCATGTCACCTACCATCCAGGGTCCAAAAATACCAAGGCAGACACCTTATCAGGAATCCATGTTCCTTCCATACCACCCTTTGAGTTTCAAACCATCCTGACCCTGAGCTGACTTTCATAGGCAAAGTTGATGTGTCTACCACAGGAGTTGGGGTGGTACATTTTCAGTGACAGGGGAAACCTTCCAAACCTTATCCATGTGCCTGCCTTCTTCTCTGGGAAAATTGCTTCGGCAGAGCAGAATTTATTGGCAATCAATAAGTTCTGTGGCCATGAAATCATTTGAAATCATTTGAAAGACTGGTTTTGGCTTATCTGAAGGCCTCCACTGGACCCTCACTGGACCCCCTGCAGTTTGCCTACAGAGCAAACAGGTCTGTGGATGATGCAGGCAACATGGGACTGCACTTCATCCTGCAGCATCTGGACAGACCAGGGACTTATGTGAGGATCCTGTTTGTAGACTTCAGCTCCGCTTTTAACACCATCATCCCGGATACCCTTTAGAATAAACTAACTCAGCTCTCCGTGCCCACCTCCGTCTGTCAGTGGATCACCAGCTTCCTGACAGACAGGCAGTAGCTAGTGAGGCTGGGAAAATTATCATCCAGCACCCGCACCATCAGCACTGGAGCTCCTCAGGATTGCATTCTCTCTCCACTGCTCTTCTCCCTCTACACCAACGACTGCACATCTAAAGACCCCTCTGTCAAGCTCCTGAAGTTTGCAGACGACACCACAATGATCGGCCTCATCCAGGACGGTGACGAGTCTGTTTACAGACAGGAGGTTAAGGAGCTGGCTGTCTGGTGCAGTCTTAACAACCTGGAGCTTAACATGCTCAAAACTGTGGAGATGATCATGGACTTCAAGAGAAACCCCCCTGCACTCCCACCACTCACCATCATGAACAGCACTGTGACTGCAGTGGAATCATTCAGATTCCTGGGAACCACAATTTCTCAGGACTTGAAGTGGGACAATCACATTGAGTCCATTGTGAAAAAGGCCCAGCAGAGGCTGTACTTCCTTCGCCAGCTGAGGAAGTTCAACCTGCCACAGGAGCTGCTGAAACAGTTCTACTCCGCCATCATTGAATCTGTCCTTTGCACTTCAGTAACTGTCTAGTTCAGCTCAGCTACCAAATCTGACCTCAGAAGACTATGGAGGGTAGTCCGGACTGCTGAGCGAATCATTGGTACAACCCTCCCCACTCTCCAAGAACTGTACTCATCCAGAGTGAGCAAAAGGGCTGGCAAAATCACTCTGGACCCCTCACATCCAGCACACTCTCTCTTTGAACTGTTACCGTCTGGTCGATGCTACAGAGCTCTGAGCACCAGAACGACCAGACCAGTTTCTTCCCTCGGGCAATCCATCTCATGAACACTTGACAATAAACGCGGAACACACAACACTATAATACATTATTTCTTCACCACACATACATTTTTTTTTCATTTCAAATTTGCACATATCATAACTGTACATAATTGTCTATATTATATATTGTGTTTTTGCTATTTTGTACATTGCCTATTTGTATATTATTCTTTTATTATCTGTGTCTTGTCCTGTTGCTGTCTTTCTGTTGCACTGTGGAGCTTCTGTCACTATAACAAATTCCTCGTATGTGTAAACATACCTGGCCAATAAAGCTCATTCTTATTCTGATTCTGATCAGGAGTTATTGGCTATCAAGCTGGCACTGGAGGAATTGTGCCACTGGGTAAAGGTTTCCCAGCATCCTTTTGTGGTCATCACTAATCATTGCAACCTCAAGTACCTGAGAGATGTCCAGTGGTTGAACCCTTGCCATGCCCGGTGGGCCCTGTTTCTTGTGCAACTTCCATGTCACCTACCTTCCAAGGTCCAAGAATACCAAGGCAGACACTCTCTCAGGAATCCATGTTCCTTCCATACCACCCTTTGAGCTTAAACTCATCCTTCCAAGTTCCCTGATTGTAGGCCTGATTCAATGGGCCCTGTACACCAGAATTGATGACTCCTCTGTCAACTTATAGACTCCCTGAGATTGGGTCATCCTGGCAAGCATCAAACCCTCTCACTCATCCAAAACCGCTACTGGTGGCTCAGTATGTCCCAGGATGTCCAGCGATTCTTACAAGGAGGTTCCAGCTGTGAACCACTGCTTGGAGCAGTTTGAGATGGTATGGGACTCAGCTCACAGCCATCTGAACTGACAATCCTCCTCCGCCACTGCTCATGGACAATGGGCTGGTTTAAGCTGTCCGTAAGATCCTGAACACTCTGCACCACGTGGATGGGGTTGGCCCCAGCGTCAGAGGCTCTAACCCACAGGAGCAGTCTGTGGATGGGGGTACTGTCACAGTTACACCAGGCTCCCCCTTCCTATCACAATCTATTTACCCTCACTCTCACCTGAATACTCTATAAGGACAAGAACACTATAAACACTTAAGGCAAACATTCACTTATTTTCTGGACTCATTATTTATGCTGTCATTGTTGGACTTTCTGCTTACCTGGTTAGACCTACCTGATTCTCCCTCTTTCTTTGTTCTCCTTTTCTGATCCATCGTCTCCTCAATGCTTGAGTATTCTTTGGGTTCTCTCCACACTACTTGTAACCATATACTGTGTTACTCTCCACACATATCATTACTGTTTATTTATGACTGTTCCATCAGTATTCACCATTCTTCTGTTGCTATCATCTTTTAGTTTTCAATAAAAGCACTGCTGTTGAGTTCACATCCAGTCTTGTTTGACATCTATGACAAGTATATTCTTTTAAAGTATATTATTTCTGTAAAAAGTAACCTTCTTAAAATATATATACATGCTAAAATGTGATCTTTTTCAGTAGGGGAACATCTCCTTTTCTATTGCAAAGAAGAAAAAAAGTCATGTGGGTGTGGAAAAACAATCTTGTATCATCAGCCAATTTGGTTGCATAGCAAAAGACAGATGTATAAATGATACATTTGTGACACAAATGTAAGGCAACATATATTTCAGTAAAATTAATTATAGCCACAGGAGTTGTCCATTTAGAACAGTTACTGATTTTAGATTAAATTTCATGGTTTTCAATGGTAAAAATCTTAGATTCTGTCTAGGGTTTTATGGCATATTTGGAGATGCTGCTTAACAGCATATTCTTAGCATTCCAATCATTATGTGTTTCTGGATATTTCAGCAAGCACAGATGCCAAATACAACAGATGGTCTTCAAACCTGAGCGTGTGTGTGCTTTGAGGTCTGTGACATCAGCTGAGAAATACATTAAGCTGCTGAATGGAAAATATTGGCCTACAGATATGTAGGCCTCAACTAACAATTAGCATATGCATTATTCAAATTAAGTACTCATCTGATTCCAAGTCCTCTAAATGCCTCTATTGCATAATAATACAATCAAAATGATAAATAATAATAATTAAATACATACATACATATATACATACATAAAGAACATTGCCTTATAAAACAAGCTGGCGAAGACATGTAAAAGAACATATTGATATTAGTGTTTGTTGCTGTTGTTGTTGTTGTTGTTGTTTTTGGTCATGCATTCAGAAATTTCACATCTTTCTGAAGTATGCCACCTGTGATTCAATGTGTAGTGCATGAAAATCACATCTTCCCAGCAGTTACACTAGACTCTCACTGAGTTTTGGCCTCCAAAATGTCTAACTGGTCATGGAAAAGCTGATGATGCCAAAAATAGTGGTAGAAATTAGTGGTAGAAATTAAGATAATAATAGTAGTAGAAATTAAGAACTAGTTCTGTCATCTAATTAAAAGTGAGTTCATGTTGTCATTAGATACCCAGATGTATGAGATATACTCGCACACACACACGTTGTACAAAAGTCAATTCCCTGGAAGCATCCAGTCTAACCGACATTCCCTGTGGCTTATTTATTTAATCCTTCCATTTTAACCTTCGAGTGTGATCTATGACTGCCATTCGTCTTAGGCTGCACATTAATTCCACAGCACACAGGTTCATCTGACCTGTGCCCTTTCAGATCCCAGCTGTGGTGACTCACTGTGTCATCTTGTATATGCAATTTTTTTTTTTTTTTTCCATATCCTTCTTAAGTGTATGGTTTTAAGGAGATAAAGCCTCAAATCAGAAATAGAGCCAAACTCAAATAAACTCAGATGTGTCAGATTCATAATGCAAAGCAAGTATGAGTTGCATTCTCAGTGCTGCTGAAAGCAATACTATAGTGGACATTAAAGGGGTCCTATTATGCTCTTTTACAAAGTATTGATTTTGTTTTGGGGGTGTACTAGAACATGCTCTCATGCTTGGTGGTTCGAAAATCGCATTATTTTTCACATAATTTACATTATTACAATACCTTTCTCCCAAGCCTGGCACAAACGGCTCGATTAATTCCGGGTTTGATGAAGACCCGCCTTCCGAAAAACTAAATGTGTTGTGATTGGTTAGCTGTCCCAGTGCATTGTGATTGGCGAACAGCTTAGACGGCATTTCAGTACTGCCCCGCCCCTTGCCAAAACAGCAAAGTCGTCAATATTGTCATATCAATTCAGACCCCGAGAATATTGAACAAGAGCATGCCAGAACCTTTGCATGCACAGATATTGCAAGACATATTAAAGTGGTAACGTTATTGTTGTTGTTGTTGTTTTTTTTTTTGTTGTTTGTTTTTTACTAAATGAAGTTTTAGATAGGATGTCAACAACAGCTTAAAAATAACTGCATTTACTATGTACAGATAAGTGCAACGGTAATATGTATTATGTTTATTGTTCTTTAATTCTAACATTATAACATGAATTGCAGTGAAACTGTTATACAGTTGAATTTATACCATAGTCCCACAGAGTCACACTATTTGTAGTGGCATATATATGAAAATTAATTCTCTGCCAGCAGGAGGCGCTGTTGGAGCGGGAGAGAGCGAGGTTTCCCCGGTAACGCTGTACGCAAAGCAGAGCTCTGCTCACAAACGCTGCTTTATCAGACATTACATGCAAGATGAAATGAAAATGACATCCAAAATTTTCTGAAGACAGTCAGTTTCCTTCAGAAATACAGTGATATAAAAACACCAGCACCGGGTTTCGATTTTGAAATGTGCAGTGCTCAACCAAGCGTTCCCCCCACCCGCCAACCATTCGAATTTCCGGAGGCGGATTTATTTTAATGATATTCTAATGGACCACTTTGTGATGTCACAAATACAGGAAAACAACTTTGTAGTCCAAACGAGCAATTCGTTGTAGTTCTTGAGAAGGGATTTTTTTTTTTTTTAACTAAATATCTCCCTTTGGAGTGGACTTTGAGATTTGTAACTTTGTAGATCTTTTTTATACCCAAACATACACACTACACACTGACTAAAAAAGTGAAAAAGCATAATAGGACCCCTTTAACATAAACTCCTCTTGAAAACTGCAGTTAGTTTTCACTTTCAAATGTTTGAAGATAACCTTTTAAGTTACAAGTAAATGTTCTAAATACTGTATGTTCATATCCATCTAACTGAATAATAGCATCTGGTTTAATAGCACAGACATCTGTGCAATTAAAATCTCCGATGAGTGGCGCTAAAAGGTTATTGCTGTGTCACATTTAAAAAAAACACACCACCAACAATAAACACTTCCCTAAACCTAACTGATAGTGTTGACACAAGCAAGTGTGAAACTTAATTGCTGAAGCGCCCATGCCATTTTTTGAGCTTTTTTATCACGAGTTTTAGTTCACAGGACTCACGACCAAGGCCTCCACAAGTGTGATGCTTTACCAGGTGAGCTACCATGCAAGTTTACTATGTCAAAAATGCAACACATACAGTATAGAGCTGACAATTTGATGCAAATACCAAAATGTTTTTTTGCAACTATTGTTCATTTCAGCTGAAACCATAGTGAATCGTGTGTATAGGTAAGGTTTTGGAGTTTAGCAAAAATGTAGGTAGAGTGTAAGGGACCAATTTTTGAGTGAAAGCAGAAATGCGAAGCTTCAAATTAAATTTTCTGTTTAAATTCTGTATTTTTGGAGCTGTAATGTTGTTCTCATCATTTTTATAATCAGTTCATGGTTTTAGTATTACATTGTCATGGCAACAAAATTGTTTTAGATAAAATTCCACACAGAAAGGGTTAGAAAGTGATTTTTTCACACTAAATCATGTTAAGTTGCATATTGTTTATTTCCTGTGGCTATATTATTGAAACAGTGAGTATTTTACAGTTTATGTCTTCAGCAAGTGCTTCACTGTAAGCCAGTTTTTCTTCTTCTTCTTTTATTAAAGAAAAGGAATGACAAGTCAAAATCTGTTATTGTTGTAATCAACATTATGCCGCAAGTGCTGTTGACTAAGCTTATACTGAATTTGGAATATCCCTTTAATATCTTCTATTACTCAACTGATTTGGTTTAATAACTTTCTACAATATTCACTTTATTTTTGCTCTAGGTTTTATCCTAATCAGGTTGCGAGTTAATACCTAGAGACAATTATTTTACTATCTCACTTTCAGATTGTAAGTGTCATCAGTCCAGTTACACCACAACATCATAGCAGGATAAAGCCGGATATTATTTGTTCAGCAGATTCGTAGAAAGAGCCCTAAAATAAGCCTTTGATATTAAAGAGGATTTGCTGAGGCAATCAGCATGAGTTGGTTTTCTGTGAGTTGGGTTGGTAAAAGCCAGTCAGTGTGTTAAAAGACCCAGAAAATCTATAAAGTACACTAACGTCCAGTTGATTGTCTGTGTAATATTAATATTCATTATTCTGCAGAAGCTTGAGTAAAGCAATCAAATCAAATAAAAATGTCTGTGTCTTTGTTCTAGGGTACATTAAAGTGTCCCTCTTATCCTGTAATTGCACATAAGTACTGAATAATAATGAAAACGGTGTATTAATATGTATTCCCTACCTGTATTGGAAAATGGCCCTGCTACAGGAAATCACAGGTGTGTTATAGAAGTTTTAAAAGGTTAAAATTCCATTCTAGATGGATATTTTTATCCTCTTGGTGATTATAATTGCCACATTGCTTCTAAAACACCAATTATTGCTTTGTGTTATTTTTGGAGTTCTACAAATTCATCAAAATTGTGACTGATAGAATGTTTCGATAGATTTATACATAAATTAAGTTACAATAGGAATTCTGTAAACTTTGGTACATTTTCTACACTCTAAAATGTTGTGTCAGGTATAGCTGTTGCTAATGCTTCATGTGGAATCGCCCTAGGTAACATCAAAAAACGTCATTTAAAACAGCCAGATTTTTTTTTTTTTTTTTTTTTTTTGGCATCTATATGTAATGTCCATTATACGTATTCTCTATATGTAATGCTTTATAAAGGTATTTATGATGTTAGGCTATTCGTTGGCCGTAATGTCAATACACTGTAATACAATATGTGTAATACCCTGTGTTATATGTAATACATATAGGCTTATACTTTAATTGTTTGCAATTTGTTTCTTACTTTATCTGATATTACTATATGAAGCATTATGTGTTATCATGTATGGAAGGTGCTTTCAAAATATTATTAATAATAATAATAATCTAGAATATATCAGTGATACATTCAGTGAATGTATCATTATACACTATTATAGTTGTATAATAGTTAGATAATATTAATTAGACTGTATTATTACTAATTAAACGTCATATGAATCTTTATATGTACCTTTAAAATTGTTATCATTGCATTCCGCTTTTGGCGTATAGACGCTGTAATGTACCGATTTCTGAAAGCATGCAAATGCCGCATGATCACCTGGTAATAGTGTGTGTGATGAACTGTTCGTTTCTCAGTGTGATTTTTACTCACTCCGGTTTCCTGGCGAGCCCAACGGGCCGGCACAATGTCGAAGGAGTCTGCGGAACAAGAGACTTGCAAGACGGGCTCCTCTTCTCGTCCTCCGCGGACTCCGGGCTGGACTGGCTCGCTTTCAGAGTCGGTGGGGACGTAGGTACGAGCTGCAGATGCTGCGGGTGATGGATGGGAGCTGCCGGCGGATGCTGCGGCTGTTTGGACGGATGCTGCTGCGGCTGGCTTTGACCGTGAGTCGCCGGATGCTGGTGCGGGTGAGCGGCCGGCTGAGGGCTGCTGGTCCGCGGGGATGGGTGGTGATGGTGGTGCGGATGATGGTGGTGATATTGATGCGGATCTCTCAGCTGACGGTTCTCGCCGATCAGATCCTCAACCTTCCTCTCCAGCTCGTCGATCCGCTGCCGCTGGGTTTGAATCAGACTCTGCTGGTTTTGTACAATAGTGGTCAGTTCTTTGAGATAAAGCACGGCTTTCATTGGGTTATCCAGCAAGCTCTCCATTTCTATAATCTCAAAGCTTGAAACCTGCTGTATCAGGATGGAGTAGCAGTCTTCTGGATGCAGAGAATGTGCTGTGGCGTGCTGATGCTCTAAGGATGCGAGTGATGGTCCTGATGCAGGGGAGACTGGGGGAGGAGCTTCGGAGGGTGATGATGTCAACGCTCTGACCAATCACTGAGAATTGTGTTTGCATGCAGTACACACTTTCCAATAGTGCCATCAATTTAAAGATGCACTAGAAAGTTTTTACACATTAAAAGTTTTACACCTGCCTTGCCTCCTGTGCAGTAATTTTCTTAGTAATTATTGAAGCGGTTGTGTTTCTCGTTTCATGTGTGTCACAGTAATGATCAATCTACAGGTTATTTAGTGCTGTAACACATCCTGAAGTTTGCCTTTTGTTTTTCAGTATAAAAGTAAATTGGGTTTAAATGTCAGGAGTTCTTGTGGGGACGAAAGTAACACTTGTTACTTTTGTCCCCCTACAGTGACAAGAAGTGTTTCTTTTGTCCCACTGCATGATAATGAGGTGACTTTCTGTGTCTTGCATCATTTATTAAAACATGTTTATGTCATATTATACCAAAAGAATATGGCAAGAGTGAGGGTCATGAAGACAGACAGAAGTCTGATTCAGTCAGATGTTCATGAGAGGGCATTTCTGAACATAGGCCTATCCGTCAGGAACATCAGTCTCAGGGCTGTTGCTACATCGCATTTACCTTAGTCATATTTAGTTTTTAGCCATACCTTAGCTTTTCCACCTCCACCTATGAATTTGCAGTGTTTCCAGATGTTTTTATGCACATTTTGAATGTATGCATTCAAACAACTGGATGGAAACATGAATAGGCCTACTGTTACATTATGTTGAGAATTTATATTATGCTAATTTAATTTAATTTTCATATTATTCATTCTATTAAAAAAATGTTTTATAAAAATAAATTGAATAAATAAATTAATTAATATTTTAAACAATTCAAGTTCGTACAGTCGGGTTTTGAAACATTTGATGAAACAAATTTAAAATGAAAATATAATTTAATAAATATTTTTGCAAAGATAAAGGACAAAATATGTTTGCAGTTACATATTAACAAGGTCACAGTCATGTATATTTAATAAAAACAAGAGTAACACAAAAAATCTAGCTTTTATTGTTGTCTTATTTTTGACCCACCTGTATGTTAATTTCGTCCCAACCGACAGGGTCGAAAGTAACAATGTGCAACTTATGTTCAAAGTGAAATTATACTGAAGACTTTATAGATTGTAGAATGTACAAAATTTTTGTAGATGTACAAAATACCACCTGGTATTGATAGACCACTCTTCTGAGCTGTAGGCCACAGCAAAAAAATTTATCTCTGTCTACAACATTATCTTTTTAAATTACGTTTTTCTGAAAAATTGTACTTTCTTCCCCACTCTCCTGTAGCCTAAGGCACTTAAAAGAATAGGCCTAAACCAACTCTATGTACGTTTGTTACCTTGAAATATCAGTTTCAAAATCATTGTGATGATAGCTGTTAGCTTCTAACAAGACGATGTCTTCTGTTTCTTTCAAACGCCGGAAAGAAGACTAGGTCTTTTTTGAATGGATGTCAATGGAGGCGAAGCTTAAATACACAGAACAGAGTGTTCTTGTGGCAAAACAGCTTATCATTTAATGAGCTGACAGCCTATTGGCTATACTACATGTTTACCATTAAACATTCTTTTTGGATTGATCTATTTTTAGCAACAAATCCTAACAGGTAAGATTCAGTTAACAGTAGGCTACTTCTCATTCATTTCTATGGTATCCGTGAACAGTGACTGTCGAACAACTCTGGTATAGCTATCCACTGTAATTCCTATAATGTATTTGCGACAGTAAATTTCACTCACTTAACTCTAGGTGGCTCTAACGTTGCAAAAATTCACTAAATATGCCTACACACAGATCTTTTAAATTTACATTAAATGCAATAAGTTGAACTTAAGAGTGCTTTCTTGACCCACTTCAGTGAGAATTAAGTACATCTACTCTATTTTTAATTTCATAATTCCTTATATTGTCCTTATATGTACTTAAGAATATTTATGGTAAACTTAAATATACTTTAATGTAATTTCTATTGAAACTGGTATGCATTGAAATATATTTGTAATTACACATACACATGATAGTTGCAATTTAGTAGGCCTACATTTAAAATATATTACCTTTAAATGCAATAGCGAATAACGCACTACAGATAAAATGTTAACCAAGTAGCCTACTAACCTGTGATTTATTGGGTTAGTCAATACATCAAAATAAGTGTCTTTATTTTAAAGCATGGCATATTATAATTAGAACATAATGGTTTATAAATATGCTTTAAAGTTATATATATATATATATATATATATATATATATATATATATATATATATATATTTGACATCATTGCAAAGTGCATTTTTAAAACAGTCTACATGAGTTCTTCCACACTGTAAAAAAATAAATAAATAATAATAATAATAATAATAATAAATAAATAAACAAATAAAAAAATAAAAAAAACAGAATTGTTTATCTTCTGTTTATCTTCCCTCTCCTATTAACAGCTTAAATATCTGGGTCAGGCTTGTCCACCTCATTTCTGCTTTCTTCCAGAGCTTAAATCTGAGTCAGTGACTCTACCAGCTGCTGTTTGATTATGAGGTTCATTATGAATCATATTATTATCAGTGTGAATGACATTACACACATTCCATGAGTTTATCACTGTAATATATGTCTTCTTATTACATGTCTCTAAATACATTATTCTGGGCTGCGTTTCCCATAAACATCATATAAGCCTAAGTTGATCGTAGAACCATTGTCACCAATTGTTACAATGCTTTTGGGAAACACAGCCCTGATTGGTCAACTGCAGCCTTTTATTTATTTATTTATTTTATTTTTTTACAATAATTGCAAAACTGCATATTTCAACATTCCCCATGACAAAAGAAATGCGGATAAAAGCGAACTTAAAATCGAGGAAGGCATTATATTTGTGCTTCTTATGTTAACATTTACCATTCTGTGCACACAAATGATCTTCTATCCATCAATTTTCCATACCACCTTTTTTCCTCTGCAGGGTCAATGGAGCCTATACCCAGCATCTCGGGACAAGGCGGAGGGGACAGTCTGAATGGATGGCCAGTCCATCAAAGGGCTCACACATATTCACACCCATGGGAAAGCCATGAAACCCATGTAGACACAGGGGAGAACATACTGTATGTACACAGAAATGCTTCCTAGCTCAGCCGGGACTAACCCACCATAAAATGATTGCTATATGACTGACAAGCACTATAAGAAATGAGGTCAGATGAATTTAAGAACTTAAAAAGTTTTAAATTATTTTGACATCAGAGTTTCTGTTTCATCTATTGTAAAAGCTTTACTCCACTGTTTGAAATTGTTATGACCCACTATAAATATTAATCTCTAAATTTAACTTTAATTTGGCTTTTGGGATACATAAGTGTAGAACTGACAGGCATTACTTAACCAGCTTAATGTCAGCATGTGAGGGAGATTAAATACAGAAAATTCTCTCTGATATCCATGATCTCTATGGGGAATACACCACACAGCGCATAAACAGAAACTAACAAACATGATTGCAAACTGAGGGCTTGTTGACCAAAATCTGGTCCCAAATTAGCTATTGCCTTTGCTGAGTACTAGCTTAGTTTAGGCTATATTTTAAACATTTTCAAAGGCATGTTACACATGCCGCCATTTTTAATGGTATTTGGTTTTTATATTCGTTTATAATGTCCCAAATTATGGTAACAGGATGGTAAAAAATGCAAACTACTAACAACTTGGAGCAAGTCGTGTAATATTGACATTGATCTCCTGATCAACATCTCAAAATATCTCAAACGAACAACATTTTATAAAGGTTAAGCACCAATTTTCAGGCCCTGTTTGGCACCCTATGAACATGTTTTTTACGCTTTCTTATGGAATGCAAAGCACTTATGAATACTTTGAAATAGAAAACTCAGTTTTCCTTTTCCATGTCGGATCTCGAGAAATAATGGCAAACGCTGACTGACATCCAAGAAAGCTGAATCATAGATGCTCACCGACCTTGAAACTCACAGCAAAGACCAGCCAGGCCGTTTCTCCATGTGATCACTCCAGGCTCATAAAGAGAAATTACAGAGTCATCCAGCCAACAGAATATCATTTTTGAGCATATTGGGCCAAAAATGCTTTTTGCAGTGCTACCGGAGAATAGGGCATCTATCTGGACATGACATCTTCTGTCTAAATTGAGCTGTGATTAAGTTATGTCCACTCTCAGGCAATGGTCATTTAAAGTACACTTTGGCTTCAATAATTGATGTTGTTCAAAGAAAGCGCTATGAGCCAAAAGTGAACTGCTGAATAGAATGCTAATGACTTAGCACAGTGCTAATTTAGCATTACATTTTAACACACTGGGTACCCCTTTACTGCCATTTTACAATTACTCCATTACTTTTAATTGAGAAACCTAATACACAGATGTGAAGGGCATGGGAAATTTATCGTCCAGAAATGATATATTGGGGTATAACTGTGTATACCAGGGGGCCTCAACTCTGGACCTCGAGATCCACTTTCCTGCAGAGTTTAGCTCCAACCTGGAAAAAACACACCTACCTGCATCATAGTAGCAATCCTGAAGACCTTGATTAGCTTGTTCAGGTGCATTTGATTAGGGTTGGACCTGAACTCTGCAGGAAAGTGGATCTTGGGGTCCAGAGTTGAGCACCCCTGGTGTATACTGTTATTATGACAAACAGCCACATCAGTTATAGTACATTTTCAAGCACCTGCAACCCCTACCCCTAAACCTAACCGTCTGTCATTGTAAAGGTCAGAAACAACTAGAGTCACACTTTATAAAAAAAAAAAAAAAAAATACAAACATTCCAAGCCTTTCAAGGCCAAACGGTTGATTTGTGTGAGAAACAGACCCAATTTCCATCTGTAACATTTAAATCACAAACGCATGCAACAATTGCTGCCTGAAAAAAGAATTACTGAAATTGCATTGGCTCTTGTGTGTTTCATGGCTGGTTGCATCATGCTAACATTTGTATATCTTTAGAATAAGACATGACAATGTGTACTGCAGAATATTTATGGTAAACTTAAATATACTTTAATGTAATTTCTATTGAAACCTGTATGAATTGAAATATATTTGTAATTACACATACACATGATATAGTTGCAATTTAGTACATTTAAAATATATTACCATTAAATGCAATAGCAAATAACACACTACAGTTAAAATTATAACCAAGTACTAACCTGTGATTTATTATGTTAGTCAAGGCATCAAAATAATTTTGTACGTTTACTGTTTTCTGGTCAGTTTTTGCTATAACTATCTCTCACTGTACTTTTATTTGCCTATTTTGTGTTTTAATATTGTTGAGAAATGGTTAGGTTTAGGCAAGGGGTGGGGTTATATGCTCAAAATATCTATTAAATTATAAATATATAAAATATTTATATATTCATAAATATGATTAATTTTATTAATGCATGCAAATAATTAAATGCATCTGGACCAAGTGTCTGTATGTGACAAGTTGGGAATGAGAATGTGTTTATTTTATTTTATTTTATTTTATTTTATTTTGTTTTATTTTGTTTTTTATTTTATTTTATTTTATTTTATTTTATTTTATTTTATTTTATTTTATTTTATTTTATTTTATTATTTTAATTTTTTTATTTTAATTTTTGTTTTGTTTTGTTTTGTTTTTCCTGAAATACTTTGACTGGAGAGTAGGGAATGTTCACATGAGCGAGACATCTCTGACATACTGTATCTGTGCAGGGCAGCACTCCTTGCTGAACACTGCCACCCACCAGTTCTGCCATACTATTTAATATATGTAATGATTTAAACCGTATGTAATGATTAGAAATCATGGCATATGAAGTGGACACAGTTTGATGTTTAACAGACAGTGCCCTTAGGCGTCTGGGAGTTAGTTTGGTGACAAGTTGTTAAAAGTTTAAAATGGTACAGAGGCAAAGAATAAGAAAAGTCAGCAATCACATTTTATACAGTAAGACTTTGAATAATGTTGTTTTCGCTAGATTAATGCAACCATTTTCTCAACACTAACATTTACTTAGCCTAAATACATGACTATGTTTCTTAACACAATTGAGTACACTTAAAAAGTGGACATGTAAAGTACTTGATTATAATGTAACTGTAGCATTATTTGATATTACATTTAAAGTTAATGTATTTAATGCCACAACCCTACTGAAAAAAAAATCCAGCAGTACGTTTTGCTTGCTGGGCCCAGCATAGGATGCTAGTTGCTGGTTTGCATGGGAAGCAGGTGTGCTGATGGACCAGAAAAAGGTATGCTAGCTGAACAAACTCTGAGTTTCAGAGTAGGTTTAGAGTTGACAAAACCAAACAAATCCAGCCTGGTTTAGATCACGTTCTGCAGGCTCACAACACTCAATATAAATGTTCTCTGTCAACTCAGGGATTGATCCAGAGAATTTAAATGTATTATTGAATGTCTGACGATGTTGACAAAAAGTGGGGACACGAATTTGAAACCTTATGAAACATGCATGTCACTAAAAAACAACCTTGCTTTGATATGAGATATTATTATTAAGTGTTGCTTTTTATAAAACAAGCTCTTATTCATGATTAAAAATATATATTTTTATTCATTTTATAGCATATGAATGATTGAACCCTTCTCTATGGACACACAATTTTAGATGTAGTGAGAAGCCAATCAGTGTCATAGATTTGATATAATAATGACAGAATTAAATTGAAGGCGACAATTGTGTTAAATACATTCTATTATTAATCCCTCATATCATTTACAATTGAAAATATTTTAATTTTTAAACCTAATAGCAGTTACAATTGCTGGACATGTTTTGTCCCATGTCTCAAGAATCAGTGGTCTGACTCTTTATTGACACACATAAATGATTCAAGACAGGATATGATAAAGGGTGGTAGAATGTGTTTTAGTATCTAGAGATAGTATCTAGAGGGGGAAAAAAATTCAAAAGAAACTAAGAATGAATGAATGAATGAATGATAGTTAAGAAATAAGCTTCTTCTTTGTCCTTGTAAAGGCGTCAGTTCACTTCATGAAAAACTGCATGACAAGTTCAGATTCTACAGCCATCAAAGTAAATGAGTCAATGCTGCCCCATTGTGGATCTGAGTTTATAGCCGTCTGTGAAAAGAGCTGCTAGCAACAAAGACTTTTGGGAACACTAACACTGACTGGAAACTATGGTCTATTATTAGTTTTAGTAAGCTCAATCAAGTTCTATCCACTGTGATTTCACATTGTTAATTTATTTGATAACTCTGGGCTCAGATCTCAAGCAAGCAAGAGCTTGGAAGAGCCCTTTGATCATTCATTTATTTTTACAATATGCAGGGAATGAATGTCATTGAGCCATAATCAAATCATTGTCATTGCATCTCAAATGTATTTCAAGCATTTCAAGCAGTCAAGCAGTTTGTTTACCATGTGGCCAGCTGTCACATGACCCCAAAAAAAAAATTAAATCTCAAACCGCATTTGTGGTTTAAATAGAGTGTGCAGAGAGAGAGAGAGAGAGAGAGAGAGTGTGTGTGTGTGTGTGTGTGTGTAAGAAATTAATACTTTAATTCAGCAAGGAATTGTCAAAAGTGACAATATGATATTTAGAATGTTACAAAACATTTCTGTTACATATAAATGCTGTTCTTTTTCATTTTCTATTCATCAAAGAGTCTTGGAGGAAAAATAAAAATTAAAAAAAATAATAAAAAAAATAGAATGTTTCTAGAGCACTAGAATGATTTCTGGAAGATCGTGACACTGAATACTAAAGTAATGATTGCTGAAATTTCAGCAGTAAGTGTATTTTACAATCAACAATTTCTCTCACATTCTCTTGTTTTTCACTTCACTTGTCACAGGCATCATAGGAAAACAGTGTACCTAAGCGGATGTATATTTACATGTGTCAAGTGTCATTTTAGGCAGCTCACACATACTGTCAATCCTTTTCCTTCCCTTTTCTCAACATTTACTAAAGCCACACCTGTCTACCTTTACCATGTCCATTTTATGCATGACACATAATCATAAACATCCGCTCCAAGGATACACTTAACTGTTTTGTTAGCGGTGCTAGGTGATACGTTGTGGTTGGAAAACTCCCCAATACAAACCAGTTTGGTTCACTTTGAA
This sequence comes from Spinibarbus caldwelli, assembly GCA_039654775.1. Classification (NCBI taxonomy): domain Eukaryota; kingdom Metazoa; phylum Chordata; class Actinopteri; order Cypriniformes; family Cyprinidae; genus Spinibarbus; species Spinibarbus caldwelli. The sequence goes on along the minus strand of CM077228.1, from coordinate 19,402,576 downwards.
TGTGATAAGAAATATGATCAGTTTTTTGTAATAATGGAGCATTGTTATATAACATTTTAAAAGAAGCTGTTTCATGTACATGAAGTTTGTTTGCTTTTTGGATTCTTTTTGCTGCTACACATTCAATGACTTGTGAAAGAAGTACATTTAATTATGTTGACTTGACAAAGTCAATATTGTCTACAATTTAAGATTCTTTCTTTTTTTCCCCCTCTACTTCTTTTTCTGAGACCACATTTCTAACAGTAACTCATTAATTTTCAAGCTATATGACTACCAAACTAAGCACAAATTTTCAGAATGTTCTGACTCTCTGCTGTATATCTTTTCAACCTGATCGGACTTTTTTTTTTTAATCGGTTTTGAAAACTGCATAATCAAACTACAAAGCGTCCCATATACTTTAATTTGAAAACTGTCTATGTATATAAACACGCTAGCAATGTGCTAAAATTTGTTAGAAAGACGGTATGCTGAAAGACACCAAAGTCAGGATTATGGACCTGTTTTGGTGTGTTTTAGTGATGTTCGGTTCTTGAACGAATTGTTCTTTTGAGCCGGTTCACAAATCGAACTGAATCGAACTTTAGTTCCGGGTTGATGAAGCTGGACGTACAGTCGAAGTAGCACGTTCGACTCAAAAAGAACCGAATGAGTCGTGGCGAAGTTTGCCGAGGATTACCGAAGATTCTGATGAGCGAGTTGACGATACTGTGCAAGCCTGCTTATGACTTTTATTAACTTACATTTTATTAAAACCTGCAAAAACCTAACTGTCGAGTGATGTACATTTTACTATAGTTTATTGTGCATGCATGCATATTATATTTAAAGTTGCTTAAGCGAAATCAAGGAGTTTATAAGACATGTAGAACATGTAGAATCCGCATGTGTGCACCATTGTCTGTAATGTGTGCTGTAGGTGTGAAACTTTTAGGAATCTTATCCAAGTTGTAGGCTAGGCAATATTGGTCAGTTAGTCTGATATAAAGGATCCGCGAATGAAACTATGACAACAAACACCATTAACTTAAGTGGATTATATAGCGATAATCAGCAATATGCGTTCACATGAATAACTTTATTTTTTGAATGTTTCAATATGTGTTGACACAAATGACTTATTTGAATTTTTCATTTATACAACATGACAAGGAGTTGTTAGAAAAGAAATACATAGAGACGTACTGCTTGATGACGTCAGGAACCGATGAATCGGCTTTTTGAACCGGTTCAATGAGCCGAACTGTTCGTAAAGAACCGGTTCGCGGAAATGAATCGGACTTTGCATCACTAGTGTGTTTTCCCTCCCCATGTGCTCCGTGACCCAGTTTCTCCCTTGTCTGATTGTGGTCATGTGATTCAGGTGTGTCTCGTTAATTGTCTTCATTATTCCATGTATTTAAGTCCCTGTCTGTGCATTCTGTCTTTGTCGGGTCTACATTGTAATGTACGTGTGTCTTCTCCCGTTCCTGATTTGGATTACCCCTTATGTGGATTCATTAGAGATGGGCAGATGAAGCCTTGTGAAGCTTTTGAGGCTTTTTCCCTGATTGTACCAAAAAAAGATTCAAAGCTTTAAAGCCTCAAAGACAGACCCTACCAGTGACCTCTAGTGGTCAGCTGCAATTATAGTAGCACTTTCAAATGATTCACACTTGTTGATTCCAGTTTCAACACAAAAGCAATACTCAACAATAGCAGCTGTGTCTTCATTATGAGAATCATTGTCCACACATGAAAGCGTTACTATGTTACTATGAAGCAGGGAGGGAACACAAAGCATTTCGTGTCTCCTTATAATGAATCCACGCAAAAGATTTGAATCAGTCACATTGCTTTAGGTGTTTCATTGTGACATATGAAGCATCAAATGTCATCAGTCACGTGATCACAGAGATTTGATACAAGCCTCGACACAGTCTTTCGAACCAGTCTACTTCAATAGAGTAAAACAGGCTTTGGAGCCTCAGTGTCAACTGTCCCATCTCTAGGACTAATTAAAGACTATTTATTCTAATCTACGTCTCCGTCGTTCACTCCGACACGGTGTGTGACACCAATATCCTCGTGGACAGCACGCTGACATAACACTGTTGTGCTTTGGGTGTCCCATGTTCAAGTCCTGGCTTGCAGACCTTTCCTGATCCCATCCCCCTCCCAATTCAGTTCACTTCCTGTCCAATAACTGTCCTATCTAAATAAAGGCATAATACCAAAAATAAATCTTAAAAAAAAAAAAGTTATGCTAGCAAAAGGTAAAACATGCTAGAATCTTGCTACAACATTCTAAAATCGTGCTAGCATTGTGTTAAACCATGCTAGCAATATGCTAGAAACATGCTTAAGATCTGTGTAGGTCAGGGTGTCCAACTCTAATGAAAATTAAACATGATTTATTACTGTGAAAATGTAGTAACCAAGTTTTTTTTTTTTTTTTTTTTTTTTGCCGTATTGATTACCATTTGTCTTGTAATGATTTACAGGGATATAAAATGGGTCAGATTAAACTGTGTGAGATCTTGGAGTGTTTAAAAAGATGAGACAGACAACAATTTAAAGGTGAAAATCCACTGTGTATTTACAATATTCACAGGGAACTTAAAACAACACAATAACTTAGGCTGTTAAAAGCATGGAGTCCATTCACACCATACCATAAAACAGTCCATAAGAAATCCAGTGTGTTGACAGTCCCAAAGTGAATATCCCAGAAGTGTCCAACAGTGTATATACAATCCAAGTGTTGTCCAATAAGAGTGAGGTGCTGGAGTGGCAAGTCCTTAAAAGCAACTCCTCCATCCAGCGCGTTTGGTGATTTCTTTGGTCAGTGACCCCGATTGTTTTGCATGCTGCCTCCTTTATGCTGTCCCACTTCCTATTTCCTGTCATGTGATCAGTCACATGACAGGCAGACCCAGACTCATTTAAAGACATACACACATTAAAATGGCTAAGACGACATGAAAACCTATTAAAACTCAAATACACATAAAATCATTATAATATATTGAGCAGGTTAAAACATGTGTCCTGTGTGACAATGTCACAGTCTAACCACAGTATTACTACAAATACCATGGTTAAACCACGGTTAATCTGTGGTTACCATGATTTATCTATAGTGATCAAGACATTTGCCCTCCAAGAGCAAGATTGGACAACCCTAGAGAGCTTTTACATGACATAATTTTCAACTTAAAACAGAAAAAAAAAAAAAAAAAATTATGCATTTATTAGTCCGTTCATTCACACGACAACAGAGTTTTGGGGTAGTGCAAGCTTTTGAAAACAATTACGTTATCCCATCCTGAAAGAATTTGTGAAAACAGTGACATTATGCACATGTGTATTTGCGTGTCAGTCATTCATAGTGCAGCATTTTTAGTGCTTTTCAGACAATACAATTGAAATGATATTTAAGTATAGTTTACACATTTTTGAATATGTAAGCACACTTTAACCCCAAAATAGCCCTTAACTTTATTCAATTAAATTAAATGTTAATGTTTATATATATATAATTGTATAAACAAATACCAGATGCTGAAGACCAAGCAGGAGTACACACTGCTGTTTGAGGAATTTCACAGTGCTTTTTAAAATGTGTTTTTAAAATATATTTAAAACCTGGAACGCATTGTGTGCCAGGTATTATTGGCCAGGGATGACCATCATGAACATTGTGAAATGGGTAATAATTACATATTCTATTACACATGCAATTAAGCTTTTACCAGTCATACAGTGTTTTTTGCAACTGTTGTGTTCCACTGTATTGTTGAAAAGTATAGTAAATTGTTGGAGGAATCGAGTATATACGCTATAGATCATTCTCCACTCAGCACTCGTCTAAGCGAGATAAAAGATAGCCCTGAATGTCAACTGCATTTTAGGTCGTACAATAGCAAAAAAGTTAACCCACCACAATTTTTAAAAATAAATTGGGGAACATGAGAAGTTTATTAAACTTAATTCCAAAGTCAGAGAAAGACCCAATAAGTACTGAAAATTGGAGGAGCATATCATGAATTAACAAGGATGCTAAATTGTTAGTGATTATATTTTCTGAGAGGCTTTGTTTGGATAAATTTATTGATGACTGCCAATTGGGATGTGCAGCAAGTATATTGGAAACAATATTTATCTTCTAAGCAGTTCCTAACAGTCAATCCATATTAAGTGTGTATTTTGGAAACAGGTTATTGTTCTTTCCTTTGACAATGAAGAAGGTTTTTATAGAATGGAAACTGATTAAAGATGTGGAGGATGAGCTTCCCTTCCTTACTACTTGCAGCAAATATGAGGACATTAGGAACATTTTTATCATTTATTTACATTTTCAGTATCATTGCAAGTACTTAAGAGGACATCAGACATCAAATCCATTCACATCAATATTCACTAAATTCACTTTGTCAGTGGAGACTAAATGTCATATCTTTTTGGAGAGAAAGCAGCACAGTCGTCATCTGAGGTAGAGAAAGTGACTCCTCATTACCATTAAGCGTTATGGTAACTCTTACGCCATGCCTACACTGCACGTTGTTGTGCATAACAACTTGAAGCTGTCTACAATAAGGTGTCAAAGGTTCCAGATTAATTTTTTCCTGTTGTCTAAAGTAGGTTCGGAGTAAATCAGAAACTTTTACTACCCATGACTGACTGTAATAGGTTCTGTGCACTTTTGAAGAGGCACTTACACCATTTGTAAAAGTTTTTTACTATTTGTGTATTTGTGCTGCTTCAGTAACATGATGGTAATCCGCAGTATTTTAGAAATAAAGTGCATCCGAATATAATTTAGACAAAATGTTTTATTTTGATCAAAGGTAAGTTTTTATTTTTTAATTTAACAGTTTTTATTTTGCTTATGTCCATTTATTTATTTATTTATTTTTACTTTGCTCTGTTTATTCACTGACTGATGAGGTTTAACTTGAGGACTGTCAGCTGCTTCAAGAAGTCCCTGTTTGGCCTGATCCATCTCTTGTCTATGATGTGGTCAATGGCATCTTCCAACAATATTTCATAGTGGATCATCAGGTATGCCAGAAAAAAATGTGGCGGAGCGGCTGACACCATCTATGCAGTGCACTAGCAACTTATCTGGGGAAATAAAAAAGAAAGACACTCAAAACAAATTCACTGTAGGATAAATGATGGATGATAAATTGTGTGCATGTGTGTGTGTCAGCTCTTATTTTCTGTGTTACTCAGGGCCTTATGGATGAATTCTGAAGCTGTGAATAAGTCCTTGCTGATGTTAAACCTGTGTTCATCCATTACAAGAACATCGAAGTAAGTGATGTTCATTTCTTTGTCACATTCCGCCTTTGTATCGATCTTTTCTTGCAGGTATTCCTTGTATGCCGTAGTGTTCAGGATGTAGGTAATACCCATCTCCTTCAGTTTGGCTCGGTCCATTGCTGTCTCTCTGCACAAAAACACAACAGCCTAGATTAGTCTTTCATTAAAGAGGATTCACAAGGTAGATTTATAAGAGAGATTTATATGAGACTTACTCATTTCCAATGAAGACATTGGGCCAGACCTCAGTGACAGGTGTCCAGTACACTTTACATTTGCACATGCGACGCTCCAGTTGGAAAATGTTTAGAAGGAAATGGTTATGTAGTGTTGACAACTCTGTTGTCAATTGAGTTTCCTGAGTTTCTGTTGTCACTTGAGGTTCTGGATCACTTGGAGCTGAGACACACAACTGTTCTTCATCAACCAGATCCACTTCAGGTTCTGGTTCAGGACCTGGGACACACAGTGGCTCTGGATCAGGCTCTGCTGAGACCCCGATGGCCTCCGCTCTGTTTTTTTGGAAGGATTTTTTCACAGCCTTCCATCTTCTTCAGAAGAATGAACAGGTTTTGTTGTTCTTCCTGACTTTAGTATTTTCAGATAAAAGAAGAAAAACAAATAAGCTATTAGAAACCTGACTAACCACAGATTAAACATGAATAATTAGTCTAACGTTTAGGTTACTGTGCTAATATTGTGCTGCTTGACACTGGTGACTTCAGTTAACAGAGTCAACATGCAGTTGTTGCTTTATGGTACACATTTGGTGTATTAATGGATCATTTACTGTAAATCTTTAAATATCAATTAAACAAAAAATGTGCATATGCTAAATGCATATACAAAACAAATGAATAACAAATAAAAATATATCTGCACACATTGCAAATTTTACCACATTTGTGTTTGCATCACCTTTTGGGCTGGTCTTCTCAGTGGTTGCAGGAGACATATTCATGCCACCCTGATCATTCCCATTCTCTGAGATAGTGCTGCTGATGTCAGCCTTCAGCTGCATGATGTCTGATGAACTCTATAGTACTACTGTCCGATATTGTTGTCAAACTTTATCTGATATTATCAGATGTACAGTTGTCAAACTCTTTCTGATACACACTGTGTGTGACTGGCTGTACAGATTGTGTCTATAAACTGTATGTATTTCTACACGCTGAATATAGACTATTTGTATTGACGGGCGTCTGTACACAATTTTCGCAGACTTTCGCTCAGATGCGCGTCTTTGCTCTTTGCTCGGTGACTCTCTTAGCATCCACTCGGATTATCACCAAAGACAATAGAATACCCAAGACATGTCACTCGTATAGTTTTGAATGGGGAAAAATGAAACACTCAATATGGCCGCTCTATCGAACGAAGCCCCGCCTTCTGAGCAAAAGAGCCAATCGCTAATCGGTAAAGTGAGCGCATCACTTCAGCTGCCGTTAGAAGCGTCGCGGTTGCTATAGAAACAGTCAGCGTTCTGAGACGTGTGCTTAGGACTGCGCGTGCGCACTGGCTGATCTAGCCTGAAAAATAAGCTTTTTTTAACGCTATTTGAGCAAAATAAACAACTTTTATGATACAGTTGTTGTCAGATTTCATTGGTGATTTCAAATATGAAATTTAATCATAAGCTTGGTCAACAGTTTTGGAGAATTTGATGTTTCCCCATTCAAAGAGATAGGAGCTGTACTTGCATCCCCGAGCGGCGTTTCAAAGATGGCCGCCGAGTGACATGACTTGCCGTAAAGGGACTTTGTTATCACTGAACTTCAGAGATGCTGCGAGCGCACGGCTCCTTACAAACAGCCTCTTCAATGACGTAATCAAATGGAGCATCTCGTGGCAGTTCCACAGTTGCCATAGAAACGGAATATTTACTACAAGCGGAGGAGCTCAAATTATCACCGATTGCTCTAATGATCTCTCAGTGATTAATTTCAAACACATTACTGCTTTACATGGTTTAGCCTACACGTTTGTAAGAGAACATTTTACGTGCGATATATATTTAAAAAGTTAATTATGTTCATAGCCAACATGTTTTTCTATGTAGGCTATGCTGTGTATAATTAGCGCTGCGGCTTTGCAGTTTAGTGCGTATAAGTCTCTTTAAGGCAAGTCATGTCACTCGGCGGCCATCTTTGAAACGCCGCTCGGGCATGCAAGTGCAGCTCCTATCTCTTTGAATGGGGGAACATCAAATTCTCCTAAACTGTTCACTAAGCTCACGATTAAATTTCATATTTGAAATCACCAAAGAAATCTGACAACAACTGTATCATAAATGTTGTTTATTTTGCTCAAATAGCGTTATAAAAAGCTTATTTTTCAGGCTAGACCCACCAGTGCACATGCGCAGTCCTCAGCGCACGTCACAGAACGCTGACTGTTTCTATAGCAACTGCAGTGACGCGTCGACTTTACAGATTAGCGATTGGCTCTTTCATTCAGAAGGCGGGGCTTCCTGCAATTGATCGGCCATATTGAGCGTTGCATTTTTCCCCATTCAAAACTATACGAGTGACACGTCTTGGGTATTCTACGTATATTCTTTGGTATAACTTACTGCATACCATAGACATAATAAATACCTGCGTACTACATGCGTCTCGTGTTTTTAATAAACATAAAAATTAAATAAGTTCTATTCCACTAACCACATCTCGCGTTTTTCAAAGCAAAACGTGTTCTGTGTGAATTAGTCCCTAAAGCCTTGTTTGTGCAGATTTGTTTTGAGTAAACAAAGTAAAAAAAAAAAAAAAAAAAAAACACTATTACAAATTGAGTAAAAGGGTTGAAAGTTACTGGATTTATAGCTATAAGCCGTTATAGATGTTTATGACTTGAATGTTGGCTTGCAATCACTGTTCAATTTATTGTTTCATACAAATTAAAGCGAAAACATTTGTTTGAACATTTCTTCTTACAATAATTTGGTAAACAGGTGGAATAAATGAGCCTGATAAGGCATGTTAGGTCATTCACAATTAGCAGAATCCCAGCCCATGAATTAGAAATATGTTAATTATTCATGCAGGAATGTTGTGGAATCTTTGTTCTTCTTAAGTTTGGCAGCAGTATACTGCATAAATGCAAAAGAGACTATTTACCAAAAGATTATTCAAGTGTTACGCTTGTAGATAATACTGTTAATAGGCTATAGTAATCCATAGCTAATCAAAAAGAGTAGACATGAAGGTAAACACATTGACTTTATGAATAATGACTGTGCTATGGTCAGTGACAAGTAATATATTACTTGTTCATTAAATTATGAGTTAAATAAGTTACACTTAGCATGTGCTATGCTAGCTGTTGATTTTAAATGAAACAAAAATAATAATAATAATATATATATATATATATATATATATATATATATATATATAAAAGATTCATTTCCAGGGCCACAAATGCCATTAGTTGTTACTTGTTTGAATAATCAACTTATTTGTGTTTATGCCACAAATGAAGTTCTTCTAAAAGTATAGATTTTATGAAATCATTAAGTCTTCATTACTCAAAATGGTGTGTTGCGTGATTGTTTTTTTTTTTTGTTGTTGTTGTTGTTGTTGTTGTTTTTTGGAGCCTAACTTTTGTATAGTAAGTAACTTCTGGGCTAATTGTAAAGATTTGCACACAAATAAATTAATATTATTTTTTAAATGTGTTTAAAATGATGTGCACACATGGAATGAAGACATTTTACTGTTTTTTTAAGCTGTTTTAATGCACTTGGCTCATCTGATCTCATGACAGTGCTCATGAGCCATCAAAACTGCCATGCCAGTAGGTGTCAGTATAAAGTCCAAGACAACTGGATTAAAAAAAAAAAAAAAAAAGGACTTGTGCACCTTTATATTTTGTTGGCTATGTGTATTTGTTAAAAAACATGAATTAAGAAAAAAAAAAAAAAAGAAAGAGAGAGAGAGAGAGAGGTCTGTGTTTTTGCCAGAAGCAGGCCTACTTTGAATTTGCTAAATATTTAATATAAATTAAGCAGGTTAATTTATGGTTGCAGATGGCATGTTGTACTATGAAAGAAGGAAAGCGGTGACATTGTTCAAAAGATTGTTGTCTCTGGGTGTGTGTGGGTGTGTGTGGGTGTGTGTTCCGCAGAAGAAAGCCATACCCTGCCATACAAGTTTGGAAAGGTATGAGGGTGACCAAACTTTTTTATTTTTTCATTCCTTTAGTTTTAGATGTTGTTTATACATTTTAGTGTCTAACCAAACATTAAAAAAAAAAAACGTCAACCCGAACTCATAAAAATGACGTAACTGTTACGATTTAGCTATTTCGTATGATGTGAATTCATGACATGATTCTTACAAGAACATACAATTTCAAGAATCATCTGTGGGGCTTAAACAGATAGTATGAATGAGACGAGAGATGTACAAATTCATACAAATTAAGCCAGCAATTCAGTAAAATAGCTAAAAATTGCCATGAGATTTTTGTTGAAATTGTCTTTGTACCTTTGATGCACAAATACCTACAGATACAAATGAGATCACTCTGTCGCCAATCAAACCTTTTCCCAGCATTTCATCATATAATCTCAGATTCTGTGTTTTACTGGTATAATTAACGGCACAGAATCCTAAGAAAGCCTGCTATGTAGGTGATGACTCATAAATTTGTATTTGAAGTGTGGCGGCTGCCTGGAGATACAAGGAAAGTAAGCACCCAAATGACATGACTCCCCCAATCCTACAATCAAGGCTCAGCAGCTTCCTGTGAACCTATCCGTCTTAATGAGAACCCCAGCCCACACGAGCATTCCTCTACCACCGCTAATGCTGCTCCACATCAAAGCAAACTGAGACACAACCTCATCCTCGCTGTAGTGTCACAAAAGCTTCTGAACGTGGGTTGTGGAAGAACAGCTGTCTTACCTAACCCTCCACTAAGACATAACAAGATAACAGTGCTGGGGCAAGGCGTATATATGATTACATGTTGATTTGATCTTGAGTTCTTTGTTGAGTGAACTGCAACACTTTTACCTTTGGTTCCTGGGAGCATATTGTACTGTTAAAAAAACTTTCACTGAAAAATATTTCATTTTCAAACACCATTCTGAACTGAATTGAGAATATCTTTCACATTCCAATTCCATTTCTGAATTGAAGTAAATTTTAAGCTAAAATGATGCAGAATTGCAGCAATTATAAATAGCAATTTGATGCACTGAAATAATAATAATAATAATAATAATAATAATAATAATAATAATAATAATAATAATTATTATTATTATTATTATTATTATTATTATTATTATTATTAATTTATTTTTTTAAATAACTTATGACTTACTTTAACAAAAAAGTCAAGAGAAAGGTAATATTTTTATTAAACAAACGTTTATTTTAGTTCTCCGTAATATAAATCATATTTATATTAAAAAAAAACAATTATATATTTCAAGAAATATATACTTATTATATAAAACTACCACATTTTGTCTTGACAAACTTCTGTGTAAATGTTTTAAAGAATATAATAATAATAATAATAATAATAATAATAATAATAATAATAATGATTGTTATTATTGTTATTATTATTATTATTATTATTATTATTATTATTATTATTATTATTATTATTATTGTTGTTGTTTTTTAAGAAATAATAAAAAATACTTTTATTTATAACTTTTTTTAACAAAAAAAGTCAAGACAAGATGTAATATCTTTATATAGCAAACACTTATTTTAATTCAATATACTGAAATAAATAATATATTTAAATAAAAATTAGTATATATCAAGATATATGAGTGTGTGTGTGTGTGTGTGTGTGTGTGTACCTGTTTTTCTATTCAGGTGGGGACTTAAACCTGAATACACACAGACTCATGGGGACTCGTGTCACGGTGGGGACCTAAATTGAGGTCCCCACGGGTAAAGAAGCTTATAAATCACACAGAATGAAGTTTTTTGAAAATTTAAAAATGCAAAAAGTCTCCTGTGAGGTCTAAGTTTAGGTGTAGGGTTGGTGTAGGGCAATAGAATATACGGTCTGTACAGTAGAAAAACCATTACGCCTATGAATGGTCCCACAAGGATAGCGAAACGTGTGTGTGTGTGTACACTGTGTATATATATATATATATATATATATATATATATATATATATATATATATACACAGTACTGTGCAAAAGTCTTAGGCCACTAGTATTTTCACCAACAAAAAAAATGGTTTTAAGTCAGTTGTTTCTATCTTTTGCTGTAGTGTGTCAGTAGGAAATATCAGTTTACATTTCCAAACATTATTTTTGCCATTAATTATAATAATCTAGTGAGATTTTTGTTTGCACAAGGAGTCTGACAACAGTAAGTGCTCCACACAGAGATCTGATCTGATCATCGTTCAGTCCGTCTGGAATGACATGAAGAAACAGAACAAACTGAGACAGACTAAATCCAGAAGAACTCTGACAACGTCTCCAAGACGCTTGAAGAAAAGACCTTCCTGCAAAGCTACAGTACTATTAAAAGTTTTAGGCAATTGTGTAAAAATGCTATAAAATGAGGATGCTTACAGAAATAATGCCATAAATAGATTTTATTTATCAATTAACTTCTATTAACTAAATCAAATCAACATTTGGTATGACCACACTTTGCGTTTAAAACAGCTTTTGTCTGAGGTACACTTGCACATAGTTTTTCAGGTAGCTTTGCAGGAAGGTTTTTTCTTCAAGCGTCTTGGAGACGTCACCACAGTGCTTCTGGATTTAGTCTGTCTCAGTTTGTTCTGTTTCTTCATGTCATTCCAGACAGACTGAATGATGATGAGATCAGATCTCTGTGTGGAGCACTGACTGTTGTCAGACAAAAATCTCACTGAATTATTACAATTAATGGCAAAAATAATGTTTGGAAATGTAAACTGATATTTCCTACTGACACACTACAGCAAAAGATAGAAACAACTGACTTAAAACCATTTTTTGTTTGGTAAAAATATTAGCGGCCTAAGACTTTTACACAGTACTGTGTATATATATATATATATATATATATATATATATATATATATATATATATATATATATATATATATATATATATATATATATATATATCATATCTTGTATGCATGTGTGTGTGTGCATACAGTTGTCATGTCTTTCGGATCAGGATAAAAACAAAAACAAAAACAAAAAAAAACAAAAAAATAGGCATTTAGAAAGTAGCAAAATAAATATAAAATTTACATTTCAAGTTTTTATTTGACCATTTTTTGGAATGTCTTTAGTTAATAGTTACACTTTTTTTGCAAGAGCCAAGTTTCTCATTGTCATTCCATGACAGTCTTTATTGAATGCCAATCTCTCTACATGCCCAAACCTAGACACACAATAGAACAATGATGTGGCTGTCATCCTGCTGTGTAAACCTCTATTTTTCATTACTTGCTAGTGACGCCAAAGGTGAAATGAACTGAGACCACATAAAAAGAGGCTGGTAATTGTTTACTGTCAGACCCCTCATCCTCCCCCATGGACCTCAGACAAATTCATGTTTTCTAGGCTGTCTCAGGAAACCCCAAGAAAAATGGCTCTGTCTTCTCTCCTGAAGCCCTTCTAAAGTGTTGTGTAGGTTACAGATAAGGCCTTGGACTTTCTTTATTTTTCTTTCTTTCTTTTTTTTTTTTTTTTTTTTTTTTGTTTAAGCCTGGTTCATTTGTAATGAGGGTCCAGATCACACAAAAGGATGCTCTGAAGTGGGCTTTCCCAAACCATCTCCCTTGTTTCCATGGAGATAGCTTGGCGAATGGCCTCCTTTTGTGTATCAGTGTGATTGGAGGAAAAAAGACAACAATGATTAGATAGGGATGAGGAGAGGTATTGAATAAGGTACGTAAGTCTCTCTCTTCTCAAGCTAAAAACATACAAACAATACATATGTCTTGTCTTTAGAGTTTGAATTAGCTATTCGAACAACTGCATTTGTCTACCAGAAATAAAATAAAAATGACTTTATGTAACAATGAACAACAATACAGTGACAATAAGAAGAATACTCTGTGTGGAATAAGCACTTCTCAGATTTTGCAAATTTACTGTAGTGAACTGTGATAAGGTTTACTGGCCCCCTAGATGGCCTCAGTAAGAAATCTAACTGTCATATACAGTACACGGCTTTATAGATGCCAGACAAATAAACATAGAGTGTTACACTGGGTGAACTCAGAGACAAGCAAGGTTACAATTGCATAATAAGGTTTAATAAGGAAATAAAAGAAGCAAGATAAGCAAAGAAATAGATACAAGGGAAGTCCAGGAACCAAAAAACAGCCTCAAAACACTGGGACCACCGGACTTGGGGACATGCACTGAGATTAGTGGTATAGAATTTTCTCACTGTGATAAGCAGCAACATGGAACCACAGAAGCAAACTGTTTCAAACGCGACTGATGTTATATAGTGATTTTATAACATCAGTCGCATTTGATATTAGTCTCATAAATTGCCATGTTTGACGCTATGTTAAGCAAACATACTACCTATCCCTGTTGCCAGGAGCAACTGTTTTATAACTAATTTTGAAAAGTACATTCACGTATAAGATTATGTGGTTGTTTTTAAGAAGGGCAAAAGCAAAGAAGGGTAAGTGAAGGTTTAAAAGAAAAGAAAGGGTTTAAAACAGTGTGAATAGAAAGGTGCCAGTAAAAAAAATAATGTGGTGTATGGGTAAGGTTGGGCATCGTTTGAATTTTAATGATTTTGATTCTTGTCAATTCCTAATTTCAATCCCAATAAGGTAAAAATAAAGATAATAATACACAAATAAAAAATCTTAGATATCATTTTATTGCTATGTTTATGGTCCATTTTGGTTTTGTTTTCCCTGTGTTCCTGCCTTCTGTTTCAGTTCCTCATTTGTTTCCATGGTTTTTGTTTAATTATTCCTCACCTGTTGTCATTTAATTACATCATTAGTCCTCATTTAGTTTAGTACTTATAGTCCCTTGTTTCATTAGTTCTTTGTCCTGGCTTAATGTAATTTTGTGTTTGGAAACATTGTTTCACACTTTCCCTTCGTTATTTGGAAGACTATTTCCTTGCAATTCCGAGTTGCGTATTTTCTGAAGAGGCACGTTCCGTTACAGAAGACAGGACCAAAAAGAATGACTGCTGAGGAGAAGTTATGGGCTTTGCAGCAAGCTGGTTGGAGGTTGGAATGGTATGTGGAGGATTTCCTTGAGCTTGCTAATCAGCTGAGCTGGCCCGACGCCGCTCTTGGTGCGTGCTTTCAGCTTGGGCTGGACAGCAAGACGATCTTCTGTGAACTTCCAGTGTATGATTTTCCCCTGATCGAGCTGATAAATCTTATTCTTTATTTAAACGGTTCCAAATATGAAGTTGTAGAAATAAATGAGAACTTTCAGTCTCGTCGTCCAGTTCTCTCTGAGGCATGCCGCATCTCGCCAGCTCACTCCACGCCAGGAACCCCCACATGCCACACCAAAGGTCCAGACCACCTGCTTCGTCCCAACTACCCCAGTATCCTCAGCCCAGGAATGCTGGCCACGCCGAAGTTCAGTCCGCCGCTGACTCAAGCCCGCCGGCCGCACCGAGGTCAAGCCCGCCGGCCTCTCCGCTGGCTCAGAAGAGGAGAATACAGAGGAGGAGAGTGTCGGCTCCGGCCCCAGATCTCGCTCCAGTGTCTGCTCCAGCATGCATCTCTGAGCTCCTGGATATGGCATTACACCCAGAGTTCTCGGCACCTATCCTCACCCCAGAGTTCGCTCAAAAGAGCTCTTCATCTCCCTCGTCTCCGCTGGTCCCGTCCAGCCTTCCTCAGCCTCCAGAGTCTCCTATGTCCCCGCTGGTGCCGTCCAGCCTACCTCATTATTCCTCACCTGTTGTCATTTAATTACCTCATTATTCCTCATTTAGTGTAATACTTATATTACCTTGTTTCATTAGTTCTTTGTCCTGACTTAATGTAATTTTGTGTTTGGAAAGTTGTTTCACACTTTCCCTTTATTTGAATTAAAAGACTATTTCCTTGCAATTCCGAGTTGCGTATATTCTGAAGAGGCATGTTCCGTTACACTTATTGCAAAATATTTCATTGTTAGCTGAATACTACTGTTTGAATGAAAATCAACAGGCTAAAGAACACTTACGCAAGAATGTGTGTGCAGCAGAGAAAACAGCCCGTGAGTCTTCTTGACTTGAATGGTTTAAAATTACATTGAAAGTGTAGTTTGTTATAATAACAAAGATGGACTCCAGGTACATCAAGTAGGACAAAAAAAAAAAAAAGAGCATTTTATTTAAAATGTTAATCCATACCTAGGCTTGGGAATAAGGTCAGGAATCGTCTACTTGTTATAAAATTTAAATTTTGATTCTTCTTGATTTGATTCCTTTGTGCGCATTTTAATATGACTTTAAACCATTCAAGCACAAGAAGACTCATGCCCTGTTTTCTGTACTGCACACATAGGAGTGTAGCCATCATTTCAGAAATGAGGGGGATAGAAATGTAAAAAAAAAAATAAACACCAACTTTTGACTTTTGTCTAATTGACAGGCTTTATTTTTGTCTTATGTCTTTTACAGGCACAATATGTAAGATTTTTTAATTAAAGTATCCAAAAACCACTAGAACAGTGTTATATATTTTGCTGACTTGTGTACTTACATTATCCCAAATGTTTTGAAGAATGTTTAAATCCAGAGAAATAGCAATTTCAAATAGTGGCTCGTCCCTGGTCATTGTGTCGCCTCCCAATGATGTCATACACCCTCAATTTCTGGTTTTGTTTTGTAGAAAACATGGAAACACCAAAGACGCTTTAATATGTTATGCGTTTTATTAGACAGGTGACGACTGCACAGAGTAGCATAATACCAGAACTTTCAAATGTACCTAGTATGATAAAACAACGCTGCTTTTCAGCACAAATGCACGACCGGAAGGAGCGGAAGCGGTCGACTGTGGCATTATAAAAGCTCCGCTGCTTTCGAGCCGTGTCATGCTCATTCAGCGGCCTCATTTCACGTCAACGGCTTTCAGCCTCACCCTGCTTCATACAACGACGTTAATAAATCTTTAGTACATTAGCTCATCCATGAACATGTTTTCTGCCCGAGTCCTGTTGGATTGCATTGGCTGTGGGGATGAAGATGACAACTCCCATGATTCCACACTCAGTCACGGCGTCATCAAACTACACCTTTGTTTCTTTATTTGTTTTGAATACGCGCCCTCTAGCGGCGAAAACTTACATATTGTGGCTTTAATTAGCTAAGAAATCAAATACACTGATGGACGATAACCAATAAATTTTTATTCTATTTAATATTTTTTTTCTGTATTTTCCTAATGACAATTTTAGGATTGGTTTATACAAACACATAATAAGGCAGAATAGTTTATATACTGTTACAAATGTTATGTCAATTAGCACTGTATATTAATTACCTGGAAGTGACCTGAAATTACCTTTTTTTTAGCTACAACAATAGCAGGATGCCTTTGTCCATATTAGGGATTTCCTGCACATCATAAGTTATTATATTACTTCTACTAGGCCGTTTTGGACTTTCTGCGGGACAGTGCCCACTGGCTTCGAGTATGAATGAAACATGCACTGCATGAGAGTGTTTAGCACTGCGTAATGTTCACATCGACTCATTTTGGATATGAATAAAACGTCCAGTCATACATAGACTGCCTTGTTTCTTCGCCCACGTGCACACACATCCAAAGCACGCACACAGAAAAAGTTATTTTAAATGCATCTGATTGACCGATAAAATCATGGTTGATCTCTCAGCCAAATGCATGTAAAAGTACATGCGCTCTTATTCAATGTTGTTGTTAAAGCTGCAATCCGTAACTTTTTTTGGTTAAAAATGATCCGAAATCAATATTTCAGCAAGTACATAACCAGCCAGTGTTCAAAACTATTGCCTTACTTTAGCCCGATTCACAATAGTTAGCTTATAATAATGTTTTCTAATTTGAGTGGTACAGGTAGGTTTTCACTGGAAATTCAAGCATGGCACTGTGTCATTACGTCACGTCTGTAAACAAAGAAGTTGTCCTGGCTAGTAGGCTATAGGACGTGCAGATGCTGGAGGTGGCACATCATTTTTAGCCTTTTCTCACAGCAGCTGGAATAATTAAATGTATCATTTTGATGGCGGATTGTAATCCAGAGAGTATTATGTGTTTATGAAACACATATGAATGAAATTAAATTATATTCCAGATTTAAATGTGCTTCTGATTACAGACAGCCTGAGTTTACACAAGATTTGTATTTTAAAGAAAACCAGTTCGAAGGGAGCATAGTTTGCTTTTTGGGTTAAAAGAATTTCTTAATATGAAATTCAAATGGTATGACAATTAGATTAAACTGTACAGAAATTTAATCTACACGCTACACACTATACTCATAGTGACGCAATGCTGATGTTGTTAATTTGAGAATAAAGTATAACAATAATAATAATTTGCATCGTTTGATGTTATATGAGCTAACCAATCTTTAGATTAAATCACCATTGGTAGCGCGATTTATGGTAATGCTTTTTTTCTCAGTTGGTCAGAACAAACGTTACTGACTTGCAACTTACTTGTTCAGTTGACAATATCTGGTGAAAATTCTTATTTGGGTCATATATTCCAAGACGTAGACTAATTTGTGATTACGAAGTACAGTAAATATCCACACCGGTGCGGTGACTGACTGCCACACATTCACCTCAAAACATTAGATTCATCCACGCTGGAGCTGTGAGTACAACCCATGCAAGCAAGATAATTCTGCATGTAACTGCAATTCCAGGTTTTCAAACATAGATGACGACAAAGAGGCAAAACTTACAGACTGCAGCTTTAATGTTGAGGTTATTTTAGCTTCATACATTTAGTTTAACTGCACTGTTAAAGATGGCGATTTTTACCATTCAACTGAACTGTGTGCATGTATTTTAGACAATTAACGTTACATTGTTCTTGCTCCATCTATGACAGTGGTTCTCAGTTCCAGTCCTGGGGGCCCCCTGCTCAGCACATTTTGCATGTCTCCCTTATTTAACACACCTGACTGAGATCATCAGCTCATTAGTTCAGTTTATGGCTCTCTCTTCTAACAAGTTGATGATCTCAATCAGGTGTGTTAAATAAGTGAGACATGCAAAATGTGCAGAGCACGGGGCCCCCAGGACTGGAATTGAGAACCACTGATCTATGCAATAACCGTCCTTCTATCGACCGAGATTCTGTTTACTTATACTGCTGTGTGCTCTGGTAATATCAACGGTCTGACCCATTTCAGGAGCTGACAAAATTACCATTTAAAATCAGAGCATAGCTCACATTCACTTAAATATTGAAACACTAAATGATGCGGATTCAAAACGACAACGCCGGTCAAAGCAAAGCACGGTTTGAACGCCCCGCCCCCGCAGCTGAACTGGAAGTTTTGATTGGTTTTGTACCGAGTCAGACCTGTCTGTTATTGGCTGAAGAGCAGGAATCCACCCCAGAAGTTTGAAAAGTGCCCGTCAAACGCCGACTAGCTCTGTTTCTTCATCGTAGCCTTTTCTTTCTCTATTTTTTAATTTATATTCTATTTTTTTTTTTATTTATTTATTTGTACTTTTGGTGAAAAATACATGTAGCGAAGTTGTATACTTTAGTTTTATTCTACTCAAGTAAAAGTACCACAATTTAATTATGCTCAAGAAAGTAGAAAAAAAATTTTGAAAAGTAACGAAAGTATTTGTAATTAGTTATTTTCCACCTCTGCCTGTGGGTTAGTTGCCAGTTCTTTCTCCACCTCTCCCACAGTGAAAGGAGATCCGCTTAGCTCGAGGGCTAGGTCCATATACTCACAAAGGCTCCCTCGAGGACCATTAGTGGGAATAAGTGTGATTGAAGTTGTGACTTCAGTCCTTTGACTAAAATTATGAGATTCTTTAGTCCTGTCCAAATGAGATCTATGACAGCAAAATCCAGAAAGTTTGTTAAATTAGCAACGTCCAGAAAGTCTCTAGTGTGGAGCATAAGGGAACATTCACCTGTGGGAGATTGATAAAGTGTATTGCTGGATCCATGCTTGGTCAGGTCCTCTGCTACACTGGGTGAACTCAGAGACTAGCGAGGGTTGGATCCAGTTGCATATCTAAGGTTTGAATAGCTAAGATTTAATAAGGCAATAAGAGAACCAAAATAAACAAAGAAATGGATACAAAGGATGTCCAGGTACGAAATAACAGAAAAACAACTAAGCAAACCAATATAACAGCCTGAAAAAAAAAAAGAGAAAACACTAGGGGTATAAATACAGACAGGGCTAAGTCTACCAATACATACATGCATACATACATACATACATACATACATAATCAATCAAGGAACTAATAAATGAGAAAAACTACATTCACGAGTTCACACTTACATATAATAAATAGAATAAAGTTTATACGTATTTGGCGTGCTGTCCGAGGGGAGGGCTCCAAACTTTGGCCCGAACCCTGAGTACCCCCCTACAGGTTAGGACAGGAACAGATGTAAGTGCGGAGAAGGGGTGGCGGAGAGATGCTGGAAAACTGTCAAGGAACAGAGGTGAGTCTGCTGTGTATATATACACACCTCTTATCTTGTTAACTGGGTTGATTACTGATTGTGCTCCTCTTGTGTTAATTAGGTTAATTATCTGAACGTACTCCTCCCGAACTTTGTTAACATTTACATTTCCATTTAGTCATTTTGCAGACGCTTTAATCCAAAGCGACTTACAATTGGGGAATACATGAAGCGATTCATCTTGAAGAGGTAATCAGACAGAGGAAGTGCTTGTAACAACAAGTCTCAGGTATTGTTCAAATAAGTACAAGCTAGAAAGGAAAGGAATAAATAAAGAGAAAGAAAGTTTTTTTTTTTTTTTTTTTTTTTTTTTTTTTTTTTAAATAAAGTTTAGGATGAAGTCAAGTAGTGCTGAAAGAGATGAGTTTTCAGTTGTTGCTTGAAGATTAATAGGGATCCAGCATTCCGGATAGGGGTGGGAAGATCATTCCACCAGCCAGGAATGGTGAATGAGAATGTTCTGGAGAGTGATTTTGAACCTCTCTGTGATTGTACCACGAGGCGTCGCTCACTAGCAGATCTCAGACTTCTGGAGGGGGTGTAGATTCGTAATAGTGAGTGGAAGTAGGCGGGTGCTGAGCCTGTGGTTGTTCTATATGCAAGCATCAGTATCTTGAACTTGATCCGAGCTGCAACTGGTAGCCAGTGCAAGGAGATAAAGAGAGATGTAACATGGGCTCTTATGGGCTCATTGAAGACCAGTCGTGCCGCTGCATTCTGAATCATTTGTAGAGGTTTGATTGTGTTTGATGGAAGTCCAGCCAGAAGAGCATTGCAGTAGTCCAGCCTAGAAATGACAAGGGCCTGGACAAGAAGTTGTGCACCATGCTCTGTCAGAAAGGGCCTGATCTTTCTGATGTTGTGTAGTGCAAACCTGCAAGATCGAGCAGTCTTTGCAATGTGCTCTTTGAAGGTCAACTGGTCATCAAAGATTACACCAAGATTTCTGACCGAAGTTGATGGGGCAATTGTTGATGTACCTAACTGAATCGTGAAGCCATGCTGTAGAGTTGGAGTAGCAGGGAAGACAAGAAGCTCAGTCTTTGCCAGGTTGAGCTGTAGGTGATGTTCTTTCATCCATGCCGAGATGTCCGCCAGGCAGCCTGAGATCCGTGCAGCTACTGTTGGATCATCTGGTTGAAAAGAGGGATAGAACTGTGTGTCATCAACGTAGCAATGGTAGGTGAAGCCATGTGCCTGTATGATGGGACCCAGTGATGTCGTGTATGTGGAGAAGAGGAGGGGTCCAAGAACCGATCCCTGAGGAACCCCAGTGACCAGTTGATGTGCTTTGGATACCTCCCCTCCCCAGGCCACCCTGAAAGACCTACCAGTGAGATAGGATTCAAACCAGCGAAGTGGAATCCCAGTGATGCCCAGAGATGAGAGGGTAGACAGGAGGATCTGATGATTAACAGTGTCAAACGCAGCAGATAGATCCAGCAGAATGAGGACTGATGATTTGGAGTCTGCTTTTGCAATTCGCAGGGCTTCAGTGACTGAGAGTAGCGCAGTCTCAGTTGAATGGCCACTCCTGAAACCTGACTGTTTAGCATCCAGTTTGTTGTTCTGTGAAAGAAACAATGAGACCTGGTTGAAGACAACTCATTCGAGTGTTTTCGCTATGAATGGAAGGAGAGAGACAGGTCTGTAGTTTTCTATAAGAGAAGTGTTTAATGTAGGTTTCTTGAGCAGTGGGGTTACCCGAGCCTGCTTGAACGCAGTGGGGAAAATGCCTGTGAGGAGAGATGTGTTGATGATGTGTGTGAGTGCTGGTAAGAGTGTGGGAGAGATTGCTTGGAGAAGGTGTGAGGGGATTGGGTCTAGAGGACATGTTGTAGGATGGCTGGAGAGGAGAAGTTTGGATACCTCTGCCTCAGTGAGTGGACAGAAGCAGAAGATGGGAGTTTTAGCAGTGGATGTGGTTGGTTGGAGGTCGTGTGTGTGTGGAGGAGAGAACTGACTACTGATTGTTCGCATGTCTGGAGCGCTGTTGATCTTGTTGTGTAAATGTGAGGATTTGGCAGTGTGGACTTCAGCAGAGAAAGATGAGAGCAAAGACTGATACCTACTCAGGTCCGACGGATCGTTTGATTTGCGCCATTTTCTATCTGCCGCTCTGAGTTTGGTCCGATGCTCACGAAGAACATCGGATAACCAGGGGTTAGAAGGGGCAACCCGTGCTGGGCTGGAGGAGAGAGGACAAATGTCGTCAAGACAAGAGGTTAAGGTCTGGCATAGAGTGTCAGTAGCTGCATTCACATCCAGAGATGAGAAATGGGTAGGTGAGGGAAGAGAGGACGATACTACAGAGGAAAGATGTGAGGGAGAAAGGGAGCATAGGTTTTGTCTAAAAGTAACCGGTAAGGGGGTTGATGGCACACGGGTATCAAAAAGTAATGTAAATGAAATGAAGAAATGGTCAGAGATATGTAGTGGTTGCACCAGAATGTTATCTGCAGTACAATTGCGTGTGTAAATTAAATCAAGTTGGTTGCCTGATTTGTGCGTGCTAGAAGTGGTAAGGCATTTGAGATCAAATGAAGCTAGGAGTGAATGGAAGTCTGTAGCATAAGGCTTGTCTAGATGAATATTGAAATCGCCAAAGACTAAGAGTGGAGTGCCATCTTCCATGAAAGAGGACAGCAGCCCATCCAGCTCCTCTAGGAAGGTGGCTAGAATTTGGCCAGGGGGACGGTAAATTACCACAATCTGGAGTTTTATAGGAGCTGTTACAGTAATTGCATGACATTCAAATGAGTTGTAATTGCATAGGGGAGAGTGGGTTGAGTATGTCCAATTCTTTGAAATGAGCAGCCCAGTACCCCCACCCCGGCCAACTTGACGTGGGGTGTGAGAGAAAAAGAAATTGTTAGAGAGAGCAGCTGGGGTTGCTGAGTCTTCTGGAGGAATCCAGGTCTCAGTCAAGCCCAAGATGCTGAGTGTGGATTGTAAGGAAAAAGCAGAAATGAAGTCAGCTTTGTTGACAGCTGACTGACAATTCCAGAGACCCACAGAGAAAGAAAGAGGTGTAGTAGAAGATGTAGAGATAGGGCGCAGGTTAGCAGGATTACGTTGCCGTCTGCGTGTGATGTTAGAGCGTGGTTGAGAGACAACCGGAATGGTTTGGAAACACATGATAGAGGTGGAAAGAAAGAGGACAGAAAAGGAGAGTGTGTGAGGGAAGATAGAAATGATACTTAAGTTCGTTGCTCGGTTAAAGTCGCGCAGGAAAAAGTCATTCGTCTTTACACTCGTCGGTCTTCACACGAGGAGGCTGAACACGACGCTTCCGCGTCAGCGCACGGACATCAAATAAATACACAGTCTAACAGACTAGAGTGAAAACAGCTGTGGCTGGTTTAAATACTTTTAACAGTCGCTGTGGCCGGCTTCTGATTAGCCCAGCCAATAGCCAAATGGAGTGCAAATAGCTCAAGACGAAACTAACACTTAGCACAAGGAGCAATGGAAATGACACAGGCTCCTTCTTAGGCGAGGCGCAAATTATTATAATTACCAGTAAGTGCAATCAAAAATATAAACCTCAATGAAAATGCAGAATAGAAATAGGTAGGAAACGAAGTATTCCTTCCTAGCAGCAAGTAAATAATTTAAACAACAGATCTACGAACAAGTATTACAACAACACTTACGCGCTGCCGTCCGTCTCTTCTGGTGACTAATCGGCTTCTCCCAAGTTCTAACAGCGACCAAGCAGTTTAAATACTTTTAACAGTCGTTGTGGCCGGCTTCTGATTAGCCCAGCCAATAGCCAAATGGAGTGCAAATAGCTCAAGACGAAAGATTAATAAAACATAATTTCACGAGTTCACACTTACATATAATAAATAGAATAAAGTTTATGCGTATTTGGCGTGCTGTCCAAGGGGAGGGCTCCGAGCTCGGAACTTTAGCCCGAACCCTGAGTACCCCCCAAAAAGCAACATAGCAAAGGACAGCCACCTGACGAAATAACCCCCCCCCCCCAAAATGGGCGCCGAAAATTTTGGTTCGTTGCATCAAATGTGTAAGCCTCATTGGTAGACGGACAGAAAAGCCAATGTTTTCCTGACCGGGAGGCGCTTGCAGCATCTGACGGGAGTTCAATACCCACTGTGTCAGACGGGTAAGCCTCGTTTGGTAGGCGAACGGAAAAGCCAATGTTTTCCTGACCGGGAGGCGCTTGCAGCATCTGACGGGAGTTCAATACCCACTGTGTCAGACGGGTAAGCCTCGTTTGGTAGGCGAACGGAAAAGCCAATGTTTTCCTGACTGGGAGGCGCTTGCGGCGTCTGATGGGAGTTCAATACCCACTGTGTCAGACGGGTAAGCCTCGTTTGGTAGGCGAACGGAAAAGCCAATGTTTTCCTGACTGGGAGGCGCTTGCGGCGTCTGATGGGAGTTCAATACCCACTGTGTCAGACGGGTAAGCCTCGTTTGGTAGGCGAACGGAAAAGCCAATGTTTTCCTGACTGGGAGGCGCTTGCGGCGTCTGATGGGAGTTCAATACCCACTGTGTCAGACGGGTAAGCCTCGTTTGGTAAACGGACGAAAAAGCCAATGTTTTCTTGACGGGGAGGTGCTTGCAGAGTGCGATACACGCTGTGTCAGAAGGGCAAGTGTCACTTTTTTTTTTTTTTTTTTTTTTTTTTTTTTTTAGTCGATGAGGGTTTGGTGGGCTTTTTTAGTGTGAGATCGATTGGTCCTGATGTAGCTTTTGAAAGACCATCGCCCGTGAGCTTTGATTTGATGCTTAGAGAGGCCTTTCTGAGCTGCTGAGGTTGCTGCCCCGATGTGAAAAGAGTGGCTGGAGTAGTTATCCGCTGGGATGCCTGATTGTTGGAGAACAGATTTGAGGTGTTTTTGGAACCAAAAGCGAGTTACAGGTTTGTTGGAGTCGTCAAGAAATAGGGGTTCGATAGGGGACTTTGCTTGGGAGTTTCTAGATTGGATGTATGCAAGAATAGTTTGATATGGTTGGATTGTTGACGGGAGGTTGAAAATATAGATAAAATGGCCTTTCCTGCCTTGGTCCGTCTCGCTTTGTTTAATCAAAAAGGAGATTGTTTCACTGTCGAGGATGGATAAGTCTGAGATGGTGGGGTGGATTTTTGGATTGAATTTAGAAGTGATAGCGAGTTCCGAACATCTGAGAAAATCAAAAAAAGCCAAGATAAACATAGCGTGGAGTGTGCGGGCGGTATTGATGGGCCGGTATTCTGAACGGAGGGTATGAATACATTTTGTGAGAATGTCTAGTGTTATTGGTTGTCTAGTGTAATTGTTTGATAAAATCCAACAAACGGCCTCTGATAGCATGTCAAATATCTTGGGGCTGCTTTTGCATCCGAAAATTAAACACAACGAAAAATAGAATTTCCCATGCCAGCGCACCCCAAAAAGGTGCCACGAATCTGGATGGATGGGCATCACTTTAAATGCTGAGGTGATGTCGATTTTTGCCATCCAAGCGCCATGACCTACTATTTTTAACATATCGATCGCGTGATCAATATCGTGGTATTTGAGAGAAAATTCATAGAGAGGAATCAAGCTGTTTATGCTTGGGAACGGGGAATTATGAGGAGCTGACAGGTCGATTATAAGGCGTTTCTAATCCTGAAAATTTTCTGGTGGCTACTCCAATGGGGCTGATTCGGAAAACTGGAAAGGGGGGAGCGTCGAAAGGGCCGATCATGAAGCCTGAATCTACTTCTTTTTTCATCAAATTGTCAACAACGTCAGGCTCTGCGAGAGCAGATTGGAGGTTGTTACATGTAATGCTATCAGAAAGTGGGCATTCTACGCCGGGTTTAAAGCCGTGTTTGAGGCCGGACAACAGATAATTAGTGAATTCGGAGTCCGGGTGGTTACATAGTTCGATAGATAGTTGAGAGATATTCACAGGAGTCGATAAGTAGTTTTTTGATTTTTTTATTAGCTGATTTTCTTACAGGACATACATGACGGGCATGAGCACCGCCGCAAAAACTGCAGATATGAAGATACCGGCAACGTTGTCTGGCGCATTTGCCAATGTTGAAATGGTGGCAGGGCTGCCTGCTATCGGTAGAAGGAGCATTCCTTCTGAAATCCAGATTCACTTTAGTTGCGGGTCTTGGCACGTAGCTAGTGGATTTAACTGGGGATGTGACTGGGCAGGGGAGTATAGAGAGGTTAATTTGTGGGCATAGCATAGTGGAATGAGCCACTGACCTGCAGACCGCGCATGAGATGTTTCTGCAGCCCAGAAACACTCTGCTGTGAAGGCCGGGGTCGATTGCGCCTCAGTAGGGACATTGGTTGCACTGTGAGACCCGTACTGCACATTTTGCCGAGAAGAGCTTGTGGTAGGTGTAGAAATGCCCTCCCTCGTAGGACAACGCGAGTTCAGCTATTAGCGTCAAATAATCATTCAGCTTGCGCCGCCTATGGGGGAAGGCTGAGCAGATTATTTCAGTGTAGTGGCTGAAGGCAATGTTGAATTCGGAAAGTGAAAGTATGCGTGATGATAGTGGGTTTTGATTTTTAAGAGTTACTGAAAAGTCTCCGCAGTCCATCTGACGGTTAGATTCAGGCGCAGGAATCACGGAAAGAAGACTTGAGAGATCTATGTCCGCACCTGCTAGAATCTGTGCCCGGATGTTGTGAGCTAGTGGTGGAGGCTCCAATGCGACAGCATTTGCTGGGACAGGCAGAGGTGTTGCTGTAAATAGAGAATATGGTGATTTTGAGTGCAGTAAAGAGGAGAGAGGGAGAGGAGGAGGAGCCGCGATTGTCGGCGGAGGCAACGTCACGCTTGGATCGGGCTCTGAAATTTGAGGTGGTAGGTTGTAATAGAAAGAAGGAGGAAAAGACTGAGATGAGTGTGCCTGAGTAGCAAGCTGAGGCAGCCTCGCGCTTGTTTCAGCTACTCCGGGCCACGGGAAGGGGGCAGGGTTTGAGTTACGCTGCTGTGTAGCTTGTGCCGCTAGCGGAGGCAGCCTCACACTAGCGTTTGCAACGGGAGCTGGAGGCCACTGAAAAACTAAAGGGTTGTTAGTAGCATGAGGAAATGAATGAGATGAGTGTGTCTGAGTAGCAAGCTGAGGCAGCCTCGCGCTTGTTTCAGCTACTCCAGGTCACTGGAAGGGGGCAGGGTTTGAGATACCCTGCTGTGTAGCTTGTGCCGCTAGCAGAGGCAGGCTCACGCTAGCGTTTGTCACTGGAGCTGGAGGCCACTGAAAAGAAAAGGGGTTATCATTAGCCGGAGGACCAGATAGAGAAGTTGAGGGAGGGCCAGCGGGGCTGGCTGCATTCGGTGCTGCGGCAGGGAGAGCCGTGGTGAAAGGTTGAGTCGAAACAGGAGATGTGCGAGACCTTGCCGTGGTGAGCTCTGGGGCTGCTGCGAGCCGGCGTTCGAGAAGGACTAGACCTTGAGCGGGATAAAGGAGGAGCTGAGCAAGGCAAGCCCTGGATCTTACGTGCTTTGCTCGCTTTGTTGGCCCCCTTTGAGCCTGCAGTGGATTTTGGCGTGAGGTTGGCTGATTGCAAGGTAACATAGAGATTGTACAATTCTGCTTTGCTCATCCTTTGTGAGAATTGCACTTCAGAATTGATCAGCGCTTGTCTCAAGCTTAATACGGTCCACTTCTCAATAGGAGGAATTGATGACTCTGCTGAACAATTGGAGAATGCTTGCGAAGCATTTGGAGGTGTTGCTGGTGGAGGCAAGGATTGGCCTCGGCGTCTTGGTGAGCACGTAGCTAGCCGAGCAGAGCGGCGGCCGCGTGATGAAGCCTCGAGCTCAGCGGCTTCGTTTGGCAGAGGAGTGGTGATACTGGGGCCGACAGGTTTCGGTGTAGGATCCGGGGATGATCCGGACTCGTTGGATGGAGACAGTTCGTTTTGCGACATCGTGCAAAGGAGCAAAAACGAATGCTGGAAAATTGTCAAGGAACAGAGGTGAGTCTGCTGTGTATATATACACACCTCTTATCTAGTTAACTGGGTTGATTACTGATTGTGCTCCTCTTGTGTTAATTAGGTTAATTATCTGAACGTGCTCCTCCCGAACTTTGTTAATAAAACATCATAAAGAGAGTTGACAGTTGACTTTTAAGTCAAAATTTGATGGATTGCCCTGTCATAAAAATTCCATATCCCCACCACCCCTCCCCACCCTACTGGACACCTGTTTGGACATCTGTTTATGTACGACCCCAACAGTACCGCCACTCCCTATATGTAGAGTATGCAGTTTGCATAGGGCACCAACTTCCAGGGGTGCGCCATCCCAGTTGCTCTAAAAATAACTTTTGTTCTACAGGTGCATCTCAATAAATTAGAATGTCGTGGAAAAGTTCATTTATTTCAGTAATTCAACTCAAATTGTGAAACTCGTGTATTAAATAAATTCAATGCACACAGACTGAAGTGGTTTAAGTCTTTGGTTCTTTTAATTGTGATGATTTTGGCTCACATTTAACAAAAACCCACCAATTCTTAACAAATCTTAACAAATTAAAATACTTCATAAGACCAATTAAAAAAAAAACATTTTTAGTGAATTGTTGGCCTTCTGGAAAGTATGTTCATTTACTGTTTATGTACTCAATACTTGGTAGGGGCTCCTTTTGCTTTAATTACTGCCTCAATTCGGCGTGGCATGGAGGTGATCAGTTTGTAGCACTGCTGAGGTGGTATGGAAGCCCAGGTTTCTTTGACAGTAGCCTTCAGCTCATCTGCATTTTTTGGTCTCTTTTTTCTCATTTTCCTCTTGACAATACCCCATAGATTCTCTATGGGGTTCAGGTCTAGTGAGTTTGCTGGCCAGTCAAGCACACCAACACCATGGTCATTTAACCAACTTTTGGTGCTTTTGGCAGTGTGGGCAGGTGCCAAATCCTTCTGGAAAATGAAATCAGCATCTTTAAAAAGCTGGTCAGCAGAAGGAAGCATGAAGTGCTCCAAAATTTCTTGGTAAATGGGTAAAGTGACTTTGGTTTTCAAAAAACACAATGGACCAACACCAGCAGATGACATTGCACCCCAAATCATCACAGACTGTGGAAACTTAACACTGGACTTCAAGCAACTTGGGCTATGAGCTTCTCCACCCTTCCTCCAGACTCTAGGACCTTGGTTTCCAAATGAAATACAAAACTTGCTCTCATCTGAAAAGAGGACTTTGGACCACTGGGCAACAGTCCAGTTCTTCTTCTCCTTAGCCCAGGTAAGACGCCTCTGACATTGTCTGTGGTTCAGGAGTGGCTTAACAAGAGGTATACGACAACTGTAGCCAAAATCCTTGACACGTCTGTGTGTGGTGGCTCTTGATGCCTTGACCCCAGCCTCAGTCCATTCCTTGTGAAGTTCACTCAAATTCTTGAATCGATTTTGCTTGACAATCCTCATAAGGCTGCGGTTCTCTCGGTTGGTTGTGCATCTTTTTCTTCCACACTTTTTCCTTCCACTCAACTTTCTGTTAACATGCTTGGATACAGCACTCTGTGAACAGCCAGCTTCTTTGGCAATGAATGTTTGTGGCTTACCCTCCTTGTGAAGGGTGTCAGTGATTGTCTTCTGGACAACTGTCAGATTAGCAGTCTTCCCCATGATCGTGTAGCCTATTGAACCAAACTGAGAGACCATTTTGAAGACTCAAGAAACCTTTGCAGGAGTTTTGAGTTGATTAGCTGATTGGCATGTCACCATATTCTAATTTGTTGAGATAGTGAATTAGTGGGTTTTTGTTAAATAAGAGCCAAAATCGTCACAATTAAAAGAACCAAAGACTTAAACTACTTCAGTATGTGTGCACTGAATTTATTTAATACACGAGTTTCACAATTTGAGTTGAATTACTGAAATAAATGAACTTTCTAATTTATTATGAATTTTCTAATTTATTGAGATGCACCTGTATATTAATATTAAAATTAACATATAGATATACTGTACATAAATAAAAATCTAAACATGAACACACACGTACATATATATATATATATATATATAGTAATGGAGTGAAGAGTCACACAACAAGGGGTAGTCAATAAAGGCCCCGGAGCGTGAGTTTATTGAGGGGTTTAGGGAGCAAACTTGTGTCCGTGGTGTGTGATGGTGCTCCTCGTGAGATCAATGCTTGTGCTTCCCAGTGGCTGTCCTCCGTGCCGTGCTCGTGTGCAGGGCTGGCCGGTCAAAGGCTGCTTTCTGGAATAAATGCAGATCAAGTGTTAACGTGGAGTCTTCTGGAGACATGTCTCCCCAGTGTGTGTGGTGCGGTGGCTTATCAAGCCCAACCGTGACGAGCTTCAGGTGCGCCCGGCCAGCCCGAGACGAGGACGTGCAGGTGATCCTCGTTGGTTTCCAGGGCGACGCTGACGAGCGCTCGGGACATTCGTCACAATATATATATATATATATATATATATATATATATATATATATATGCATTTTGCGGTGAACGCAGTAGGCAGTAGACTAAAGTACACGTGACGTACCATTCCCGCATCCGCGACCGCTCACACCTTATGTTTGTGGCTGAACGCAAATGATCATAATGGATGGACAATCATGTCCATGAAAAAACATCAGCAATCCGGAACCAAGAAAAGAAAAAGAAAAAAAAAAAGATGAAGCCCATGCATCAGTTTCAGGTATATTTATAATCCTGTGAAACTTTTTTGGTTGTTGATGTTGATAACCTGTTTTAATGTAAGTATAATAATTCAACCACTGCATCTAATATTCTCTCTGAGTTTCCACATTCCCTTACAAAAATTAGCCATGGTTTTACTATGAATAAAACCAAAAATTGTGGTTCTTGCAGCCATGGATGGTAACCACAAATTAAAGATTTCTATTTCAAATAAATGCTGTTCTTCTGAACTTTCTGTTCATCAAAGAAACCTGAAAAAAAAAATTCTACTCAGCTGTCTTCAACATAATAACAATAATAATAATAATAAATGGTTTTTGAGCAGCATATCGGAATATTATTATGATTTCCGAAGGATCATGTGACTGGAGTAATGATTCAGCTGAAAAATTCAGATTTGAAATCACAGGAATAAATTACATTTTAAAATATATTCAAATAGAAAACAGTTATTTTAAATAGTAAAAAATATTTCACAATATTACTGCTTTTGTTGTATTGAGGATCAAATAAATGCAGGCTTGGTGAGCAGAAGAGAATTATTAAAAAAAAAAAAAAAAAACAGTAAAAATCTTACTGTTCAAAAACCTTTGACTGTAGTGTATATCATATATTACTATATATATAGAAGTGGTGGTGGTTGTGGTGGGCCGCCTGGACCAAAAATGCCAGGGCCGATTTTTTTGGCCAAGTCCAGCCCTGACTTACAGGACGATCAAGTCCTTTAATATTGACCCAACATTTAGGCTAATTCAAATATCCACTTAATCTTTAATTTTTGGCCAACTTTTCGCGATAGAAATGCTACAGCCTCTATAATTTCTTCAACAAAAATGTCTCGGGTTACGCATGTAACCATGGTTCCCCGAGAGGGAATGAGATGCTGGTCCACCTGGCCCATGACGTCATAAGTATAAAGTATAAAAGGGCACCTGCCAAGTACGTCATCCACTTAGCTGTCTGAAGGAGACGTAAACAGGCTGGCCGAAGGCATGGCAAGGGGAGCATCCCCTGGCATCGTCTCGTTCCCTCTCAGGGAACCATGGTTACATGCGTAACCCGAGACGTTCCCCTTCAGGGAACTCCACGCTGCGCCCCCTAGGGGGCACTATGGGGAAACGCAATCCAACCAAGCTGTGCCGAGGCACATGCTTGTCCACCTGGTGGAGGAGCACCATGGAAGCGACATACATACGCCAAGCCTTTCCTCAGAAAGGGGCCATGCCACTGATGCCACGGGCCACTCACGCATCTTGACAGAAACGGGGAACCCAAAATAGATAAAGGGGAACAACCCACCCAAGTTAAGAGCACAGCCATCACAGATGAGCAGAACTAGCCTGGATACACAAGACCACTGAAGAGGGTAACAGAAACCTCCAAAGGAGCTCAGAGATCCCAAAAGAGAGTAACTGCTGAGCTGGAACATGGCCATCCTCGGATAGCAATGCTTTAAGGTCTTATGAAGACTTGTGGACCAGAAAGATATATCACGATAGCCTCCCTACAGAGCTGCCCAGACCAAAGAGAGTGGGCCATCTACTTACCACCCTAACAGGGTAGATAGCACTGTCCAGGCAAAGGCTCAAAGAGACCACTACTTAATAACCCTAAGAAGGAAAGCAGTCACTGAGCTAGCACACAGAAATCCTCAGATAACTATGTTCCCAGGAAGTGCTACCGGACTGAAACTAAGATAGCTAGGCTCTATGAAAAAAAGGGCCACTCCATAGGCGGGCTCACTGCAGTGGAACATAGCTAGCCTTAGATAGCTGTATTTAGGTAAGCCCATCCCGTCATACCAAATGGCTAGAATATAACCACCCTCAAATGGCTACACTAGGGAGGACCCCAATCCGTGTCAGAGCCTAGATAACCTTCCTACAGAGCTGCCCAAACCACAGAGAGTGCGCTATCTACTTACTACCCTGTCAGGGAAGATAGCATTGTCTAGACAAGGGCTTAAAGAGACCGTTACTTAGGAAGGTATAAGAAGGGGAAATGACTGAAAAACTACCCAGACCACCAAGTGTGGACTGTCTACTTACAACCCAAAGAGGGGAGACACACTGTCTAGGTAAGAGCTCAAAGACCGTTACTTAAACCCTGAACAGGGGAGCAAACATTGAACTAGCACACAGCTATCCTTATATAGCTCAAAAGGGGACCACCCCAGGAGAGGCCTCAGTGCAACTGCAGTAAAACACAGCTAGCCTCAGATAGCTGTAGTTGATTAAGCCTCGTCTTGCCATAGCAAAGACTGGAATATAACCACCCTCAGGTGACTATACCAATGGATGTCCCAAACTTATGTCAGTTCCGAACAGATACTACGTAGCTTTCCCTCAGAGCTGCTCAGACCACAAACAGTGAGCTATCTACTTACCACCCTAACAGGGGAGATAGCAAAATAAAGGCAAATATACAGGAGACCACTACTTACAAACCCTCGGAAAGGGAGCAGTCACTGAGCTAGCACATAGTTATCCTCAGATAACTAAGTAACTGGGAAAGGCTACCAAACCCTACACCGCTAGACTATATAGCCCTCCTGTAGAGCTGCCCAAACCACAGAGAGTGGGCTATCTACTTACTACCCTAACAGGGGAGATAGCAAAGTAAAGGCAAAGACTCAGGAGACCACTACTTAAAAACCCTTGGAAGGGGAGCAGTCACTGAGCTAGCACATAGTTATCCTCAGATAGCTATGTCATACAGGAAGGAGCTACCAGAAGCGGGACCGACCGAACTACCAGCCATAGAAAAAGGCCTGTCTGCTTAAACCCAAGAGAGGAGACAGTACTGACTGGGCACGGGGTCTAAAAGAGACCGCCACTCAAACTAGAGTAGGGGCCGAGATCATAGACAGCTATCTTTAGAAAGCTATCTTTCTCTTGGCAAGGGGACCACTGCAATACCACCAGCAGTAACTGTCTAGTTAAACCCAGAAAGGGAAACAGTACCGCTACCAAACAGCTATCCTCAGATAGCTTAGGTCTAGAAAGAGTTAATTGCAGATAAAAAATACAGCCAGCCTCAGAAGGCTGTATTTACAAAAAACCTTTCCTGCCACAACAGGGCTGGAATATAACCATCCTCAGATAGTCATGATACATAGGTCCCCCAAATCAGGTCAGTCCACTTTAGGCTACCAGCCACTGTGTCATTGACCAAAAACTCACCAGAGAGAGATTTCAGACCATCAGTAAATATTTGCTTACCAGCTAATATGAGAACATCATTAGTCTGAATTCAGAGCCTGGTGCAAGCAGTGGTCAATAACACAAGGCCGGTGGGGGGTGGGGGGTGGGGGGAGATCAGGATGTGCCAGGCTTAGGACATATAGGACGGTCGTGCCTCCTATTCAGCACATTCCTGAGATCGTCTCTTCCCTTGTTAGTGATAGCCTTTCCTCGCCAACTCCTAGAGGGAGGAGGGGCACGGTTAGCAACACTGGATTTCTGATCTTGTCTATGAGCCTCAGCCCTAGACTGATCGCCCCCCGTAAAAAAGGATTTGGAGCGCCACGGAATGAATTTCCTGAAGGCAGCCGACTGTGCCTTCGCCTCCCTGAACTTTTCCACAACCGCCTCGACGGAAGTGCCAAAAAGCCCGGTCAGCGAAAGCGGAGCATCGAGAAGAAAGTCTTTCTCTTTCTTCCCGATGGCCACGAGGTTAACCCACAAATGTCTCTCCGTAGCCACCATTGCTGCCATTGAACGCCCAATGGCCGCAGCAGTCTGCTTAGTGGCGCGGAAAGCCAAACCCGTGATGCGGCGCAGTTCTTCAACTGCCTCTGGCGATAAGCCTTTGCCCTGATCCAAATCCTTCAACAGATCAGCCTGATAGGCTTGTAACACCACGATGGTGTGCAGAGCACCACCAGCCTGACCTGCTGCCACATACGCCCTGCCATTCAAGCTTGAAGTGGTCTTAAGAGCTGCTGATGGCAAGGCGGGAGCCTTCAAAGAGGATGACTCACCCTGCGAGAGATAGCTCGCAAACATCTGCTCAACATGGGGCATCCTCGCGTATCCACGCTTGGCCACACCCTCAACATTTGCATAATCTGTGTGCTGATAAACATGCAGCCAAAAGGAATACAGTTTCCCCCAGGATTTGGATATCTCTGAATGGAGATCTGGGAGAAACGGAAGACTCCCGGGGGCTGGACGATCAAGACTGGCCAAAAAACATTCATCTAGTTGGCCGCGAGCCGGCTTCGGCTTCTGACGCATCCACGCTAGATCGAGCCGTTCAGAAGCACGACCCATCACATTCAGCATTTCCCCGTATGCGCGGCTGGGAATAGCCAATGACGACTCAGTGCTCACACTCTCATCATCGTCACCAACCACATCAACCTCTTCATTTTCGTCACTACGAGAGGAAGAGCCCAGCAGTGCGCTATCAGGATCAGATGACTCCAATGACAGAGCGTCTGGATCCCGCAGCGCGCTAGAGCTCGCGGCAGAAGTTTTTGAACGATCCATGCCTTTGTCAAACATTTCCACGAGCTCAACCTGCGATCCCCACGAGCTGAGTTTCCGCTGTGCCTCAGCAGCAGCGGGACCCAATCCACGAAGCGCAGACGCTTGCCCCTTTCCCCCCGAAAAAAGGGACAAACCTGATCGGAGCTTACGCATTGGAAATAATTCACAATGCTCACATTCGAAGCCCTCAAGCACCGAACGCGCGTGCTCCTCTCCCAGGCACATAACGCACAAGTCATGCGTGTCCTCAGGTGTCAAAAACCTAGGACATGGAGGCACACACTTCCTGAAACGCTCACCTGGTTTGACAGACATGGTAACACACTGCACTCCAAACAGACGGCTCCTGAAGACAGCAAAGAAGATGACGTACTCGGCAGGTGCCCTTTTATAATTCCAGGAATCCCGCCTATGACGTCATGGGCCAGGTGGGCCAACAGATTAGCATGGTTTCACAAGTGCTTCAGACACCGGTCACGCAGACTGTATTCCCCATAGTGCCCCCTAGGGGGCGTAGCGTGGAGTTCTCTAGAAGGGGAACATGTGGACATCACAACCCTTATAAAAATTAACCATGATTTAATCATAGTAAAACTACTTAGTGGAACTACTTTCTTTTGCGTAATTTCTGAATGTTTGAGACTATAAAATCAATCAGACAACTGTATTAATAAAATAATAGCCATTATAGGTAACTGTCTAGAGCTACAATTGAAATTTGTAAATAATACAATTTAATTAGCTACAATTTATTTATTTATTCATTAACTTTTATATTTTATTAAAGTACTATTTTGACCCCTATAATAGTTTTTTATTTTTATTTTTATTTTTATTTTTATTTATTTTTTTACATCCATAATATCTGGGAGAGGGGGCACAACAATACAATACTTTTTTGTTTTAGATCAACGTAAGATGGTCGACTCTTTTTATTTTCTAACTCGTGTCAGTATCAAACTCTACTTTTTAAAATTGTAATGTTAGACTACAAGATTTTGACAACTACCATATGGTGTTATTTAACAAGCGTGTTGGATGCATTTTGTTTTAGATCACCGTAAGATGCTCGGCTCTTTTTATTTTATTTTATTTTATTTTATTTTACTTAACTTTGTATCAGTAACAAACTCTACCTTTTAAAAATTGTAATGTTAGGCTGTAACATAGATTTTGACAACTGCCATTTGCTGTTGTTTAAAGAACATGTCTGATACATTTTTTTGTTTGTTTGTTTCAGATCAGCGTAAGATGCTCAGCTCTTTTTACTTTGTATTATTAACAAACTCTACCTTTTTGAAATTGTAATATTACAAGATTTTGACAACTACCGTATTGGTTACACGAACATGTCTGATACGTTTTTTGTTTTAGATCAGCATAAGATGGTCAACTCTTGTTCTTTTCTTTTCTAACTCGTATCAGTAACAAACTCAACTTTTTTTAAAATTGTATAACAATATGTAAATGATCGTCTTGACTTGTTTTACTGTTTGGAAAACACAGTCATCACATTGGTTCTATTGCCTGTATGAAAGATGTTTTTTCTTCAAATTTATGTGAAAAATCTTCAACAAAAACGTCCCTTGATCCCGTTTACCAACCAATACACCGTTTCACATTTTAAAGTTTAAAGCACATAGTTTTTGAATGTCCCACACAAAAACACATTCCCAAACAATAAGACAGGTCATCAATTCCTTTGGATTTGGGTGGATAAACAGATGTACAAACAGATGTCCAGTTGGATGGGTGTGGGTGTACATAAACAGGTGTCCAGTTGGGTGGGGATGGGTGGTGGGGGTATGGAATTTTTATGACAAATTTGATTGATTTTTAAGGGCAATCAATCAAATTTTGACACAAAGTTGACTGTCAGCTGCCTTACAAAAACAGAACAGGAAAGAGGAACAAAGTAAGACAATAGTCCAAGCAGACACAGGGGATATACAACAGGCAGCTATATAGTTTCAGACAGACAAAGAATTGTTTTGATTTCTGACTAGTCTTTAGAAATAAATTAAAAAGTATAGAGTGTCAGAAGGTGTGAAAAGCCACTGATGAATAAAATCCTTTTCTTAACAGCTCTGAGCAAAATTCAAATTAGCCTCAACATTAAATCTTTTTCAGTAAATTAGATTAATTTGACTTTGTCAGGATGTAGAATTGAAATTTGTCTAAGAATGACAGAAAGATGAATTTATTGAATTCCTATTCAAATTACTAAGGATAGTTACTAGGGTTATAACTGGTTGTTGCCACCTAGTTCACTTTTTAATGGTCCTACAAAAGCTGGTTTAATGACATTTCCTATTGAGACAACCTACCTCATATAGTGTGACAGCATTGTCCCCATTATTGTCACAAAAGGTCATCTAGTTCTTTGAACTGTATCTTGTTTCTGCAGGCAATAAAGGTGGAAGCTTTTAGGTGTGTATCCATACTGAAATTGAAAATTGGAAAATCAAATTTAAAACTGAGAGTTTAAATAATTATCACAATAATAATTAACAGAATATTTATATAATGAACTATACTATAGTAAATATGATATTGTATGTGCAGGACATGCACTGTATGTAAATGAAGAGCCCTCAGATCTCCAGAAGTCAGGTAGCATGGTGTGGTTTTTTTAAAGCAAGAACACATTTGCACAGATTTGACTATGGGCAAACTACTCCCATCTGTCTATGAAAGCATGTATACAAATCAAGCAGTTGAGATATGCTATATAGTAGGCTATAGTATGCTTATACTAACCATATAATTTGTCATGATAATGCAAGGTAACTTAGCACAGTAAAGAAAATCTAAACTGTGGTGAGACAATGAGGAAGTTGAAGTTCAGTTGTTCCACTTATGTTTCTTTATTCGTTCCCACTTAATATATTCCACCATTGATAGACATGCTTAAAGGGATATTCTGTTGAAAATGGGAGGGGGAGGGGGAGGGGGAGGGGGAGAGGGGATTGTGAAAGAATGGATAAAACGCATTTGTCCGTGTTTCACTCCGTCTCGAATCGCGCTCACGGAAAGTGCTCTAGAAACAGTATCTCTTCCGCGGCTCGGTACGCTTTCAGCTCGTTTTTTTAGTCTCGAGCAAGAGAATGTACAACTTTCACGTTGAGAGGGTGACAGCGCACCGCATTAAAAGAAATTATTATTCATGTTTTCATAACCGCTGGCCAAATTCAAAAACTAAACTAAAATTAAAACCTCTTTGAGAGCAAGGGGGCCCCCTGGTGTTTCGGCAGCTTGCGTATTCTGCGTATAGGGAGGATCGGCTCTGTATCTGATGGATGAACAGATACTCTGGTGCAAAAGCGCATATATGGAATTTTCTTTGGTGTTGCCTGTTCAACTTCTGTTATTGTGATACTTTTAGAGATACTGCTTTTTCACATACAATCACTGTTGGTCCCTTCACATGTCAGTCATGTCATCTTATTATATATAACAGGTGGACGAGATCCTTATGCATTTACGTTTTACATTTACATTTAATCATTTAGCAGACGCTTTTATCCAAAGCGACGTACAAATGAGAACAATAGAAGCAATCAGACCATCGAGAGTGCAGTAGTATACAAGTGCCATGACAAGTCTCAGTTAGTCTAGCACAGTACATGTAGCTAGGTTTTTTTTTGTTTGTTTTTTTTTTAATAAATAGAATAGGAAAGTGTTAGTATTAGTTGGTCAGGTGCTGGCGAAAAAGATGTGTCTTTAGATGATTTTTGAAAATGGTTAAAGACTCAAACGATGTTCGAACTGAGATCGGGAGGTCATTCCACCAGCTGGGCAAAGTCCAGGAAAAGGTCCGCGAGAGAGATTTGGTACCTCTTTGGGATGGCACCACAGGGCGTCGTTCACTTGCAGAGCGCAAGCTTCTGGAGGATGCATAAGTTTGTACTAGTGAGTTTAGATATGTTGGTGCAGTGCTGGTTGTTGTCTTGTAGGCAAACATCAGTACCTTGAATTTGATGCGAGCAGCTATTGGTAGCCAGTGTAACCTGATGAAGAGAGGGGTAACGTGAGCTTTTTTTGGTTCATTAAAGACCACTCTGGCTGCTGCATTCTGGATCAGTTGCAGACGCTTGACAGTACTAGCGGGAAGGCCCGCCATGAGAGCATTACAATAGTCCAGTCTGGAGAGAACAAGAGCTTGGACAAGGAGTTGTGCGGCTTGCTCTGACAGGAAGGGTCTAATCTTCCTAATGTTGTATAAGGCAAATCTGCAGGACCGGGCCGTTGTAGCAATATGGTCTGTGAAGCTTAACTGATCATCGATCACAACTCCAAGGTTCCTGGCTGTCCTGGAAGGAGTTATGGTTGACGAACCCAGCTGTATAGAGAAGTTGTGGTGAAGTGATGGGTTGGCTGAGACCACGAGCAGTTCTGTCTTAGCAAGGTTGAGCTGAAGGTGATGATCCTTCATCCAGCTAGAAATGTCACTTAGACAGGCTGCAATGCGAGCAGCTACCGTCGGATCATCTGGCTGGAATGAGAAGTAGAGTTGAGTGTCATCAGCATAGCAGTGATAAGAAAAGCCATGCTTCTGAATGACCGATCCTAATGATGACATGTAGATGGAGAAGAGAATTTGTCCAAGCACTGAGCCTTGAGGAACTCCAGTAGCAAGAAGTTGTGACTTCGAAACCTCACCCCTCCAAGACACCCTGAAGGACCTACCGGAGAGGTAAGACTCAAACCACAGGAGCGCGGTTCCTGAGATGCCCATCTTTCTGAGGGTGGACAGGAGGATCTGGTGGTTAACTGTGTCAAAAGCAGCAGACAGGTCCAGCAAGATGAGTACAGAGGATTTGGAAGCCACTCTTGCCAGTCTCAGGGCCTCTGTAACCGAGAGTAGGGCAGTCTCGGTAGAGTGGCCGCTTCTGAAGCCAGATTGGTTGTTGTCCAGAAGATTGTTCTGTGCAAGAAACGAAGAGAGTTGGTTGAACACAACTCGCTCAAGTGTCTTTGCAATGAATGGAAGAAGGGATACCGGTCTGTAGTTTTCTAAAAGTGCTAGATTTAGAGAGGGTTTTTTAAGCAGTGGGGTTACCCGAGCCTGCTTAAATGCTGTGGGAAATGTACCATTGTGAAGAGAGGTGTTGATAATGTGAGTAAGCGCAGGTATGACTGAAGAAGAAATGGCCTGAAGGAGGTGAGTGGGGATAGGATCTAGTGGACAAGTAGTGGGATGATTGGAAAGGATGAGTTTGGAAACTTCTGTCTCCAAGAGAGGAGAGAAGGAGGTGAGAGAGTGTGTATTTGTCGTTATGAAGTTATCATTAGTTAGTGGTGTGAGGAATTGGTCACTGATGGTTCTTGTTTTATTTGTGAAGAAAATTGCAAAGTCATCAGCTGTAAGATTTGATGAAGGGGGAGGGGGAGGAGGACAGAGAAGAGACGAGAAAGTTTTGAAAAGTGTGCGAGAGTCAGAACAGTTGTTAATTTTGTTGTGGTAGTATGTCATTTTAGCAGTGGAGACATTAGCAGAGAAAGAAGAGAGGAGTGACTGATACGCAGTAAGGTCAGTAGAGTTTTTTGATTTGTGCCACTTCCTCTCTGCAGCCCTTAGTTTAGCGCGATGTTCACGGAGAACATCGGACAGCCAGGGGGCAGAGGGGGTAGTGCGTGCTGGTCTGGATGTAAGGGGGCAAAAGTTGTCTAAGCAAGATGTTAGAGTGGAGAAAAGAGTGTCAGTAGCACTGTTTGTGTCCAGTGCTGAAAACTGAGAGGGTGAAGGAAGTGCAGATGAAACCACTGAGGATAGACAAGAGGGAGAGAGTGAGCATAGGTTACGGTGAAAGGTGACCTGCGGAGGAATGTGTGCTGTGTCAGGAGTTAGTGTGAGGTTAGAAGTGATGAGGAAGTGGTCAGAGGTGTGCAGTGGAGTAACTAATGTGTTGTCAGTGGAGCAGTAGCGTGTGTAGATGAGGGCCTGTTGGTTACCTGATTTGTGAGTAGCCATAGTAGACACTCGTTTGAGGTCAAATGAAGTGAGAAGAGTGTTGAAGTCAGCAGCCTGGGGTTTTTCTAGGTGGATGTTGAAGTCACCGAGCAGTACCAGAGGAGTACCATCCTCAGGAAAGTTTGACAGTAATACATCCAACTCCTCCAAGAAGTTACCCAGTTGACCTGGTGGACGATACACAACTACAAAGTGGATTTTAACAGGGTGGGTAATAGTAATTGCATGAGATTCAAATGAACTGTTGCCTGTAAGAGATGGTAGAAGATCAAATTTCCATTCATTTGAAATAAGGAGACCCGTACCTCCACCCCTCCCAACTGATCGAGGGGTGTGGGAAAAAGTGAAATTAGTGGAGAGAGCTGCAGGAGTGGCAGTGTCCTCAGGTTTGATCCAAGTCTCAGTTAGGGCCATGAGGTTGAGACCGGAATGAGTAGCAATAGAAGGAATAAAGTCTGCTTTGTTTACAGCAGACTGGCAGTTCCAGAGACCAATTGGAATAGAGAGTAAAGTAGTAGAGGACAGAGGGACAGGCCGTAGATTGTTAGGATTGGCCTGCCTCCAACGTACAGTGCGTGCTTTCCAAGTGTTAGTAGTAATAGTAGAGATTTGAAAGCACATAGTGAGTACAATTGACTAAACAAGTAGATGAGAACAAGTTGTACAAAAACTAAAGAAAGGGGAGAAAGCAATACTCAAGTGCCTTGTCGGTGTCGTCGCGCAAGGTAGAGTCGATCGTCTTTACACTCGTCGGTCTTTATCCAGTTTTATACTTGCCTAATTATTTGTAATTGAAGTCAGCAGACCACGCCTTACTACTTAGCTAACCGAAACTGGGAAATTCCCGCGATACGCACGACAACAAACGCGACTTGAGAACGCGTTTACCAAGGTAAAACACAGTATGCAAAACAAAGTTTCCTAGCAACAACAACTGCACTGAAATCTAATGAGAAAACAAGACAAAACACTTACATGTTTTTACACTTACAAATGTATCTATTTCTTTAGGTACAAAAAATGTGTAAATTAACGCATATGTTAAAAGTAGGGCTGCCAATCGATTAAAATAGTTAATCGTGATTAATCGCATAATTGTCATGAGTTAACTCGTGATTAATCGCAACTTAAGCACATATTTTTATTTGTTCTAAATGTACCTTAAATTAATACTTTTCAAGTTTTAATACTCTAATCAACATGAGCATGGAAAAATATGGATGCTTTATGCAAATGTGTTTATTATTATTGAAACAATACTGTAGTAAACATAGAGCATGAAGACTAGACATGTTTCAAAGGTCATAGATATTTTTCAAAAAACTTGTTCATGTCTATTAGACACGCGAAAATGAAATACCAGGTTCCCATTACTTCTCTTTCTTTGCACTGAGCAATTTACTTACACAAACCTGTTTACATTTTTTCACGACAGGGCAGCTCACTTCTTCTGAACATGCAAAATGTACATTTATTATTTGTTATTAGATTTGTTTGCCTCTCTGTGCCCACATACTGTATTTTGATGCAGCTAAATTCTCAATAAATTTTCATTGATATATTTTACTGTTTCTGTTTTCAGACAACGGAATGAATATGAAATAGTGATTGAAACGCGACCCATTAAGACTACATAACCAGCTCTCCCTTCCAAGATGTTAATCTGCACAAGAATCCTGATAATCAAGCCGTCGTCTGAGGAAATCAAATACACATAAGATAAAGACAATAGCTGTGCTGTGATTTCAGCTATACTTGCATGTAAAATTAGAGAAGCAACATAATATCTGTTTAACTGAAAGCACTGCTCCTCTCCACCGCTCGCTGAACAGAGCAGACGCACAGAGAGAGAGAGAGAGGTGTGCGCGCGCGCGCTGGGAAAGCCCTCGCACTCGCGCGACAGTACCGGCGAGTCTCAGAAACTAAAAGTTTGGGAGCTTTTTTGAAGGGAAAAAAGTCGCTAAAGGGGTCTGCAAAGTTGGCAACACTGCATTCCGTTTCTCCAACTATGAGCTAGGCCACAGGTCAAACAGAAAATGTGCACTGCGTTAATCGCACGTTAATAAAATTAGTGCCTTTAAAATGAATTTGCGTTAACGCATTATTAACAAGTTAACTTTGACAGCCCTAGTTAAAAGACACTAAAACATAAACATAACATCATAGCGCAAAAGTCTTCACCAAGTTGGGCCTCCACAGTGTCTACAATCTAATCAGAATTCGTGAAGAGGATGCTTGGAAAACTGATTTTGTGACCTCTACTGGTCACTTTGACTAATTTGTCACGTCGTATGGCCTTTTCAACGAGCCCTCAGCCTTCCAGGACTTTATGCACGAGGTTCTTTGGGTGTATCCCCATCATTTCATTATTGTCTACATCAATGAAATCCTAGTATACTCCCGGAGCATGGCCGAACATCGCCACCACATTACGGAGGTCCCACCTGTACCTCAAGACAGAGAAATGTCAGTTTCATCAGTCCGCAAACTAATTTCTCGGCTACAACATTAGTCAACATGGCATCTCCATGGATGAGAGGAATGTGGACATCATCAACTGACCAACTCCAACCACAGTTATAGAACTCTAACAGTTCCTGGGATTTGCTTACTTCCATTGCTGTTTCTTCTTCAGTTTCAGTTCCATCACCAGTCTAACAACCTCCCTGCTCTGTGGTAAGCCCAAGCCTCTGTCCTGGTCTCCAGGAGCCACAGTGGTTTTTGAGAAGCTGAAACAGGCCTTTAGCCTTTACTTCACATACTTTAGCAGGCACTGGTCACTCTGGGGCCAATCAAACCCTCTCTCTTTTACAGGATCATTTCTGGTGGCCGATTATGGCAAGAGATATCAGGTTTGTGAGAGGATGTAAGGATTGTACCATCTCGAAGACTCCTTGCTACTTACCAACGCCATCATCTGCCCATTCCTAACCACCCTTGGTCACGTCTGGGCATTGACTTCATTACTGACCTCCCCATCTCCAAAGGTAATACCCGCATCCTGATAATTGTGGGCCGTGAGACTGCAGAACTGTTATTCAACAACATCTTCCATTACTTTGGTCTTCCAGAAGACATTGTCTCCGATTCATTCCACAATTCATTTCCCAAGTGTGGAAGGGTTTCTTCAAGTTCCTCGATGTCACTGTGAGTTTATCCTCTGGTTATCACCTGCAGTCGAATGGGTAGATGAAACGGAACATCCAGGAGATCAGTTGCTACCTCTAAACCTTCTGCC
Source organism: Spinibarbus caldwelli (assembly GCA_039654775.1). NCBI lineage: Eukaryota > Metazoa > Chordata > Actinopteri > Cypriniformes > Cyprinidae > Spinibarbus > Spinibarbus caldwelli. The sequence continues at coordinate 19,358,267 of CM077228.1, read as the reverse complement.
ATACCCACCAAAACACCTGGAGCCAGTTCATCACCTGGGCCGAGTACGCACAAAACTACCTACATCAACAGAGTACCGGTCTGATCCCATTTCAGTTTTTTTTTTTCTTTCTTTTCAGTTTGTTTGTGTTCGGTTACCAACCACCACTGTTCCCATTGTCCAGAGAACAATGCAAAGTACCATCTCTGGACTACTGGTTCCAGGAAAGCAAGAGGCTCTGGGACTCAGCTCACCACCATCTGTAGGGAGTCATTCGCTGTCAAAACACTCATGCCATTGTCTGGCGGACCTCACCACCATCCTATCAACCCAGACAGAAGCTATGGCTCTCAAACCAGCACTACCGAATTTAGCCTGTCTTCTATGTCTCCCACCTAAAACTCTATCACTCACCTGTTTCTCCTTCCTCCATAGCATGGTACCATTGACAAACCCCCTCTGCCACCAATTAGGGACCATAGAGGCATGTACACAGTACGAGACATCCTGAATTCCTGACGCCATGGTGGTTTTCTGAAATATTTGGTGGAGTGGAAAGGATACGGCTCAGAAGAGAGATCCTGGTTTCCCAGAAACTACATCCTCACCCCTGAACTACTTACTTCATTCCATGAGAGACATACTAATAGTCCTGAACCTCAAATAATTGTAATATCGATTCTACTACAGTTAATTCTAAGATCTAATCTAAATATTTATTATTAATTATAACTAGTTATAATTAATTATAAATATTTCCCTTTTGAGCTAATTTGCTACATTTCCATGATTATAATAATTTATATTGTTATTTTTTGTTAATGTTTAATTAATGGAAATGGATTTTTTTATGGATTTTGAATTCTGCACTCATTTTTAAAAATAATAAGTTGTGTTATAAAAGCGACATAGTGACCATTGTGTGTGTGTGTGTGTGTGTGTGTACCTGATTTTATATCCCGGTGGAGACTTAAACCTGAATACACACAGACTCATGGGGACTCGTGTCACGGTGGGGACCTAAATTGAGGTCCCCACGGGTAAACAAGCTAATAAATCACACAGAATGAAGTTTTTTGAAAATCTAAAAATGTAGAAAGTTTCCTGTAAGGGGTAGGTTTAGGTGTAGGGTTGGTGTAGGGCAATAGCACATACAGTTTGTACAGTATAAAAACCATTACGCCTATGAATGTAATACAAGACAATTAGAGTTAGTTAATAGATGTTTTATTATAAAACGTAACATCTGAACCAACAGCCACATCAAGTTTACATTTACATGCCGCTGAACAAAACAAACTGTGATTAACTTCTTTCCTTGATGGTCAGACATCCTCTTGAGTGATCCTTAGCCAATGAAATCTACTATGGAGTCCAGGCCTTCTGCCATAAGTCTGAAGGTCTTGCAATGCGAGACTATGTGGATTCGAATTGGTTGTGAATGATGTTATCATTCATCGGCTCGAAAAAAATAATTCTGAAATTGATTCTAACTATTGTTCCTCTGTCATTATTATTACAGCTTGGATGTGGACTTCCCTGTTCTGAAAATTGGAATGATTATTAAAACTTTATATTTATAGTTAACATTATCATCATTGGTGTTACTTCCAATGGATCCATGAATATTCAACAGAAACTTAATCTGGTACTGAGGACTGAAGGGATGTGGTATAAAAATAATTTTGAACAAGGTAATTTGTTTAACAAATTACATTTACAAAATTTGTACTGATGTCCATCAAATAATACAGAGCCATTCAGGGGACATGGACGGACATGATGGAAAAACTGAGATGGGAGGAAAATTTGTATTTCAAAGCTTTTGCGCTTGCTCACAAAACTATTACATTCTCTCTCAAAAGTAATGCATTCCCCCAAGAAACTTTGCATTCACTCGCAAAATATTAGCATTTTCTTGCAAAATTACTGTGTTCCCCCAAGAAAATTATTGTTCATTATTGTGTGCACAAAACATTCACGTTCTCTCGCAAAAGCACTGAAATAAATTTTTTCCTCCCACCTCATTTTATTCTGATCAAAATAGTTTTGCAAACAAACACTAATTTTTTTTCTCAGAGGAAACAAAAGTTTTGAGAGCAAATGCAAAAACATCGATACATAATTTTTATTAATTGTTTCTCCCATGTAATTCGTATGAGGACAAAAAATTTCCCCATGTAGATTTTGCAATGTAACTCCTCAAAGGAAGTTAGTCATGTGTTGACAAACAGAAAGCTGCCTGGTTTAAAAGCGGCTTTGTTGTGTTTACAATATACTATATAATAAACAATGAACCTCTTTCCCAGCAGAAGTACTAAACAGCCAATATACTAGTTTTATGCATATTAATAAGCATAATATAAGCATATATATACAGTGGGTACGGAAAGTATTCAGACCCCCTTCACTTTTTTCAATTTTGTTATGTTGCAGTCTGATACTACAATTGTTTAAATTCTTTTTTTTCTCATTACTCTACACTCTGTCCTTTATAATGACAAAGTGAAAACAGAATTTTAGAAATGTTTGTAAATTTATTAAAAAGAAAAAACTGAAATATCACATTTACATAAGTATTCAGACACTTTACTCAGTAGTTAGTTGAAGTACCTTTGGCAGCAATTACAGCCTCGAGTCTTTTTGGGTATGACGCAACAAGCTTTGCACAACTGGATTGGGGGAATTTCTGACATTTTTCTTTGCAAATCCTCTCAAGCTCGGTCAGATTGGATGGGGACCGTCTGTTGACAGCCTTTTTAAGGTCTCTCCAGAGATGTTCGATAGGGTTCAAGTCAGGGCTCTGGCTGGGTCACTCTAGGACATTCACAGAGTTGTCCCTAAGCCACACCTGTGTTGCCTTGGCTGTGTGCTTAGGGTCATTGTCATGTTAGAAGGTGAACCTTCGGCCCAGTCTGAGGTTTTGAATGCCCTGGACTGGGTTTTCATTAAGGCTATCTCAATAGTTTGGTGCATTGAGCTTTTCTTCTACTCTGATGAGTTCCTCAGTCCCTGCCGCTGAAAAACAGCCCAACAGCATGAGGCTGCTACCACCACACTTTACTTTTGGGATGGTACTCTGCAGGTGATGAGAAGAGCCGGTTTCCTTCAAACATGATGCTTAGAATTGAGGTTCATCAGACCAGGTAATCTTGTTTATCAGAGTCTGAGGGTCCTTTAGGTGCTTTATTGCAAATTCCAAGTGTGTTTTCATTTGTCTTCACTGAGGAGAGGATTGAGTTTTGCCACACTGCCATAAAGCCCAGATCGGTGGAGTGTTGCAGTGATGTTTGTCCTTCTGTAGGTTTCTCCCATCTGCATATATGATCATGGAGCTCAACTACCGTGACCACCAGGTTCTTGGTCACCAGTCTAGACAAGCCCCTTCTCCATCAATTGCTCAGTTTAGCTGGGGACCAGCTCTTGGAAGAGTCCTGGTTGTGCCAACCTTCTTCCATTTGAGAATTATGGAAGCCACTGTGCTCTCGGGAACCTTCAGTGCAGCAGAATTTTTTTTTGTAGCCTTCCTCAGATCTGTGCCTCAATACAATCCTGTGTCTGAGCTTTGCAGGCAGTTCCTTTGACCTCGTGGCTTGGTTTTCGCTCTGATATGCATTATCAGCTGTGAGGCCTTTTACAGAGAGGTGTGTGCCTTTCCAAATCATGTCCAATCAATTTAATTTACCACAGGCGGACTCCAATCAAGGTGTAGAAACATCTCTGCAATGATCAAGAGACATGGGAGGCACCTGAGCGAAATTTCAAGTGTTGTTGCAAAGGGTCTGAATACTTATGTAAATGTGATATTTCAGTTTTTTCTTCTTAATAAATTTACAGACATTTCTAAAATTCTGTTTTCACTTCATCATTATGAGGTACAGAGTGTAGATTAATGAGAAAAAAAATGAATTTAAACAATTGTAGTATCAGGCTGCAACATAAGAAAATTGAAAAAAGTGAAGGGGGTCTGAATACTTTCCGTACCCACTGTATATATGTGTATATATATATATGTATGTATGTATATATATATATATATATATATATGTGTGTGTGTGTGTGTGTGTGTGTGTATGTATGTATTTATTAGTAATAGTATTACTAATGCTGAGAGTTAAGCTGATATATGTGTGTGAGAAAATATCATATGGTGTTAAAAAAGAAAAAACGAAATGACACAGTGGATGAGAAGAGTTCCTGTTCTCTGTTTTTATTTGAGCTCCATAAGATGAGGCATGTTACACCAGAACATTCTCTTGCCATTTACTGTTGCTGTCAGGTACTATTTTGTTAGCGGAAGGACAGCATTTAACGAACTTTCAAAAGTCTTTTGATTGTTAGTCAAAGATACTAGAAAAAGTAGTATCCTCACAACTATGTTCCTTCTTAGATAAAAATGGTATCTATGAGGATTTCCAGTCAGGATTTAGACTGTATCATCTTTTCATCCAATCAGGTTTGTATCTCTCTATTAGTGCTACTGGATCTTAGCGCTCGTTGCAGTGAATGATAAGATATCATACCGATCACAAGTGCAGTATGGAGGAGTACCTCAAGGCTCAGTACTAGGACCGCTGCTTTTCATGCTTTACATGTTACCCTTGCAAGATATCATAAGGAAACTTAGTGTTAGCTTTCACTGCTATGCTGACGATACTCAGCTCTATATTTCTTTGTGGCTCGATGAGGCATACCAATTTGCAAAAGTAACGGAATGCATACTTGATATAAAAAACTGGATGACTAGTAATTTCTTACTGCTATATTCTGATAAATCAGAGATGTTAATTATCAGACCAAAAACCTCTGCATGTAATAAAACTCTGTCTAACACTTGATGGCTGCTCTGTCAATTCTTCATCATCAGTTAGGAACCTAGGTGTGCTATTTCATAGCAGTCTTTCCTTCAAAAGCCACGTTTCTAGTATTTAATATCTAATTTAGTATCTAATATTTTCTAGTATTTGTAAAACTGCATTTTTCCAAAAATAAATCTAAATTACGACCTATGCTCTCGATGTCAAATGCAGAAATGTTAATTCATGCATTCATGGCCTCAAGGTTTGATTACTGTAATGTTTTTTTTTTGTTTTGTTTTTTTTTTTGTTTTTTTGGGGGGTGGTTGCTCTTTGTTCTTATTAAATAAACTCCAGCTGGTCCAAAATGCAGCAGCTAGAGTTCTTACTAGAACCAGGAAGAATTACCATATTAGCCCGGTTCTGTCAACACTGCACTGGCTCCCTATTAGCGCCCAAACTCTGGAAAAATCTACCCAGCGTTGTTTGGGAGGCAAACACACTCTGTCAGTTTAAATCTAGATTAAAGACTTATATTTTTAGCCCGCCTTACACATAACACACTAACACATTTCTATTATTCAAATCCATTAAACAATTGTTAGGCTGCATTAATTAAGACAACCAAAACTGGGAATACTTCCCATAACAACATGTACTTGTTACATCCTAAGAAGAATGGCATCTACACAAATATTAGTCTGTTTCATTCTTATTCCAAGGTCAACGTAGCCACCCAGATCCAGTCTGTATCCAGATTAGACAGTCACTGCAGTCACCCTGATCCAATCCGTATCCAGTTCCAGATGGTGGAAAAGCACTTAGAGATCACCTCGACAGCCCTGAATGTTAGTGGAGACCATAACAACTAGATGAGCCCCAGAGACAGATCCCCAGCAAAGACCTTGGCACATCATGATGCAGTGGACGGCCGGTCCCTGGAGAAGCACAACCTGATTGTTAGGTTCCTGAGGGGTGCCAGAAGGTTAAATCCTCCTAGGTCACCCCTGGTGCCCTCCTAGGAGCTCTCTGTTGTCCTGGCTGGTCTTCAGAGGGGTCCCTTTGAGCTGTTGGAGCCTAAGTTCATGTCTATGCCTAAGTTTGAGCCGCTTCGAGCCTAAGTTCCTGTCTATTAAGACAGTGCTCCTGACTGCACTCACCTTAATCAAGAGGGTTGGGGACCTCCAAGCATTTTCAGTGAGCGAAGAGTGCCTTGTGTTCGGGCAGGCCTACTCTCACGTTATCCTGAGGTCTTGGCCTGAATACGTACCTAAGGTTCCCAGCACTCTCTTCCGGGTCCAAGTGGTCAATCTGGAAGCGCTGCCCCTGGAGGAGGCAGATCCAGCCTTGGCGTTGCTGTGTTCCATATGAGCACTGCGCATATACATACATGGACTGCACCTGGAGCTTCAGAAGCTCTTAGCAGCTCTTTGTCTGCTTCGGAGGCCAGCAGAAAGGGAAGGCTGTCTCCAAGCAGAGGTTGGCCCACTGGATAGTGGATGCCATCACTTTGATGTACAAATCCCAAGGCAAGCCATGCCTCCTAGGGGTGAGGGCTCACTCCACGTGGATTGTTGCCTCCTCCTGGGCTTTGGCGCACAGCCCCTCTCTGGCAGACATCTGCAGAGCTGCAGGCTGGGCATCTAATACCTTCGCTAGGTTTTACAACCTTTGCATAAAGCTGGTTTCTTCCCCTGTGTTGGGTAATAGGTAAGTGGCAGGAAGACAGGCTCAGTGTCATGCTTGCTGCGCCATTCCTCCTCACACGGGGATGTGAGCGCCTTTCTTCCCCGGATGGCGAACCCTGGTCGAGCATCCTCCAGGACCCTCGGCAGTCAGACTTGGTGGAGCCCAGTACTGTTGTTAGGGCTAGGTGTCCATATGACATGATTCCCTGCGGGCAATCCCATATGTGTATTCTTCGACAGCAAGGTTTGCCTCTTGGTAAACGTGTATTCCCTTGAGAGACCTACTCTGTCAGTCTCTGCTGGCAGTAGTTCCATCCCTACTCCTAGATAGGACCTTCCTCACAGACCCATTTCATATGTAGTACTGCCCCCTAGGTCAGTCCATATTAGTGTCACCTCCCTACAGATAGGATGTGTCTCTGTAGCGACCTTCTCCTTCTCCTCCTGGAAGGCACGCTTCCCCAGCATTTATCTAGCCTTGCTGAAAGTAAATAAAAAAAGCGAAGAAAGATCTTTCCCCCGAGGGTGAAATTCCCTAAATTTTGTGGATGGAACTGCAGCATGGCCTACGGAGATGTTATTTCCCCTTGCCATAACCCTGAACCATTCACTGAATACAGGGACTAGGTCTAGGCTCCTCAGCATAAAACTTGAATGAGTGGATGCACGCTGTTGCCTTATATACCCGTTTGTAATTCTCATTGGCGTTTTCTCTTGGGGCTCCCAAGTTAGACCCCTAATGACATCACTACATAACGTCCCTCCATTCCCTTCATCAGGGAACGAGGGTTACGTACATAACGGAGAGCCCCCCCCCCCCCCCCCCCCCCCCCCCGCCATTGTTTTATTTCAATGATAGGTTAGTTCAAAAGGATAGACAATGTAGATTTATTTTAACAGCCACCTTTGTTCATATTTACCAAGGGTGTCAATATTAGTGGAGGACATTTTATATATTTAGAAAAATAGCTTTTAAACGAGTTTTTACCATGTCCCATGTAGTTATGTAGCTACTTTTTGTCTTTTAAAGATGGGAACAAGAAATGGGAATTCTCAAAGGAGAAGATCAACATAACGTGATCTTCACCCTAAATCATTCAGCTTTTTAATTTACCTTGCTTGAGATCCAAATAAAGGACATTTTATATTTACATGTTTTTCATAGTCTTTTTGTTCCTTTTTCATGAGCTGATAAGTTCTACACAAGCAGATTTGGAGAGATTCTGGACTAGAGCCAACAGGACATTTAACTAACCCTCGTCACACAAAATTATTCTATCTTGTTCAGCCGGTTTTTGTGCGAGACAATTGTGCCTAAAAAGCAGCTTAATACATCCTGGGTATCATAAGGTGCTCAGTGTCTAGCAGAATGTTTACTCTGAAAGCCTTTCACCACCGCAAGGTGATGTTGTATTTCTTTTTTCTACTCATAATATGTATTATAGTATATGTTTTCATATCTTTAGGACCATATTATGTGGACTTACAAAAAAATATTTTGCCTGCTGGTAAGTTATCTTTATTTATAATGGCTGGATTTATTTATTTAATTTTTGGCTGATGTTTTATGCTTTTTAGTCTTTCTTCAAAAATTATTTGTCTGGTATTCTTAGTAATTTTCTTATGCAATGGAGTTCAAGTCCCAAAATCCAGTTCAGGATGCCATATCATTTAGAAACAAAAAAGAGTTTAAGCAAAAAACTGAGGAAATCAGTGATTTGCTCAAATTAGCCATTCATAAAATGCCAGATCTATACATGTATTAACTGAACGAGACTATGTAAGGTGTAATGTTTCATAAGCTTTTGTCATTTTCTGCAACTCCACCCTTCATTTAACTATAAGCCCTATTTTAGATGTCTTTGCTCTATTTTCATAGAGCCAGTGTAAAATATCCACTGTGACACTAAAAGGGCTAGAACTTTTACTCTCATTGAAATAAATCAAGATTACAAGGGAAGATTATGAGTTATTAGGATTTTTTGGTTAGGATTTATTTGTTTGCTTGTTTCTGTCAGTTATCCCAAATCAGATGTTTTGCTGAAGTTTTTGTCTGTTGCTCTTGTAGAACGTACACTTTTCTGTAGCAATGTTTTATACACACACACACACACACACACACACACACATTTCAGATAGTTCAGATAATTCATTCAGATAGTACTAAAGTTAGAGTTTGGGGGAGGAAAATGTATTATTCTAGGTTGATGTATTTACTATTATTATTATTATTATTATTATTATTATTATTATTATTATTATTATTAAATAATTTATTAATAAATATTTGCTTATAATTTCTTCTGTACTGAAGAAAATTCTCGTTTTGGCGCCACCCATAGGACATCTGATTTTTTACTTCTAGTGGTTTAGCAGGAAGTGTGGGAAAATGGGCAAGATGCTCCTGTTAAGAATAGATTTTGTTTACTTCTGAATTTATATAACATAGATAAGGATGGCTTTGCATGTACAGGATGATAGTGCTTCATACAATATAGTGCAATGCTACCACTGAATGTGTGAAGTCAGTATATAAGCCATTCAAATGCAGAAGCATTTGCATACTCTTGCTTTGTATATTTTTATTTACTTTCTCAAGGTTCTGCAAAAACAAACATCGACAAAGATATCAAGAAGAGAGAATCACCTCTAAATGATGAACTTCCGGATGCACAGGAGATCCAGGTAAAATTGTTGACTTGAATTTTTATTTATGTATAAATATTTTAATAAGATACAAGACTATTTCTCTCTCATTTCCCTAATTTTAATACTTTCTTCTTCTTGTGAATTCCCTATGAAGAATATTGCTGATGACCAACAGCCAATCAAAACATATAAGGTGTGTATAACATTAGTTTTATTGTGTATTGCGATTTAAAAAGAGAGAGAAAGAGAGAATTCTTAATATTTTTTGTAATATTCTTTAAAGTTTTGATATACAAAAGACATCATTCTTCAAGAAAAAGTTCCACCTAAATTTGAAATAAAATTAATATTCTATTATTGATTTATTAAAATAATATAACTTAACTGAAAATTTTAAATACAAAAATCGGTTATTTATTTATTTATTTATTTATTTATTTTAAAACATTCAGTTCATGAAATTAATTGAATCATAAAAAGAATTGTTGTTGTACTTTTAAAAACAATATTTCTAACATTTTATATAACATATACATATAACATTTAACATTTCTATTTCCTCCTCAGGGTCGAGTGAACGTGCACGTTTTTGAAGACTGTTGCGGTGGATCCCTTGATCAACTTAGGAATAACCTGCTCTATCCGCTATTTCCGAATGTTAGTTCTATACATATTTCGTTGTATACCGTTATCAAGTGATAGTCTCAGTGTATAAGTATAGTATAATATCATGGGTTTATTTAAAGGTGCGTACTACAGTAAGCAGACTTGTTGTGGCGCCTCAGTGGAGCAATTATGGTCTGAGAATCTTTGGCTACCTCCATCCTGCAGAAACTGGTCAGTCCAGCATGAAAATAAAAGTGTTTTGTTATATATTGAATGCAATAAAACATTTGTAGAGGCAATTAAAAAATGCACTGATATCGTTCTGCTTATAGATGAATACATATTTGCTGTTTCCTCTGATGATAACTCAGAGTTCTGGCTCAGTTTAAACGAAAGTCCGGAAAACCTTCAACGTCTCGTCTATGTTGGTGAGGTATGTCTGGTCTGAAAGTGGATGTGTTTGTTAATGATTCAAGTAGGTGAGATTTATAATGGAAGAGAGCATAGCACATATAAATACAAGTTTAAATGATGCAATTTATGTCAGTTAACTCAAAAAAGAAGATTCTGTATTTATTTACTCACCCTAATGTCATTCCAAACCCTATTTTTTATCTGTGGAACAGGGGGAAAAAAAGAATTGATGAAGCTCTATTCCATACAGTGACAATTTGTAATGGTCACTTGCTATCAAGTACTAAAGAGGACAAAATAGCATGACAAGATCACCATAAAGCACCATATTGCAGGGCCCAGATTCACACATTCTTCAAAAAAAAATAAAAAAAAAATAAATAAAAATCTTCCCGTAAAAATTAATTATGTATCTTGTAATTTTCAGTTAAAGAATTAAGGTGATAATTAAAAATACTGTGTATATTTTATTAAAGAAACTGGGTTTCAGTGTCGTATAGAAAATATTGAGAACATTTCACAAATAAAACCAAGAGATATGTTTTCCTCTTAACATATTAAGGAAACTTAAGCAATTTTGAGGCTTGAATTGAGGAACTGATTAAACTGAAAAAAAAAAAAAAATTAAGGAAAGAAGGCTACCTATTTATTTTAAGAGAATTAGCTCAATTATGCGGTTTTATTTTGGTGGTGTTGGTTAGTTGCCAACATGGTTTGCATATTGCTGGATATGGAGGGTAAATATTGCAATTAAGTTCTGTTTTATGTGTTTTTGAGTGAAGGGAAACATCTGTTAATGTTTATTGTTCAGTTATGTTTGACATTTGAAAGAGCTTCTGTTACATCGTAGTTTCTTTCGTTGCCATTGTGCAAAAGAGTAGAGCTTATGGTTAGCATATAACAGCATGTAACACTGTGGCATGATGCTTTGTCCAGTGAGCAGTAGCTTTGCTAATACTAGTGCAGTACTTTCCAGAAATTATCAAGTATATTTGAGCTGTCTAGCTGTATATTTTTTAAATTGTACAAAATAGCTCAATATCAAATGCAAACAGGCTTTACTCGAAATCACAGACATTTGAGAATCAATTAAAAATAAATGAGCACATTTCACTAATAATATTAAATTAATTGTGTCATAGAATAAATAAATTAGGAGATTTTACATGATTTATTCAGGTATATTCCATTAAAGAAATTAAGGCCTTAAAAACTCGAAAATGTTACTTGTATAATATTGTTACCACATATATATATATATATATATATATATATATATATATATATATATATATATATTTGCTTGCCTATATGATAGCTTACCCAAATTTCTCATTTATTATTTGTCATTCATTATTAATTCATGCCCAATTAATAACTGATTGATAGTCTTAAATAAATTGACCTTTGATGTCGTTGATACTGCATATTTTCACTGCTCAAATAATATTAATGAATAATTCATGTAAATGCTTTAATAAAAAAAGATAAAGAAAAAAGATTCAAAATTAAACAGTTTATGTACTGATTAATAATGGGTTTTATTACAGACAACAATGTTGACAAAACAATCCCCGATCACACAAAAACAACTACAAATGCTGTATTATGCATGCCAGGCCAGTAGTAGGCACTAGGCAATGGCACTTTGTAAGGTAAAAATTTGCTTTTTCGTGCTATTGATTTTGCTTTGAACCCCATTTTCAAAAGTTTTTATCTTAAGGCCCACAAAATGCCATTGTCATGTAAACGAATGTGCAAAATGCATACAAACATTTTCCATTTTTATTAGAAAAAAGTGTAGTGTAAACACTTCCTAAAACTCACATCACATTCTGTTTACACTAGTGTTTTTAAGCCTTTTCCAAAAGTTGCTCGTCCACACTGACACCTCTGAAATACTTAAATCACCTTGCTGTGCATGAATAAAACCTCATACACGCTCTCTAAGATGATACAATATGTGTCACATCACTAAACATGAGTCACCGTTTTCAAATATAACCAGTTCCACAGTCTACATAAAAATGTGAAAAATGCATTTTCAAATGTATCCACTTGGGAGAGCATCTTCAAAAAACTTCAAAAGAGCAAGAGAAATACCTGTGGGAAAAAAAAAAAAAATGGTTTTCAAATCCACATTATTTGGAATGAAAATTGCCGTGATTTTAGGCTACGTTCCCATTAATCTAGATAAAATCTGAAGAAGCCATGTGCATCCAAAATCACTTAACGTAGCATACTACATCTGCCATCTTGGCTTAAATGACTTTCTGTGTCAGTTGCGTCATTTCACTGCCATTCACAACTTCTCTCATGTGGACTCATGGGATGGTAAAGTGTCCATTGGATGCACACTTCAGAATCTCGCCAGAAGTAGTAGGTAATCCAAGTACTTTTCACTTTATGTTTTACTAAATCTACTTTGGCTTACTTTGGCTGCCATATAGTATGGAAGTAGGCATATTCGGACATACTAGTGTTTTAAAGACACTGAAAAAATTTGACATACTAGTGTTTTAAAGACACTGAAAAATTTGCTTTGTTATTTCTTCTGAAGCAAAAGTAGTAGAAGAATTTTGGTAACTTAACAGTCCATTGACTTAAATTGTAAGTACAAAAAACACTTCAATGAGTACGTACATTTCTCTTTTTTTTCTTTTCTTTTTTTTTTTTTAATGACCACAAAAGAAAGAAAGGTTTGGAATGGCAAAGAGGGTTGAACACAGAATTTTAATTTTTAGGCGAACTGTCCTATCAAAATTGTTGTATAAAATCTGGTTATAACATATCTAAATCCAAGTGACATTTTTATTAATGATACAGTTATCATTAATATAACCATACTTAAATATGGTCTCGAAATTAAATATGCAATAAATATATAGAAAAACAGCTCCTGATATTTTGTTTGCAGATCCCATTTGGTTTTAAATTTTGGTACAGTATATATAATTATGTAAACACATTAAATGTGACTTAATTATTCACAAACTCTTCAATATGTTTTTAAAAGGAAACATTTAATCTCTTTGACTATCATGTTTGAATCAGACAGGGAATGAATGGACTGCTCCAGGCGAGTATTGGAAATTTGCATCCCAGATATCCAAACCTGTCTTGTAAGGATTTTTTTATTTAATATATATATATATATATATATATATATATATATATATATATATATATATATATATATATATATATATATTATTATTTTTTTATTTTTTTTTTTGCATTCTGAAAAAAGACTGTATCGTGCTATAATGTACAGTTTCTCTCTTCCTTAGGTTAGTGAAGGACATGAAATATTTTTTTGAAATCCTTTTAAAACAGAATGCCGGAATGGATCATCTGGAAATAGCTGTATGTACTACAGTATATGTGTGTGGTAGTCGACAATTTAGCTTGTACAATGAACCTAAAATTGTACATTTTATTAATCTCAGATTCTTTTTCTTTTCTTTTTTTTCTGCAGTGGAGTTTAAACCGTGACAATGGCACTTTTTCTGTGATAACCTCTGAGTTTTTGTCATTATATGAAGGTACGTTTCTCCCAAAATGACAAAATTATGAACCCACTAAGAGGAATGGCCAAAAGTTACACAGAATGTTGTTGATGTGATGTTATGAAGGCATCTGCAAGGCATTTTTCAATCATGAATAGAACTGTGATTATACTGTATGTGTGTGTGTGTGTGTGTGTGTGTGTGTGTGTGTATATATATATATATATGTATATATACAGTGCCTTCCACTAATATTGGCACCCTTGATAAATATGAGCAAAGGCGGCTGTGACAATAAATCTGCATTGTTTATCCTTTTGATCTTTCAAAATTCTAAAAGTAAAACAATTGAAAGTGGGGAGAAAATCTCATGATGAAATAAATGTTTTTTCTCCAATGAATGTTGGCCACAATTATTGGCACCCCTAGAAATGCTTATGAGTAAAATATCTCTGAAGTATATTTCCATTAATATTTACATTTTTTATCACACCAGGGTGACTAGGATCATGAAATTGTCCAGTCATGACTTGCTCTTCCACAGGATTATAAATATGAGGAACACAAAGTCCAAATTCCCTTAATCATCCATCACAATATATTTCTGATGTGCAGCAAAAGATAATTGAGCTTCACAAATTAGTGAAGTGGCTTTAAGAAAAGAGCTAGAGCAGTGAAAATTCCCATTTCCACCATCAGGGCAATAATTAAGAATTTCCAATCAACAGAAAATGTTACGAATCTGCCTGGAAGAGGACATGTGTCTATATCGTCCTAATGCACGGTGAAAGGAGAGTTTGAGTGGCTAAAGACTCTCCAAGGACCACAGCTGGAGAATTGCAGAAAATAGTTGAGTCTCGAGGTCAGAAAACCTTAAAAAAAAATTGTCAAACAGCACCTACATCACCACATGTTGTTTAGGAGGGTTTCAAGAAAAATTCTCCTAGCTCATCCAAAAACAATCTCCAGCATATTAAGTTATCAGACACAACTGGAACTTCAAATGGCACTGGCTTCTATGGTCAGATGAAACTAAAAAATGAGCTTTTTAGCAGCAAACACTCAAGATGGGTTTGGTGAACACAGGGATAAAAAAGTACCCTATGTGTACAATGAAATATACTGCTGTATTTTTGATGTTGTGGGCCTATATTTCTGCTGGAGGTCCTGGACATCTTGTTTAGACACATGCCATCATGGGTTCTATAAAATACCAACAGATAAAAAAAAAAAAAAAAATCAATAAGTGACTGATTCTGTTAGAAATCTTGTAATGGACCATTTTTGGATCTTCCAACCGTATAATAATCCAAACACAAACCACAAAAACAACACAAAAATGGGTCACTGAACACAAAACCAAGCTTCTGCTATGGCCATTCCAGTCCTCTGACCTGAACCCTATAGAAAATGAGTGGGGTGAACTGAAGAGGAGAAGCACCAACATGGAACTGTGAATCTGAAGGATCTGGAGAGATTCTGTATGAAGAAAATGGTCTCTGATCTCTTCTCAGGTGCTCTCCAAACTCTTCAGGCATTATAGGAGAAAACTCAGAGCTGCTATCTTGGGAAAAGGATGTTGTAATAATTGGGTGCCAATAATTGTAACCAACATGAACTAGAGAAAGCATTTATTTCACAATGAGATTTTCCCCCCACTTTCAATTGTTTTACTTCAATGATAGGTTGGACTTTTGTGAATTTTTTGAATGAAAGGATAAACAATGCAGATTTATTTTCACAGCCGGCTTTGCTCATATTTACCAAGGGTGCCAATATTAGTGGAGGGCACTGTATATACGTATATACTTTCAGCGCAAAGGAGATTTAGGTTTAATAAGGACATGTTCTTGCCAGTGTTGATATATTTGCTATTGAAACGAAGTGTGGGATAGAGACGTATCAATATTGACTTTTATGACTTTTACAGGACTTGTTGATAACATGTAGACTCATTTTTTTTTGTCAGATGAATCTTCTCTACAAATGGGAGATATTGATCACATACCTCAAACTAAAGCGAGTTACGATAGGCTCCTTGAGCCGATTCCCGTGTCACCCCATCCTGCAGGAGACATGATCAGAGAAGACCCACGAGATCACATCTATAAATGTCAGCATTATGGAAATCTTAAATGGAAAATTGAAGAACACTCTTGCCTGAATGACATTTTAAACATTCTGTTTTTTAAACAGACCAAATGTGTTCTCTTTGTTTAAACAGACAAAATGCTAGATGAATCCTACCTGAAAGACTTGTTTCCAGAATGCCATTACAATCCAAGTTACTTACTCAATAAAGAAATTGGACGATATGAGGGTGTATATTTGGTGAGTTAAGCATTTTTAATCTTTAAACTAAGATTCTGACAAAAACTTTTCCATTTCTCTTACAACCACTGATTTGTCCTGATTATTTGGCTCAATAATAGCTATGTCGGCTAAATTGATTTTGAAGGGTTATAATGCCAACATATACAGTATTTATTTATCTTAATGTTATGTAATCTACATGTATTGATAGAAGTGTCTATCATGTATTGATAGAACTATACAAGTATAAATTATAGATACAAGCATAGATTAGCATTAGTTCATGTATTATGAACTAACATGACTTATCAAAGAACAATAGTATATTCATAAAGTATCTTTGACAAAGATTAACAAACAGTAAAATAACTAAACCGTAAAGAGTTAATGAGTATCTTTGGCTATTGTTTCTGTTTTTGTAGATTCAGTTTTCTTCAGTGTACCCAAATGACTACACGAGGCAAACTAATGCAAACAATGATGAGATGTGCTTCTACAGACAAGATCCATCATTTCAGGCAGAGTATGAAGCATTAATCAGAATACACCTTTCCATTGCCTTGTTTCATAGTCTTTATGTAAGTTCCCTGTTGAATAAAAAAAACAAAACAAAAAAAACAGCATATGCTGGTTAGGTACGTTTTGAAGAATGGCTGCTGGTTTGAGCTGGTTTAAGCTGGTCCTTAGCTGGTCGTGTGCTGGTTTAAGCTGGTCCTTAGCTGGTCGTGTGCTGGTTTAAGCTGGTCCTAAGCAACTAGCTCCTGCTCAGGACCAGCTTAGGACCAGCACATGACCAACACTTGACCAGCTTAAACCAGCTCATGACCAGCTAAAGACCAGCTCAAACCAGCAGCCATGCTTCAAAACATACCTAACCAGCATGTGCTGTTTTTTTGTTATTTTTCAACAGGGTTAATAAGCAAGCTTTACCAGTATTTCCTGTTTGCAACTAATTGCATGCTACCACGTCTTCTTCACGCTTTTAGTAAAGGACTTGCTTCTTATCTGACCGAGGTTGAAGACCCTGATGTAAAAAAGATCGATACAGGTAAAACTCTTATTCTAAAAGTAATCTTAAAAATAAAGATTGCAAAAAAAAAAAAAAAGCTAATTTTACAGCTTGAAACAATAGGGGAAATTCAATCCTGGTCTTATTGTGAATGATTCTCCTGAATTTTTATTTTTGTTAATGTCACATGGCTGTTGTAGTTAATGTTAATAGCCAAATTGCTGTATAACATTTGTTCAGCCACGGGATTTTACTTTTGTTTGCTTTATATATGCTGACAGCAGGAATAAAATCTCTGCCCTCAAACTGTATGTTGTATATCCAAGACTGACCAGATATGTTTGGAATTACATAATGGATGTAAATAATTTACAAAGCACATTATAAGCATTGAGATGGTTTGAGTCCATATCATTAACATTACAATACAATACAATGAAAAATGGTTCTTGATATGAAGACAGTTCTTTGCTAAAACCTAGAATGCTTCAAATATATCTGTAGGCTCAGTGTATATACTAAATATAGTGCCATTGTAATACTTGCTTAATTCAGGTCCTGAAGGTCCTTTCTGGCAGCGCGTCTATGACGTGAAACCCCTCAATGTTGCTTCAAAGCAAACTGTCATTGTGGCAAATTCCTGCAGAACATCTGGAAACATTGTGATGTCCCAAAGTCATGCCATGCCAATTGTTAGAGCCTTTTTAAATGTACTGCATTCAAAAGAAGAGACACGGTAAGCTTGTCCACTGTTTACCTCCTTTAACCCTTCTCATTTAAAATTGCTTGTCAATTAATAGACAAATACATAGGGAGGAAATTATGCACTGGAAAAAAAAAAAAAAAGCTACTTCAGCATCAAAAAGTTGGTCAAATCTTTCAATATTCTATCAAGAATGTAACCTTTCTTTGAATATCAATATTTGAAATATAAATCACGTTCCTCAATGCTTTAATTTGACATGACACATCTTACCCCCAAATGGGGCAAGTTGTGTCACTTTTTTAAAATCATATTTGTATGGTTCTGTTATGCAACTTAAGTGACAGTTTAACCTAAATGAATGCATACACATAATGAGACATGACAATATGTCCAGCATGATAATAGAGAAAGCAGGTGTGGTGTTATACTATAATAATTTTTCCATCTTCACAGTGGTTACTCCCTGTTGCGTGTGGTGAATGTTGTAAGGCGTGAAGACAAGGACGTGGGCAGCCGTTATCTGGTGGAACTTGAACTTGTGGGCCCACAGGGTCAGAAAGCTCTTGTTTCGCGTTATGTTTATGCACTAGCTGAAGATTCAAAAAAGCAAACAGTCCTCTGCAGTCCAGAAGCCTTCAGCTGGAACCCATCTGCTACTGTTCATATTATTGTGGCAGGTGAAACTAATCAGATTTATCAATATCTGTCTTTTAACTGTGCTGCATTCAAGTCTTGTTGGAATTACCATAATAACGAAACGACAACTCTGATATTTGACTTGGAGCTACCAATACACATCTCATCCAAGTAAATGAATGGGTGTCTTCACAATAAAAAACTGTCTTGTTTCTGTTCCTATCATTTCCCTGTTCACTTCCTTTGTTTCTTGTCCCTGTTTCTACGTCCTTGCATCACACAATCTCAATACATTTGTGGCCCAGTACTTTTTTTTTCTTTCTTTTTTTACCTATTTTGTAGGCAACCTAACTAGTAAAGCCATTGCCATTTGGTTATTGTGGCTACACTTTATTTTAAGGTGTCCTTGTTATAGTGTAATTATACATTTAAGTACTGAGTAATATAGTAATAATACATATAGTAATAATACCTACTATATGGTTAGGTTAGGTTTAGGACTAGGGTTCGCCTTAGGGTTACTTGAATGTAGTAATGCATTTGTTATCATAATAGTAATATGTGTAACAAGGACAACTTAAAATAAAGTGTTACTGTTATTGTCATATAATGTCTAAAAACTTGTAACTACCTTATAACTAATGTGTAAATTACGTTAATTATAAGCTTGACAACAATGTGAACATTTTTCTAATCAAAAACTTATTATGCCAACATTACAACCTGAATGCAACATTGTTAAATTGAATGTGACAGTATTTTATTGTCTGATGTTGTCTGTGCATGTGTTCCTAAGACAAAATTATGAATGCAGTCTTCATTTATCTTCCAACAGTGAAAAATCAGGCCAGATGGATCATACAGTTTATCAGGGAAATGGAAAAAGTGTACAGAGCAACTGGGGACAAAAACTTTAATGTAATAATTGTAGACTACAACAGCTCTGACATAGATATCGAGAAAAGACTCAAAAAGGCAACAATACCAAGGTAAAACATATTGTTTTATACTTTTTTGTATATATATATATATATGTGTGTGTTCATCAGTGCACAATTCATATGGCTAATGATGTCAACATGCACAAATATACAGCTACAAGTTTAAGAAGATGGATGGTAATTTTCAAAGATCAGGTGGCCTTCAAGCTGGAATAGATCTTGTTGAAGTAGGTAACCTTATTTTAACAATATAAGCTCTTCATGTTTCAGTTTCATTTTTCTTGATCTTTGAAGCTATTGTTTTGGATGAATTAATTGATACATAGAAGATGTTGTAACTTTAGTTCTTCCTTCTCAGGATGAGCATAGTATTTTGTTCCTATGTGACCTGCACCTCTACTATCCAGTGAATATAATAACCACTATACGAAAACATTGTGTCGAGGGAAAGATGGTCTATGCTCCAGTTGTGATGAGACTGGATTGCGGTGCTTCCCCAAGAGCCCCAGCTGGTACTGATCTCTAATATGAATTAATGTTTTACAAACCTCATTATGTTTGCAAAGTAATCAGATTTCACCAGGTAGATGAAGAAACAGGTGAAAAAAACTGCCTTTATGAGGCAGCGTTTCATGACAACAGCAAAGTTTTAGGACCAAACACTAAAACATTTACACTTGCCATCTTTTTCCTGCTTTGCAGGCACTGGTACATATTTGTTACATGATCAGATGTATCATGATAATGCTGCTAATGTGCTCTTTACTAAGTAAGTTCAAATATTTGCCATAGGTTCTTGGGAGGTTTCTGGTTACGGTCTGCTGGGAATCTACAAGTCAGACATGGACCGTATTGGTGGCATGAACACCAGAGAATTCAAAGACAAATGGGGGGGTGAAGACTGGGAGTTATTAGACAGGTAATAAAAGCCAATCATTTTTGGAATTATATAAGATTTTCTAGTGTTTTGTTTATGACATCGGTGCGCTCAGTAATGTTTTGCTAAATAAAAGACTTTTGCAGACTTTTGCAGAAATTATAGTATTTTTAATAAGTATCATAATGAACATGAGTTGAAGACTGTAATAAAGTCTTCTGGAGGAAAAACAAACAAACAGTTTTGGTGGTGTTAATATGACACTGTTTTAAACTAAAATTGTATAGTTTGTATTTTTTAGTTTATGTATAGGTAAATTTTTTATATAGATAGTATATTTATAGTCAAAATCTATCAGTAGGATAGTTTGTGTATAGGTTTATATTGTTTTACTTCATTGCTGTATGCCTGTATTTATGTAGCACCGTGGTCCTGTGAGGCACGACATTTCGTTCCACTGTATGCCCCCGCATGTAGCGGAATGACAATAAAGCTCAACTTGACTTGACTTGACTTGACTTGAAACATTTTATGCATTTTGACCATTTATTTCAATGAAATTTTGGGGATCTGAAAACTTTTGAAAACAGGTTTCTAAGTGCAAGATTTTGAAAACAATACCGTTATCATCTCCGTGTAAACTATGAAGACACAAATTTGAATGTGTGCAGGCACATAGTGTTGTTTTTATTTTTAATTTTTTTTTTTTTTTACTATATGACATTGCCAACTACTGGCCAGGTAGGATTTTTTTTTTATCATTTTCACGGATCAGTGCGAACAGGGATTGTTTTGACAACACTGTTTTTGAAGCTGCCGCAAATGATCTGGATGAGCTCACAGAGACTGTAACATCTTATATCAGTTTCTGTGAGGATGTGTGCATTTCTACCAAGACTCATCTAACTTACAACAACGACAAACCATGGTTCACTGCAAAACTCAGACAGCTCCGTCAGGCCAAAGAAGATGCTTACAGAAAGGGGGATAAAGTCTTGTATAAACAGGCCAAATACACACTGGAAAAGGAAATCAGAGTGGCAAAGTGGAATTATTCCGGCAAGCTAAGGGAAAAATTCTCTTCCAGTGATTCTGCTTCAGTGTGGAAAGGTATGAAAGAAATCACCAATTACAAGTCACCATCCCCCAGCACTCTGGAGAATCAACACTTAGCAGACGGTCTGAACGAGTTCTATTGCAGGTTTGAAAAAACACCCCACACCCGCCCTGAACACCTCTCCACACAACCGTTCACACCTCCAGCAACCCCCGTCTCCCCCACACCTGCAATTCAGATCAGCGAAGATGAGGTGCGCCAGGTCTTCAGGAAGAACAAAAGAAGGAAAGCACCAGGCCCAGACGGTGTTCACACAGATCTTCAACAGATCTCTGGAGCTGTGCGAAGTCCCCTCATGCTTCAAACGCTCCACCATCATCCCCGTCCCAAAGAAACCCAAAATTACTGGACTTAATGACTACAGACCTGTGGCTCTAACATCTGTGGTCATGAAGTCATTTGAAAGACTGGTTTTGGCTTATCTGAAGTCCTCCACTGGACCCTTACTGGACCCCCTGCAGTTTGCCTACAGAGCAAACAGGTCTGTGGATGATGCAGTCAACATGGGACTGCACTTCATCCTGCAGCATCTGGACAGACCAGGGACTTATGTGAGGATCCTGTTCGTAGACTTCAGCTCCGCTTTTAACACCATCATCCCGGATACCCTTCAGAACAAACTAATTCAGCTCTCCGTCCCCACCTCCGTCTGTCAGTGGATCTACAGCTTCCTGACAGACAGGCAGCAGCTAGTGAGGCTGGGAAAATACACATCCAGCACCCGCACCATCAGCACTGGAGCTCCTCAGGGCTGTGTTCTCTCCCCACTGCTCTTCTCCCTGTACACTAACGACTGCACCTCTAAAGACGCCTCTGTCAAGCTCCTGAAGTTTGCAGACGACACCACACTGATCGGCCTCATCCAGGACGGTGACGAGTCTGCCTACACACAGGAGGTTAAGGAGCTGGCTGTCTGGTGCAGTCTTAACAACCTGGAGCTCAACACACTCAAAACTGTGGAGATGATCGTGGACTTCAGGAGAAACCCCCCTGCTCTCCTCCCACTCACCATCATGAACAGCACTGTGACTGCAGTGGAGTCATTC
Organism: Spinibarbus caldwelli; assembly: GCA_039654775.1. NCBI lineage: Eukaryota > Metazoa > Chordata > Actinopteri > Cypriniformes > Cyprinidae > Spinibarbus > Spinibarbus caldwelli. Next base: position 19,335,981 of record CM077228.1, on the reverse strand, counting down.
AGGTTCCTGGGCACCACCATCTCCCAGGACCTGAAGTGGGACAATCACATAGACTCCATTGTGAAAAAGGCCCAGCAGAGGTTGTACTTCCTTCGCCAGCTGAGGAAGTTCAACCTGCCACAGGAGCTGCTGAAACAGTTCTACTCCGCCATCATTGAATCCGTCCTCTGCACTTCAATAACTGTCTGGTTCAGCTCAGCTACCAAATCTGACCTCAGAAGACTACAGAGGGTAGTCCGGACTGCTGAGCGAATCATTGGTACAACCCTCCCCACTCTCCAAGAACTGTACTCATCCAGAGTGAGCAAAAGGGCTGGCAAAATCACTCTGGACCCCTCACATCCAGCACACTCCCTCTTTGAACTGTTACCGTCTGGTCGACGCTACAGAGCTCTGAGCACCAGAACGACCAGACACAGGAACAGTTTCTTCCCTCAGGCAATCCATCTCATGAACACTTCACATTAAAAGTGGAACACACAACACTATTATAAATTATTTATTCAACACACATACTTATTTTTTTCATTTCAGATTTGCACATATTAGACCTGTACACCATAATTGTCTATATTATATATTGTGTTTTTGCTATTTGTACATTGCCTATTTGTATATTATTCTTTTATTATCTGTGTCCTGTCCTGTTGCTGTCTTTCTGTTGCACTGTAGAGCTTCTGTCACAAAAACAAATTCCTCGTATGTGTAAGCATACCTGGCCAATAAAGCTCATTCTGATTCTGATTCTGATTCTGTTTGTACATGAAACTTTTCAAAAATGCAAAGGAATACACTTTTTTTATTTTAGTACAATCATTGTTGTGTAAAAATACTCATATTCTACATGAAGTTTGTAACCACTGCTACTACTACTAAAAATAATAATAATAACTACATTTAGGTGTCAAAAAAGTAAACAAAATTTACTCTGTGTGTATATATATATATATATATAAATTTTATATATATTTTTTTCTCTCTCTCTCTTTTAGAGTCTTAGGAAATGGGTTAGAAGTGGAACGACTCCACCTCAGAAATTTTTTCCACCATTTTCATTCCAAACGTGGAATGTGGGAAAACAACAAGCAAGGCTAAAAGCAAATGCGCATGACTTTTTTTTCCAAACCAGTTGAGTGCAAACCTCGCCACCACAGACGATTTCATTGGTCAGTCTCACAATTCAATCACGCAGTCATCATCTGTCAAAAAAAGACTTCATGGATTCAACTCAGAAAAGTCATGGATGGATCTGATTGCGACAACCAGTATTGCTAGCTATAAGGATATGCTACCAACATACTAAGGGTGCAAATTAAGGTTAGAGGTTAGCATTTGTTTCAGTGTTGTGTAGACAATCAGCCCTGTGATTGACATGACTATTGACATCTTAAGAACTGGTGGTGTTTCAATGGTTTAGTGAAGAAGAATAAAATCGCTAGTGCTAATGGCAGCCTTTGCTAGCAGATTTATTATTGCCCTTTGAATGAAGCTGTTGGATGACTTAACTTTAAATCATATCAGAGTAAGTCTCATACTCTGGGAAAATAATAATGTATGAACATCTGTTATTTTTCCTTTCTTAGCAGTTGTTTATTCAGCTTGATCTTATTTACACTTCTGTACACACAAAACCAGTTTTATTGTGTGTAGAAAATGGTCTTGGGCACAGTGTTGCAATTAAACCAAGTCTTGATTTATTAAAGAAAGAAAGAAAGAAAGAAAGAAAGCATACTATACTCAAAAAAATGGCTATCATCTATGAAATAATAAAATAATAGACGCTTCGAGTTGATAAGCTTTCTTAATATTTTTGAATGATGTCTCTTATGCTTACCAAAGCTGTATTTATTTTATTAAAAATACAGTAAAAACTGTAATATTGTAAAATATTAAAATAAAATATTGTTTTCTATTTGAATATATTTCAAAACGTAATTTATTCCTGTGATGGCAAAGCTGAATTTTCAGATGCCATTACTTCAGTGCCACATTATTTTGAACTTTTGAACAGTAATGTTTATTCAATGTATGAAGGCCCATGGTCTTTTATAGCAGTCATAAAAAAAAAACATCTTTGCTCTCTTCTGCCTTTGAGTTCATAGTGGAGGCTGTGCACTCAAATGTTCTTCAAGGTTGAGTGAGATTAGTTGCAATGAACAAATGGTCTAAAAATATAGTGCGAGCCACTTTAGATGATGCCAACTTCAGATGTCGCTACCCTCTCAACTTACTACTGAAGCTTACTACTAGAAATGTCCCTTTCTCACTTACCATATTTAGACCAATAGCTATATCTTAATCCATGGTTTTATATGACCAAAGTAAGCCTTTCAGTATTCAATCACAATTTAGTAGCACTAGCATTAGTCAGTCAGCCAATAACAGGAATTTTATTTCCATGTGATATGCAAAAGACAAACTGCTTACATCTTAATGAAAAAAAAAAAAAAAAAACATTCTCTTGTCAAAAATAATCTTTAAAATTTGAGTAAAAAATAGGACATGATAAAAACAAACCTTTTTCATCAAACTAATTATATAATACTGATAAAGTTGTAGTAACATTTTTCTGTAAATATTTTCAAAAGATTTGGTGGTGATGATGATTACTTTACATTATGCAGCTTATCACAAGGCTACTTGAAAAAAATTGTTGAGATCTGACAGGAAGTAAGTGGGAGAGAAAGGGGGACGGTATCAGGAAAGGTCCACAAGGCGGGATTCGAACTTGAGACACCCACAGTGCAACTGCGTCGTATGTTGGCATGCTGCCCACGAGGGTATCAGCCCTGACACAAAGGCTGTTCTGAATGGTTGCTAAGGTATTGCTGTGAGGTTGCTAGTGCATTCTAAGTAGTTTCTAGGCAGTGGCTATGATTTTCTGCTAATGTTCGTAAGGTATTAAAAGGCAGATGTAATGAATGATTATGATGAGTCATGAAGTTGTCGCTTACTGGGTGAGGTTAAAAGAGCCTTAAATCCTTAAATAAGGCTAAATATTCTTAAATCATGATCAGTTTACTGGAGAAGCATTTTTTGTCATTGCATTTTTTTATTTTAGCATAAACCCCGCTATTTACATAGACAAATACGCCTGGACTTCTAGTGTTCCCGTGCATCTCATAGTGTGAATGATCCATCTAGGTGACAACAGGAAAGCTCTTTCGCCCTGCATGCTTTGAGTTCACAATGACATATGCACTTTCTAATGTTCATCTCTTCAAGGTTGAGTAAGATTAGATACAGGGTACAACAGGACTAAAAATACTGGATCAACAGTCCTGTACTGAAACAACAGCCTACTTAACCTGTTTATTTACTGCTGTCACCATGGGAAATGGCCCATCCCTTAACCTCCTAGCTTAGCTTGTCTTGTCAGATTCACCATAGTGGAATCTCACATCTGAGCCAGAACGTAAAAATGGATAATGAATCATTGTCATGTTGTAACAAAACAATTAATCATTTGTCATCTTTAAAGACCAGCTGTTCATCATTTATCATGAAGAAATACGTGTAAAAAGTGTTAAAATATTAGTTATAATATATTATTCGATTGTGCTTGCATTTGTGCAATTTGATGCAATTTGATGCATTTGTGCAATTTCACACAGAACTGTTATTTATTTCTCTGTACTTAAAAGGAAATTCAGTACATTAATGTGTTAGTTATGAAAAATGATTAAAGAAAGCAATAAAATATACATGTTAAGGTAAATGAATTATATTTGTGAATACTGAAAGAATAGAAAAGAATAAAGTAATTTTCTGATTAATAATGGAACTTTTAATGTCACTTTAAGACTTCATTATAGCACACAAAAACATACATATATCCCAGTCAAACACAAGCCGTCTTAGTTTTTTGATTACTATTATTACTATTTGGTACATTTATAATGAAATGAAATGACCGCAGACTAAATCAGTCTCAAAAACACCTAACACTTCTAAGGCCTATTTTATGTCTCTGTCTGCTCTTTAATCTTTAATGAATATATGTCAAACCATATTTTTAAGAAAAAAAAATAATCGTTCATATATTAATTTTCCATACAATGAAAGTAAAATTTGGCTAGGGGCTGTCAAGCTCCAAATATGACCAAAAAAAGAAGAAATTTTTAGCATAGTTTTAGTTTAGCATAACAGCGATTCATAGCTTCAGAAGACTTGACATATAGATCATGGGATGTACTTTTATGGAGCTTTTTAGATCTTGACAGCCCCTTATTTACTTTTATGGATAAGAATGTTGTATGGATAAGAATAAGAGCAGTGTCAGCATTCATCTACACTTATGTGTTCCAGAATCTAATTCAGCTTTGAATTGACAAAAGGTTGAGTAAATAATTGCAGGATTTAAATTTTAGGTCGACTATTACTTAGCAGTTAATATGCGTTGGCTCGGAAAAACAGCAGCTCAGAAAAGTCAGCAAAGCAAGAAAACACTTCAGTCTCAACCCTTCCATTTTATATCTTCTCTGTGAAGACCATCCAGAAGGTCAGGTTGGTTTTATGAAGGGGTTTACTGGCCTCCCCCAGCAGCGTCAAACATCTTCTTTCTTCCCTCCATTCCAGACATGGCTTCCACATTCTTACGCCAGTCACCTACCTCAGTGGTCGAGACCTATTAGACAGAAAGCAATAATGGATTGTAGTCGCATGTTTTCAGAAGGATCAACTCGTGGAATTATGTTCACTGCCAAAGTGTGGATATGAGCTAATGCGTCTGTTGTGACTGAGACTAAACAGAATTTAAAAAATTATATTAAAAGTTTGACTCAAGTATAAAATCTAGAAAAAACGGGAACACTTTAGTATAGGGACCAATTCTTACTATTAACTAATTGCTAATTAGCACACATATTGGCTGTTTATTAGTACTTATAGAGCACATATTCTGCATGATATTCTACATACCAATCCTACCCAATACCTAAACTTAACAACTACCTTACTAACTATTAATAAGCAGCAAATTAGGAATTTATTGAGGCAAAAGTCATAGTTAATGGTTTGTTAACAGCGAGAATTGGACCTTAAAAATGTGTGACTGAAAAAACATGTAAACAACATGGCATTTACTTAATATGCAAAATCTAATTTCTTTTCTGCTGCAGTTTTTGTATATGTTTTTTATTGCCTTACCTTTTCTTGCTTGATATCCTCCTTCTTGACTGACTTCAGATTTGCACGGAGGTCCATGGAGCCTTTGTGTTTGGAGCCCAGCAAGGCCCTCATCATCTCATCAGCAGACACACGCACCTTCCTCAGGGCAGGTCTCTTGAACTTCCCTCCTAGATCCTGAACTTTCAACTTCAGCTCATTGATCTAAAATCAATGGAATGCAAAATTTCCATTACCAGTGAGGTGCATAATACCTCAAAAAAGCTATCCGTTAGATTAGAACATCCATTCTTCTCAATGGCAGCTCCTTGGTTAGTACATGCTCCCTCAGAAGTATGCAACCCTTCATCAGAACTCAGAGGGTTTGATCACGGTTCATTCTGACATTTTTTTTTTTTTTTTGGTTTTGTTTTCCTACTCCATATGGGGATTGCCCATTATCAGCAACTGGTACTTGCTCTATATCTGCTTTGCACCTCCATGTGACCTTCATTTTCAGTCTCCTTTCTGTCTCTTCTGTTCTCTATCTTGTTGCTGTGTCTTTGGCCAGTCTCACCAGTGGAATCCTGGTCTCCTATTTGCTTTGTTTAAGCTTTATAAAATCATAGAATCCAACTACTGTGTGGTCACAGGTTCTGCGAGTTCAGAAGCATAGTTCAGCCATTCTGCGTTTCCCAAAACCATAGTTCCAACACAAATTTGTATCACAAAGTTGTGTGGTTGGAACTATAGCTCTCAATCTGTGATTATAAGTAGTTTGTTATTAGTATGACATGTGCACGTTGGATCATGCGAACCAACTAAATATTGAGCCTTGAACAAATTAATCGGTCTGTAAACTGCAGGTAGTTCTCAACATCTTGATTAGCTTGTTTAGCGAGTTTGGCCCTCCATGGTTTGGAATTGTAGAGCCCTACCTTAGGCATTATATAATCATGTGAAGGCATTCTAGATCAATATCTGTAATAGTAATACTTTTCAAGAACCTAGGCAGACAAAGTGGCTGCAGTTTTTGATGACCATACAAGAATGCTAGTAAATCTTCTGAAGTAAGTTGTGTCCTATCCTGCTCCTGAAGGGCTGACATTCTGTAGAGTTTAGCTACAACTTGCTCCAATACACCTGCCTGAAAGTTTTTTAGTGAATGTCCTAAAGACCTTGATTAGCCATTTCTTGTGTTTCTTATTAGGGTTGAAGCTAAACCAGAGAATTTCTTAGTATTTGGAAGTTGAGAGGGTCTGTATAACTTACTATTGTAGTGGACAGCACATTCCAGGGTCAAGTTTATGGCGGGGCTCCTCTCTGACCACTATAGTGGACAAAGGTTTGCTACATTTTGATTGGATCTTGGTGGACTAACATAAGCAAACTGTCCAACACCATCAGATAAAGATGCCAGGACAACGGCCAGACACCTCTTAGAGGACAAGAAGAAGACCTTTGGTACAAAGCCCGGGAAGGACGGGACTTCCTATTGGTCAAAATGCAGTTTTTGCCCTTCACCCACCAACAGACTGATTCCTCAGGTTTTGGCCTGTGACTGCCATAAAAATTCCTTAAGACCTCTGGACACAGCAGCAGTGGGTGAAACAAACAGGGATCACAGAGTTCCATCCAAATCCATTCATAACTATGTTCTCAAACCTTAAACTGATGCAAACACACACATCTTATACTTATTCAGAGAAATAAGTATTCTCAGTGACAGCGATGTGTAGTGCAACATCTTACACAAACTCAGCTGTTAACGGACAAATGAATGCATGCATGACAGTTCAATCTTCTACCATCATGTTTGGACTTAATGTGTTCGTAAAGGTATTCTGGTTGTGGTTTGGTAAGTGAATGATGCATTGGTAAAACTTTAGTGACACTTTTCTAAATGTGTGATTGGACTATGCAAACAAGTTCCACAGGAGGAAAGAAGGGTGGGCCACACCATGTCCCCCCACTCTGATGGAAATAGCCAATCACAGCCTGGAAATGGTGAAGCACCAGATTGCAATCTCCTCCTTATCGGAAAGAGATAAAGGTACCTTCCCAAAAGATACTCCTCGTTCTGAGTCTGAGTCCCGTAAGGGAAGGGACAGTAACAGACACATTCATTCTGAGTCTGAGTACTCCGGCCTGCAAGGGTGAGACACTAACAGATCAACCAGTTCTGAGTCTCCAGCCTGTGTGGGTGAGACTGCAACAGATCAACCTCCGTTCTGAGTCTCTGGCACGTCCAGGAGACACCAACAGATCAACACGTTCTGAACCTCTAGCCCGTGAGGGAGGAGGCAATAACAGATACCAAGTCCTGAGTCTCCAGCTTTGAGGCAGCAACAGATACAACCACGTTCTGAGCCTCCAGCCTGCGAGGAAAGAGATAATCTATGTTCAGACTTCATTCAGAGTCTTCGTCCAGCGAGCCAACAACAGATGCAGCACGTCCTGAGTCTCCATCCTAGAGAGACAAAGCGGATCAACCAAATTCTGGGTCTCTAGCCCAGAGAGGCAGAAGACACACAGACATTTGCAACAAGGTTAAGCTCTGGAGAGCAAACCTTCACTCCAAGGTACCTTTGCTTGCGTGTTCCAGGCTAAGGACCTTCTGCACCTACTTCAGGGTCACATCTGTGTGTTCCAGATTTTAGGACCCTTTGGTGCTCCAGGAGGTCAGCATCCTCCAGCGCTTCGTGTTCAAGGCTGTCAAAACGGATTCCTGCTCCTTTCCCCACTGCATTGTTACCAGCGCAACCAGTGGATGAAGTCACCGCTACCGGACTGCTCACTCAACCACAGAGACACTATCAACTATCCAAACCTCTTCCAGAGACCTTGGCATTGTTGTGTATTATCAGTATATGATTTTTCTAATTGACATTAGATGATATATAGCTGATTGCAGTTGGTAACAAATAATCTTTCAGGTATTTGTTTGATGCATAATAAGGTTCTTCATCTTACTTGTTTCAGAGTAGTGACAGTTTATCTTTCCAGATAACATAGCTCTGACATAGCAACATCCAACATAATCACTTGCATTTTATGCATCTTATGCACTTTATTCCTTTTTCATTCATGGTATTCATATAGTAGTTGTGGATTACTCTTGTCTATCTTTTGTTAATAAAATTTATTTTATTACACTTGTGTCTTCCTTGTGTTGATAATGCAGTAAGGTTCTACAAGTTAGGTATCTTTCTTACGTGATGTACTCCTAACCATACCTTAAGTGACACGTGATCCAAAAATCATAATGTCACCTGTGACGTGAGTACCCGTGAGTACATTATTTCGCCCCCTTTGGTTGGTGAAAGCAAAATTCACTGCACTATTAGAGACAGTATAATGGTCAACTTGGATCATGTGTGCCTTGATAACCAATCAAATTATAGCCTTGACATTACTGAATTTCAGTCAGAGTTGTGCGACACTCAATCACCATTTACGGATACCATAGGAATGAATGAGAAGTGCCATAAGCTGAATCCCACCTGTCGCAAAAAGTCAATGACTTCTCTTATAAAACGACTTTTTTTGTGGTAAACTCTAAAAATAGTTCAATCAAAAACTATTGTTTAGTGTAGAACATGTTGAAGATTAGCCAATAGGCTGTCAATTCATTAAATGATGAGGTTTTTCCTCAAAAAAGCTGTTTATTCAGCATAGTGAAGCCTCCTCCTCTATTGACATCCATTAAAAAAACGGCATCTGGGGCCAGTTTCATAAAAGGTTCAGACTAATCTTAAAAGTTAGTCATATAATTTTTTTCTTTAAGACTGGTCAAAATTTGTAAAATTCACAAAAATATAGATTAGTCTAAGTTGAATCCAAAATAGAAGACTGATTACCCTTTGGTTAATTGCTAGTTCTTAAGACCCTGTCTTAACATAGAGGCTAAGTTTATGCAACTGGCCCCAGGTCTCCTTCCCTGCACCACAGCGTTGGCATTAGTCATTGTGCTTTTTTTGGCTAAGGTTTGAAGGCTTGCCTTCCAGTAGCTTTTGCTAAACTCTACAGGACAGTAGTGCTCAAGGAACAGGATTTAGACCTACTGGTCCAAGATGCTAGAATGAACGAACACATATTTGGACACCTATTAGTGTGGATGCAGAAACCCACAAAAAGGAAACATTTCAGGTTGTAAATGCTGTTGTAAGAAAAAAAAAATCATAAATTTATTCCACAACCTAAATTGTCTTCATCATGATTTTTAAACATGTTTGTAGTATTAATTCATTTAGTTGTAAATCATTTATAAAAAATAAATAAATAAACAATAATAATAATAAATAAAAACAGAGAATAAGAGCTTGACTTTTCTTAAAAGATAACTGAAAATATCATGGTTCTATAATACAATTTTCTGGAGGAACAAAGAGGCTCCAACTTACTCTAACACCTGTTTCTAGTAATCTTCAAGACTTTGATTAGCTGGTTCTGGTGTGTTTGATCAGGGTTGGAGCCAAATTCTACTGGACAGCATTTCTTGATGGAGCCAATTCAGATAGGGCCAACATGGAATGAATTTGCCCCGGTACAATTCCATAAGCGATATGGTTGATACGGTTGATGTGGAACAAATATATTTGGGACCAATAACTCAAACCCATATCATGCTTGCATTGGCCTCAACATGAAATGTTGGCTGGGACCCACCTGGTGCAGTCCATACTGAAAATATCTTATTGATTGGTTTTATACTTACATCTTTGTTGTGCTTGTTGACTTTATCCTCATAGTTGTATCTCTCTTCATCTACTACATCGATTTTGGCATAGAGTTGCTTACACAGATTCTGAAAATGAATATGCAACATAAATACAACTGGTCTGAAAGTTGACAAATAATAAATGAAGCTAAACTGCACATTTTGTCTTCAACTAAAATGCTCTTTCTGACTGAATGTATCACCTGTAACTCTGCCAGAGAGAGTCCTGAAAGCTGCAAAGGAGGGTGTTTGTCTTCAAGGTAGCGACTTTTCTCTTCTTCCCTGTCCTGTTTCTCTTTCTCCAAATCCTCTATTGCTCTGTTTAGAAGCATTATCTGATTGAAGAAGGAAGAGGAGTTTTAATATCAATTTCACAACAAAGTAGGAAATAATGTAGCTACAACAATGTAGATAATCCAACCTTCAGAGAAAGTCTTCGAGATGCTGAAATTTTTGACTTAGGCTGTTAAAGAAAGGGAAATGGGATGTAAATAAAAAGCTGTATATTTGAGTAAAATATTGCTTAGCATGTCTTTTAAAATGATTAAGACATACTTTGTTGTCCACTTTTGGATTCCCAGGCCTTCGTATCTGGGAAAGGACAATTTAAATAAAACAGGAACATTTAAATGTGAAAATAAGCATTAGTTTGGTATCTGTGTAAATACTAAATGCACTGTCTATGTAACAATCTTAAATAGTATTGAAAACAATTGCTTACCGGACTACCAGTATCAATAGTTAAGGTACAAAAAAAGAGGAAACAATCATCAGTAAAGCATTTTGAGTAATCAAACTATTTGACCTAAGTAATTCAAAACATTTATTCATGCATGAAATGCATTTTGAGTGGCTATCCTGAGTCTCACTTACAGAATGTAATGCTGTATGTTTATGCACTGTGAACAAAATGTTGAATAATCTTTTATTTTTTTTTAACTGTACTTACTCCCCCATTTTTGTTGAACTCGCCCGTCTTGTTGAAATACTAAAAAAGAAATTCAACCAGCGATTTCAGATGAACCTTAAAAAATAAATACATAATAAATATTAACAATAAATTTAACAGACTATTATGACAAATTTTACAGCTAAGTTAGTTTTTTTTTTTTTTTTAAGTATGGATGTCATACCTGGTTTCTGTCTGGCTGATGGTCATGGACAGGAGGCAGAACAACAGTGTGTTGAGACAAAGGGATTTTATAGTCCAGCCTCCACTGGCTGGCAGATATAGTGTCTGTCGCCAGGAATGCCTTGGCAGTGTTCTACAAATTAAATATCACTAACCATGAAGCTGTAACAATACAGCAATACATAAGAATACACAGTTACTTTTCTTTGGACTGGAGTTGAAATCATAAACATACATATTAAAAAAATTGACTCAATTAATATTTATCGTTCACATGCAGGATATACCCTCTTAAAATTATTTGACTGGTCGTGACTCATGACCCAAAACTGGATAGCAAGGCTGTGCTCTTGAGTCATGGACAGCAAGGAAAAACAATGCTGAACGCAAATGATAAAATGTAACACCATAATTGTCACTGCTGTGATGTACAGAAGACGCACGAAGAAGAAGAATAATGTAAGCAGTCTTTAATTATCCACACAGAGGGTATCCACAAAAGGCAGGCAGGAATCACACACACATACACAACGTTAACTTTAACACTGTACAAGGGAACACAGGACCAGACTAGAACGGAGAATCAGACGGAGACAGAAACTAGGTCAAACAGAGCACATGGGGGAAGAAAACACAACAAACAGTCCTTGGGTCTGACAATAATATTGTAAATTGTGAGGTTATTGTCAATTTCCCATATTATATTGCTGTTATCAGTAGAGAGTGTGTTCAATCACTGAAGGTTTTTAATGGTGATATTTGGTACTATGGTGCTTTTATGGTGCTTTTTAATTATTATGATGCTGCCTTCACGTGCTATCGGAAATTTCCTATTTCCCACTTATGAAGTCGTGATTACAGGGTTGTCGTATTTAAGTGCTTTAATGTCGGAAAGAATAAAATGTAGCATCCCATTGGCTGACAATCATATAAACATTCACGGCGCTATACATGCAGTTTGCTGACAATTCTGGAATTTCGGTCAAATACATGCTTATTTCACTGCTTATAAAACATACAATATGCTTTGAATGATCATTCATATCTAGCCTATAAATACACTACTTTAGCGACAAGACAAAGGGATGTAGTTGTTGTGAAAACAGCATCGACAGCAGCAATGGTTGTCCCCTCCACCATATTTAGTTTATGACCCGCCCAACTCGGAAACTCCACTATCAAAATTATTTCCAAATTTCCCAGTAGTAAATATGACTTGAGAGGCCATTCACGTCCAATTTCCAATTAGGAAACTCGAATTTACGATAATTCCGATAGCATGTGAAGGCAGCATTAGTGGCAAGCTACTGGTGACTTTATTCATTAGTACACAAAAATACGTTTTGTATGTTTGTGTGTGTGTGTGTGTGCGTGTGTGTGTGTGTGTGTGTGTGTACTGGTATATATGGTTTATGAGGACACAAATGTGTATAATGACATGGGTACTACAACGTAAACATGGTTTATGAGGACACTTTCTGTGTCCCCGTAAAACAAAAGGCTTAAAAAAAACATACAAAACAGTGTTTTATGAAATTCAAAAATTGCCAGTAGTTTCCTGTAAGGGGTAGGTTTAGGTGTAGGGTTGTTGTAGGGCGATAGAAAATACAGTTTGTACAGTATAAAAACCATAATGCCTATGTGTGTGTGTGTGTGTGTGTGTGTGTGTGCTGGTTATACAAGATTCACTGTCCATTGACCAGTCATGTTTTATAATTTTGGCATATGTTTAATACAGTTCAAAACACTGATTCTTGAGTACTGATTACAAAAATTCATTTTAAGTCTCAAAGAATTATTCTGGACCTGTGTTTGAATGCTTCTGATTTTTCTATGAAATAAGTGTATTTTTTTCTTATCTCATTTGGGTCAAATATGAAAAGAGTAGGCTATGTCGAACCTAAAAACAATCCCATGGCAATTGAAACGTATTTTGCAATTTGTTGAGTTGGTTATGAATTCGAAGGAATTCATACGATCTCCTTTGGAAGGGTTTTTATTTATTTTTTTTTTCACAATCTGCTAATGCTCCTTCATATATTGACGTCTTACTTACAAATCATATGTTTCATACGGTCAGTTCCATCTACTGAATCATCATTGATATTACATGCGGCAGCCATTTTGTTTTTCTGGTGCTGCTTGCTAACTGGAACTACTTAAAATTAAGGAGATTGTAAGAAAATTGTTTTCATAAATATTTTGAAGTACTAACTAATACTAATAATTATGTCAGTCAGGTCATAATACATTAGGTTGTTTCATTAAAGGTATTTTTGTATGTGTATTCATACACAGTCTTATTCGTACATTTTTGTACGATCTGTTAATGCTCCTTCATATCAATGAAAGATCATACGAAATCACACATTTGTATAATACTTACGAAATCTCACTAGGTGGAGCTGTACATTCTTATTAAAAATATTGAGTTAAATGAATTAATAAAATTTAAAATGGTTTCAAACGGTCAGTTCCATCTACTGAATCATCATTGACATTACATGCAGCAGCTATTTTGTTTTTCTGGCACTGCTCGCTACTGTCACAGTCACCGGGGCTGAGTTCAGCCTCGACAAAACTTTGCAAAATGTTTTTTTAAACGGAAACGGTGGTGCGTTGAACACCCTGTTCTGATGACGCAAGAGTTGCAACTGGCAGCTGAGAAGGCCATTCTTTGTGTTCTTTTGGAAGAATTTTCTGAGCCTGATGAAATCGGTATAAATACGTGTTTAATACTGCAAAATATGCTCGATGTTACAGTCACTGCCCTTGCCATCCAGAATAAAAGAGAATATCCCAATCGAGTGAAGGGATTTATGGAAACTGTGGTTCCTAATTATTGTGATCCACATTTGCCTCGTATTTCAAGATGAAAAGACAAACATTTCAGGTGAAGGATAAGCCACTTCTTACCTCCGAGACTGTGTTATGATCTATATGACTTTATTATTTTTATTGCAAGTATTAGGCTTATCATCATTGCTGATCACTGTTGTTGTGCTATGATATTGTAATATTTACCATTATATAATCAGAGGAGTATAGAAAAGTTTATGAAAGTGTCACTATACAGTAGCAAAATATATAAATATATAAGTATAATATTTTTATGTTATGTTAATCAGTGACCATTGTGTGTGAAATTTGGTATCTAAATAAACTTTCCTTGCAATGAAGCTAAAAATATAAACAACTACATTATCATGTTGATATGCTATATTGTTACTATAAAATCCTTACGACAAACATGTCTTCTAATATCTTCAATTGTTGCGTATACCGAGCTGCAGTGGACACATTTGTAAACGAATTTACTTGGACCCATTGTGTGAGCTGTCTCTTTAATACTACGTGGTTTATATACATGTTGCTGCTGATTGGGCTGACATTTTTGACACACCCACCAAACAAGAGAAAACGTATCTCAAACCCCGTTGCACACCGTTTCCAGGAGGCATGTCGTTCAACCCGGAAACCGTAGCAAAACATTACGCACCGGTTTGAACTTGAATGTGCCCCAGTTGAGCCGCCTTTGCACTGCATTTCCCAGCATCCCTCTTGCCACTCACACCTGACATCTATCAGTGAATCCTCCTCACCTGTCGCTGCCAATCAAGCTCCCTATAAGAGAACAATCACGCCACACGCTTATTGTCTGGTCTCGCAGTTACTATGCGTTACTCACCTACCCAAGTCTATGTTTACTTACCCACCAGTTCTCCAGCTATCAACTCCACATTCTCCAGCGATCCCACCTGGAAGAAAGGAAAGGACACTTGAATCCACAAAGCTAAGCTACACTACTCTATCCGCTACCTGGATACTGGTCTCACTGGTGTCTTGTCTTCTCCTGCCACTGCTTTCAATAAATCTGCTGTTATACTGACTTACCCTTGTGTTCCCGTTGTGTTTGCTGACAGAAGACCAGACCAACAACTTACAACACAGCAGGATGAGCTCCATTTTATTACTCCCGTACTCAAGATGGCCGCCCTATCAAGGAGTATGTGGAGGAGTTTATCGGACTCTCTCACCTTGTGCCCTGGAGTGATGATGTATTAAAGACTCTTTTCTGGCTGGGACTCGACAACAATCTTGTTGGTCAGGTACCTACAGCAGATATTTCATGTTCTCTTGCTCAGTATATAGACCTGTGTGATGTTGCTCTGTGGTTCTTCCCTCAACGTTGGTGAGGTGGGTGAAACCACCATCACCACTCTGTCACTAGCTACCCCGTTCATATCTGTCCATGAGTCTGATCCAGAGTCCACTACAGTCCATAAGTCAGCTCCATCTTTTAGCCCAGAATACGCTCCTGAGACCATGCTCCCCATGACCTCTGCCAAAAGGAGGAAGCAGAGAGGGAGCAAGCAGTCAGTGACCGCTCCAGCGTTTTCCTGACTGGCCACTCAGGAAAGTGGCCAGTCCCTGTAGTCAGTAATCAGTCCGTTCTGGTTCCAGAGTCCAGTGATGAAACCACTCCTTCCTCAGAATTCCATGCAGATTCCCTAGCTAAAATGGCCATCGCGCCTGAGGCCCTGGCCAAGATGGCCACCACTCCAGAGGCTCGGTCTGCCATGGCGCCCATGCCAGAACCCATGAGCAAGATGGAACTTAGACTAAAGCAGACTTGACTAATGTCCAGTGTGGTGGATCCACTGTTGAGGTCGGTGCGAGCAGCAGGCATCCCAGTAACCCCAATCCTCAAATACAGGATTATTTGAGGGCTTCCATTCCCATGTCAAACCCTGAGAGGGTTTCTGTTTTCACATCCAGCCCAGAGAGGGCATCTGTCCCCGTGTCTAGCCCAGAGAGGGCTTCTGTTCCCGAATCAAGCACAGAGAGGGCCACTGATCCCGAATTTAGCCCAGAGGGCTTCCATTCCCACATCTAGCCCAAAGAGGGCTGCTGTTCCCGCATCTGGCCCAGGGAGGGCCTCAGATCCCGAGTCAAGCCCAGAGAGGGCTCCTGTTCCCACGTCAAGCCCAGAGAGGGCCTCTGTTCCTCGCCAGTAGGCAGACTGAAAAGCCAAGATTGCTTGACCAGACGGCTGTTGTAGCGTTCGACGGTGGTTCGATACTCGTGGCACAAGCGGGTAAGCATTACCAGTAGTTAAAAGAAAACGTATTCAGAAGGCTCTTGCCATGTTCGACGGGAGTTCAGTACTCACGGCACGAGTGGGTAAGCATTACCGGTAATTGAAAGAAAAACATATTCAGAAGGCTCTTGCCATGTTCGACGGGAGTTCAATACTCGCGGCATCGGACAGATAAGAGTCGCCGGTAGTTGGACGGAAGAGGGCAAGGTTTGCTCGACCGGGAGGCTCTCGCCGGCATCTGACGGGAGATCAATACTCATGGCATCGGACGTGTAAGCCTCGCCGAACATAGGATGGAAAGGGTAAGGGATGGGAAGACTGTAGGATGAAAAGGTACGACTGCTGGGCTAGGAGGCTTTTGCAGGAGTTCAATGCTCATGGCATGGCCAGGTAAGCATCACCGGTAGTTAAAAGGAAACATATTCACTCAACCGGGAAGACTCACACAGCATCTGACGGGGGTTCCGCACTTGCAGCATCGGACGTGTAAGCTTCGCCGGTAGTCAGACGGAAAAGCAAGGTTTGCTCGACCTGGAAGCTCTCGCAGCATCCAACGAGAGTTTAATACTCACACGTCGGATGAGTGAGCCTCGCCGGTAGTCGACACAGAAACGTATTTGCTCCACCAGGAGCACTCTTGCAGCATCTGACAGGGAGTTCAATACTCAGAATAATTTGAGTCATCTAAAAGGGTAGATGCTATGAGGATTACTTGCGTAATTATAAGACAAATCCAATAAGCTGCTTCTGATAACGCATCCGAAAATCTTGGTGCTGCTTGCGTCAGAAAGTTAAGCGTAAGACAAAGTAGAATTTCCTGTGTTAGCATACCCCAAATAAGTGCCATGAATCTGGATGGATAGGTATGGCTTTGGAAGCTGAGGTGATGTCGACTTTTGCCAGCCAGGTGCTAAGACCCGTGATGTTATCATATGGATTGCATGATCAATGTCCTACTATTGGGAGAGAAATCGTCGAGAGGAATCGAGGTGTTTATGCTTGAAACAGGGAATTATCGATAGGGCTGATTGTGAACCCTTGTTTAATTAGCGCCGCCTATAGGCGAAAAGCTGAACAGATTATTTCAGTTAAACGGCTGAAAGTAATGAAGAACTCAGAAAAATGTCAACTTTTGATGTCCACTTTCAATTATTTACAATTGTTACAGCATTTCTGTCATAAAGAAATGGCCAAATATTAGAGATTAAGTGGACATTTGAATTAAATGTTATTTAGCCGAACGAGGATTAGATCGCACGATGACATGTAGATGATTGTCGGGCCATTGGAGCCCTCTGTAGGCTTTTTGTGTAATGCGTATGTACATTATATTGTTTAATATATTATATTAAGTTTGTTCAACAGAACCATATGTTAATTACTTTTGATACTTTATTCGAAATGATTATTATGGCCTGTTGTGGCTTGCAATGCATCTGTTACCCAATTACTCGTTAGTGACGGCCTTAGATGAGGGATCTATGTCCGCACCTGCCAGGATCCATGCTCGAATGTTGTAAGCCACTAGCGGTGGCTCAGAGGCAACAACATTTGGTGGGACGGGCAGTGATGTTGCTGTGAAAGAGGATATAGTGACTTTAAATGAAGTAGAGAGCTATGAGGGAGAGGAGCAGGGGCCACAATTTCCAGCAGAGGCAACCTCACGCTTAATATCGGCCTCTGGGGCTTGAGGTAGGAAACTGATAGAAGCATAAGAGAAAAAGGAGTAAAAGAAAGAGATGTGTGGGTCTGTGTTGTGAGCAGAGGCAGCCTCACGCTTGCTTCGCCTGCTGTAGCTGTAGGCCACGGGAAGGGAGTCCTGAAGAACTTGTGTAGCCTGCACTGCTACGGAGCTGGAGGCCACTGAAAAGGAAAAAAGGGGTTATTAGTAGCCGGAGGAAAAAGACTGAGATGTGTGGGCCTGTGTTGCAAGTGGATGCAGCCTCGTGCTTGCTTCTGCTGCTGTAGCTGTAGGCCCTGGAATGTCCAGGTAGCCTGCAGTGTTGCCGACTTAGCCATTTTGTTGCTAGGTTAGCCATTTCTCGGACTACCCTAGCAACTTGTTTTTCAAGCAACTGGCAACAAATGTAGCGATTTTTAAAATTTTATTTGGCAACCTTTAAAAATTGGTAAAGTGATAAAAGGCATGCGTTTTTCTCTTAACAATACAAAAGGAAGAAAGATATTGAAACAGCTAGCCAGCTAAGCGGCACATCGGCTGGTAACGTTAGACACTTTGGGAGAGGTGCCTAGCAGTACGCACTTCACATATGAATTAAGTTGCAGATTGCACTTGTTCAATAATTGTTTATTTTAGATGCGCTTTAATTTTTGGTTTGTACCAATGATTGTTAATCATTTACTGTTGGTCCACTGTGATCAACAGTGAAACTTTCCTCTTCCACTGTTGATCTTATCCGCAAAACAAAAATTATTCTTATCCATCTTATCTATCCATTTATCAAAATGCAATGTGTAAATTAAGTACAGGTAAAAATGCTGGTGAAAATACAGAAAGTTTGAGTAATTCCAATGTGTATTCAAGGCACTTTGCGTCATGGTTACATAATGACATTAACATGCAATGATGTCACGACGTCCTTTAACAACTTTTAGCAACAAATGACCTGCCTTTAGCGATTTTACCTGAAAATTATTTGGCAACACTGGTGGTCTGTGCTGCTAGCGGAGGCCGCCTCGCGCTAGCATCTGGAAACAGAAGCTAGAGGCCCGGCTGCATACGGCGCTGCGGCCGGGAGAGCCAAAATGGGAAGCAAGTGAGGCTTTGCTGCGCTGAGAACTGGGGCGAGGCCCAGGCTGGGGCGAGGCTGCTGCGACCCGATGCTTGCGGAGAGCCGGGTCTTGTGCATGACGATGGTGGTGTCGAGCGAGGCAAGTTCGGGGCTATTGGCCGCCTTGTCGGCTGGAGTGGATTTTAGAAGTGCGGTTGGCTGGTTTGCGGGATGACGAATAGATCGTGCAAATTCGCTTTGTTCACCCTCTGCGAGGACACTGTGTCGGAATTAATCAGCGTTTGCCTCAGGCTTAAATATGATCCACTTTCAGATTGGAGGAATTGTTGGCACGGATGAAATCCATGCATCCGAATGATAAGAAGATGGAAGTGACGCCGGTGGAGGCGAGGTTAAGCCTCGGCGTCGTGGAGAGCATGTGGCTGGTCGAGCAGAGAGCAGCAGCCGCGACGAAGCCTGTAGCTCGGCGGCCGTGTCTAGCGGAGAAAGACCGATCCTGGGGCCGGTGGATTGGCCAGAGGATCCGGAAAAAAATAAATAAATAAATCCCCAGTATAGGTCTCGTTGTTTGGACGGGAAAGTTTGAGTCTGTGATGTAATGGCAAAAGGTGCAAACCGAATGCTGATTAACCGTCAAAGGATAGATGTATGTCAGCTGTATTTATACCTATGGTGTTCCTCTTGTGTTAATTAGGCTAAGTATCTGACGCACTCCTCCCGAACTTTGTTAATAAAACATAATTTAAAACCATGTCTCAAGAAGTGAAAAATGCTTTCATAATTAAAGACAAAGTGACTTTGTTTTCACCTGTTAACTATCAGATAATAAGCTTGCAGAAAGGTATGTAGCTGCAACAATAATCCATATGCCTGTTCCGCACATTTCTAAAGTTATGCCTGAGCAGGAAGTGATCAACTTAGAGGTCAAAAGTCAAAAGTCTGTAATATAAAAAGAGCAATTATTTACACTCTACCAACAAATGCATTACTGTATTTCACTGAGAATGCAAGAAACCATTAGTAGAGACAACCATTTTTGGCACTCTTCTTCATAAGCTTTATTGCTCAATAGTATTGTTTCATATATGCAAAGGAAAGAAAAATATAGCTGCAAGCAGCGATGGCGGGCCTAAGCCGTCAGCGGAAATGCCACCCTGGTGGCATCAGGAAAATGGTGCCCAGAGGGCACATGCATTTACAGTAACCCTCTGGCAGTCTGGTTTTAAGGGATACGGCAATTAAACGGTTAATCCAAACCATCAAGACTGTGAAACACACACAGAACAATATATAAAACTTCAGTAACACTTTACAATAAGGTTTCAGTTATTAACATTAACTATATTAATTAACATGAAACATAATTATATAGCATTTATTAATGTTAGTTAATATTCAAAACTTAAACATTATTAAAATTTAAAGTTGTATCTGTTAACATTAGTTACTGCACTTTGAATTAACATGAGCATTTGGATTAACTAACATCAACAAACATTAATAAATGTTGTGAAAATATATTGTTCATTGTTAGTTCATGTTAGTTAATGCATTTTTCTAATGCAATGTTAACAAATGAGACCTTATTTTACAGTGTTACCAAAACCTTTAATGATTTTTAAGAATTTTTAAACCATTTTATTGATCTATAAGCATTTGTGAAGTAGTTTGGCCTGCATTACAGCTCAGTCTTCATCTGTGAGCTGAACTGTTTTTACTGTTACATTCATGTGATGATGTAAATTCAGATGAATGTCATGCCACAGGACGTCATAGGTCAGTATCAAATGAGTTTCAAATTATTATTTGCAGCACAAAAGTCCACGTGTATGTATCTTTTGATCTTTTTTGTTGTAATTAACATAATTATTAACCTAATTATATAAAATTATGTTGTCAGTGCCCAACAAGTTTTTTTTTTTTTTTTCCCTAAAACTGACAGAAAAGGATAAGGCCTAAGAGAATTCTTAAGCTGTAATGAAAACAAGAACAACAAAAAATTACAGATTTTTTTTTCTTCTGGTGATTAAAGAGATATTTAAAAGTCTCTCTCTCTCTCTCTCTCTCTCTCACCCACCACTTTTGTTATCCATAGAGTTTTGTAAATTCATGAAACTAACCATACTTCCTCAGAATCACTTGTTCTCTGTATGTAAAAAGTTTTGAAGTGTTTGGAATCTGCACTTTAAAGATATAAGAAAATTACTGTTATCTTTTTTATACTCTCAATTTAATAAATCGCCATGGCAACACCGTTCAAGTTATCAAAAATCCGTTCGCAATTTAGAATCTTCAGTATACTGGCATCATGTAGACAAAGTTTGGTGTGAATTGGTTGTTTCTCCTGGACGGAGTATGAAAAATTCCACTGCATGATTTTTCCAAAAATCCACATTCAAAGCAAAATAGCTGACTTCCTGTTGGTCGTAGCTGATGACTGTAAATTAGAAAGTTGTCCATCTTGATGAGAACAATGCATGTTCCGAGTTTGGTGTCTGTAGCTAAAACTAACCCCTCAACTTTTGTCAAAAGGTGGCGCTATAAAGTGCCTCCTCCACGCCCTTTTATGAGCGTTTGCCAGCGTCTTTCTACCATTAATACTGATATGTGTGTTGAGTTTCATGAAGTTCTAAGCATGTTATCTGCCTCAAAATATTATAAAAAATATTTATTTATTATATTAAATATATGAAAAAAAAAATATTCAAGTTTGACACATTGCCATAGCAACAGTATTTTAGATATCAGTATTCCCTTCACAGTTTTATATCAGCCGTGTTTTGACATTTTTTTTCAAATTCCAGAGCATGTGCTTTTTTTGAACAGCCCTGAATAGTTGATTTCCTGTTGGGCGGAGCCTATGACATGCAGCACGAAAGTTGTTCGGCTCGATGAGATCTATATGTATATCAAGTTTCATATGAATACGTGCAAGTATGTGTGAGCTATACATCAAGATTTCTGACTGTGCTCCATGGGGCGCTATAGAGCCCCTGTGCCACGCCCGGGTCCCAGCCTCTGTGGCGTCCTAATGGCCGCAGATTCCAATGTGTGTGCCAATTTTCAAGAGTTTTTGTGCACGTTAAGGCCCCCAAAACCCCCTGTAACTTTGAAATAAAATAAATAAATAAATAAATAAAATATAGCTGCAAGCAGCGATGGTGGGCCCAAGCCGTCGGTGCGAATGCCACCCCGGTGGCATCAGGAAAATGGTGCACAGCGAGCACAAGCATTTACAGTAACCCTCTGGCAGTCTGGTTTTGAGGGATACCGCAATGAAAGGGTTAATCCAAACAATCAAGACTGTTATCTTTTTTTACTCACTTTAATAAATTGTCATGGCAACACCGTTCAAGTTATCGAAAATCCGTTCCCAATTTAGCATCTTCAGTATCTTGGCATCATGTTGACAAAGTTTGGTGTGAACTACTTGTTTCTGCTTGGAGGAGTATGAATTTATTTACAGCTTGATTTAAAAAAAAAAAAAAAAAAAAACACATTAAAATAAAAATAGCCGACTTCCTGTTGGTCGTAGCTAATGACTGTAAATTAGAAAGTTGTCCGGCTTGATGAGAACAATATATGTACCGAGTTTGGTGTCTGTAGCTAAAACTAACCGCCCTCCCCCACTTTTGACAAAAGGTGGCACTACAGAGTGCCTCCTCCACGCCCATTTATGAGCTTTTGCCAGTGTCCATCTATCATTAATACTGATGTGTGTGTTGAGTTTCATGACATTCTAAACATGTTAAGTGCTTCAAAAGCACAGAAAACAAATGTTAAAGTTTGACACGTTGCCATGGCAACAGTATGTAATATATCAAGGACCCCTTTACAGATTCTCATTCTCATTTGTCATTATTCTGATGAAGTTTGAAGCAAATTGAGTAAAATTTAGATGCTGAATTCAAAGCATTATGAAAATGACACACTTCCTGCTGCCAGTTGGTGGCGCTATAACTTTGACTCCTAATAGTCACATCTATGCGATCGGCATCATAGAACGAACAAACCACTGAAGTTTCATTAAAATCACACAATGTGTGCAACAGTTATTTGACACATCCTGTTTCTCATTTCTCGCCATAAGTTCGTCGCCTCGCCACGTGCAAACCGTTCGAGATATCAAAAATCCCTTCGCAATTTAGCATCCCCAATGTCTTGAGATCATGTTCACCGAGTTTGGTGCTCATCTGTTGGAAATTCTGGGAGGAGTATTTCAAATTCCAGAGCATGCACTTTTTACACAGCCCTGAATAGCCAACTTCCTGTTGGGTGGAGCCTATGACATGCAGCGCAAAAGTTGTTTGGCTCAATGAGATCTATATGTGTACCATATGAATACATGCAAGTATGTGTGAGCTATACATCAAGTTTTCTGACTGTGTTCCAGGGGGTGCCGTGGAGGCCCTGTGCCACGCCCGGGTCCCAGCCTCTGTTGAGTCCTAATGGCCGCAGATTCCAACGTGTGTGCCAATTTTCAAGAGTTTTTGAGCATGTTAAGTCCCCCAAAAAGCCCCGGATAGTCGGAAAATAAAATAAAAAATAAAAAAATAATCCTAAGGAAATCAATAATAATCAATAACAATAATCCTTAGAAAAACAAGAGGGCCCTGCGCCTTAGTGGCTTGGGCCCTAATAATAGGCGGGAGAAGGGAAACGACCTTGTTGACATGCTGCTACTATAGTCAAGAGCAGGTGCTTCAGCTATTTATTCTGAAACTTGGTCCCAACACAGTTATGGGGAACTTGCTCACCACTGTTATTATAGTATCCATCTCAGTGTCCACTGATGGCTCAATGCATCACTGCCTTTCAACACCTGTCAACATGAAACCACAATGAGGTAGATTAGGTAAGATTTGAAGGATTTGTGCCTAGTCAACCAATTAAAAAAAAAATACATTTAAATAAAAGAGAGAAAAATAAGAGAAATATTTTGGAAATCTATGCAAAATAAAATCTAAAATTCTTCTATTGTTTGTTCATGTTCTCATATAAATAGGATGTATATATTAATTAAACTTTTTTGAAGGGAAAAAAGTCATTAAAGAGGTCTGCGATGTTGCTAAGTTGGCAACACTGTGCATCTCCATTTCTCCAACTACGGGTTAGGCCACGGGTTAAATTCCAGTTATGACACAATTAAAAGCAGATAGTAAGTAATCAACAGCTGTTAGTTCATTCAAAACTCACTATCACATTGTTCCAAGCTTGTTTGACTTCATATACAGCATTAAACAACTGCTTTTTTCACCAGCATTCAGATTTGGAAAAATTCCTGTGGCTAAACAATCTTAAGATCTGCATTCTGGCAGCTTGATCCATCAGCCTGGTTTTAGTTTCTAAATATAAACTTCTACATGTTTGTATGACATTATGACTGATCAGCAGTGACCGTTTAAATTCAGTCAATTCTTATTTAGTCCCTTGACTTAATAATCATCACTTTAACACAAATGATCTTGTGCAGCTTAAAGAAGGTTAGAACTGGAAACACCAAGTTTCAGGGTGTAGTCCCAAAATATGCAGACAATGAACGTGAGAGTTTCATTGAGCTCCTCAATCATAACTGTGCCCTTGAAGGAATTCATCCAAAATATAATTTAGTACTCATCCTCATGCCATTACAAATGTCTCGGTTACGTACGTAACCCTCATTCCCTGATGGAGGGAACGGAGACGTTATGTCGTGACGACATAGGGGATTTACTTGGAAGCCCCAATCATCTCTGACTTTAAGAGAAAACGCCAATGAATATTGGCTAGTGGATTTTGCATACCTGAGCCACTCCCCGTGCACACGGGTATAAATAGGCGGCAGGTGCATCCACTCATTAGGTTTTTACGCTGAGGAGCCGAGAACGAGTCCCTGGCAACCAGCGATGGTTCAAGATTGTGGCATGGGGACATAACGTCTCCATTCCCTCCATCAGGGAACGAGGGTTACGTACGTAACCGAGATGTTCTCTATCTGTCGGTCACTACGAGTTATGTCGTGACGACATAGGGGTCCTATGGAAAGAGCCACAACCTGAACCCCGTCACAACCATATAGCATAGCAAATGTTGGCAAGCAACCGCGTGTCAGACAAATGCTACGCAAAGGTCGTAACCTTCCCACCGCCTCAGCGCAAATTCGCTGACCTTGGTACCACGCAGGGACCACAGGTGAGTACATCGCTGCTGGAGATAGCCAAGCCGCTGTTCCTTTCCCCACAGAAATTCTCAACAGAAGGGATTTCGACCTTCAATGAAAGATTTGCTTCAAGTCTTTCCTATTTGTTGTTACAGCTTGGCAGTAATGACGGGGAAGCGAGCCTTCCAGAGAAGGGCGCTACGGAGGCCACATCCTGCCCAAAGGGAGGTAACATGTGGAGACACTGATATGGACTGACCCAGGCCTGGGGCAGTACTACATACGACTGGACCATGGGGCGGATCCTACCTAGGGGTAGGGAGGAGAGCTGCCAGCAGGGCCTGACAGAGGGTCTGTCAAGGGAAGACACGGGTTTACCGTGAGGGAAACCTTACCATGGAAGAATACACAAATGGGATCACCCGAAGGGAATCAAGCCATACGGACACCTAGCCCAGTACAGGGGCTGACCGGAGACCCGGGCAAGCTAACACCAGTACTGGGCCTGGCGTCAGACTGCTCCGCCCAGTTTGACTGCCGGGGGTGCTGGAGGAACTCCACCAGGGTTCGCCATCCAGGGAACTGAACTGGAGGAGGAAAAAGGCGCTCGTATCCCCGGGAGAGGGGGAATGGCGCAACAAGCATGACACTGGCCAGCTCTTCCCGCCACTTACCTGTTACTCAACACACGGGAAGAAACTGGCTCAACGCGGAGACTGTAGAATCTCGCAAAGGTGTTCGGTGTCGCCCAGCCTGCAGCTCTACAGATGTCTGCCAGAGAGGCGCTGTGCACCAGCGCATAGGGGGAGGCAACACTCTGTGTGGAGTGAGCCCTCACCCCCAGAGGGCACGGCTCGTCTTGAGATTGGTACGTCAAGGCGATGACATCCACTGTCCAGTGGGCCAACCTCTGCTTGGAGACAGCCTACCCTTTCTGCTGACCAGACAGAGAGCTGCTCAGAGCTTCTGAAGCTCTGGGGTGCGGTCCACGTATTTGCACAATGCTCTTACGGGACACAGCAACACCAAGGCTGGATCTGCCTCCACCGAGGGCAGTGCTTGCAGGTTCACCACCTGATCACAAAAAAGCGTGGTGGGAACCTTGAGCATGTATCCAGGCCGGGGTCTCAGGACAACGTGAGAGTAGGTTGGCCCGAACACAAGGCACTCTTCGCTCACCGAAAATGCTAGGAGGTCCCCGACCCTCTTGATGGATGAGAGCGCGGTCAGGAGCACTGTCTTCTGGGAGACAGGAATTTAAGCTCGACTGAACCCAGTGGCTCAGAGGGACCCCTCTATAGTCCACCCCGGACAACAGAGAGATCCTAGGAGGGCACTGGGGGTGGCCTAGGAGGATGAAACCCCCTGGCACCCCTCAGAGACCTCACAATGAGATCGTGCTTTCCCAGGGACCGGCCGTCCACTGCATCATGATGTGCTGCGATAGCAGCCACATACACTTCCAAGGTGGAGGATGACAGCCTACGCTCCAACCCTGTTTGCAGGACAGAAAGTACTACTCCAATAGTGCATGTTCGGGGGTCTTCTCAGCGAGAAGAACACCAGTTTGCGAACAGACTTCATACAGGAAAATCCTTCCTCAGAGGGATGTGCCAGGAGGGGCTGTCACGAGGAGCATGAGTTCCGAAAGCCAGGTCTGGGTGGGCCAAAGAGGCGCAACCGGCAGGACCTGTCGTCCTCGCTGACCTTGCACAGTGTTCGTGCGAGAAGGCTCACTGGGGAACGCATGCCTGTGTGAAGACCAAGGCCAGCTGTGCGCCAGTGCGTCCAAGCCGAGGGCCCTCGGTCAGGGAGTCATACAACTGGCCGCGGGAGGACTCGAGAAAGACAACAGGCTTACCTGAGCTCCCTCGAATCAACTCCAGAACAGCTGGATCGTCTGGATCGTCGCCATTCCCTGGGGAACGTGGGCTGTCGTGAGAACACCTTGAGCTCCCCCAGGATATGGACTCCAGAGGAGGAGGAGATGGCGGGCGAGTTGCGATATGCAATGTGATCGTAGACAACCCTGCCATGCTCGAGATAGTTGAGGATCCTGATGCCCACTTCCTGTAGCGGGGCAAGGGCGCCCTCCGTGACCTTCGTAAAGACACGGGGGGACAGGAACAGCCAGAAGGGGAGAACACTGTACTTTAATTACGTCACGAAGGGGGAGGGGCTATCAGACTCCGATTATGAAAAACAAAATAACTCTTTTTAAATTCATACACTACATGGTTGAGTACACAGTGCATAAGTACATAGTGTATAAGCACATAGTGTATAGAACGTAATTTGGGACGCAGTTAGTGATACAAACCCATATGACAAGTTTAGCAGAATATTTGTTTATTTGTTTTCAGATATTGCACATCAAGATATCTTACATCACTCCTGGTGTAACATGTCTTGATGTGCCATATCTGAAATACAAAATAAAACATAATATAAAACATAAATGGTTCTTATGTATCTTAACAAATAATATTTAAATGAATATGCATGTGTCCTGAATATGTGCATAATAAATTGCACTAATAAAGTTTTGGAGTTCTTTAGTGCAGAGGAAGATCATTAATAAAGATCATCATCTGAAAGCTCTTATGCAGCAACTTTATGTCATGTAAGTCACGTTATAGTCCAAGATCTCCTTCTGCTGGTGGAGAAGGGTGTGTACAATAATGTTTTAATATTTTTACAATACAATAATCCATTTTCTGTACACCAGCATATTGTATCTCACAATGCAATGCACTTCACTTGAGCTTCCATTTGTAGTGTGGAGTGTGGACCAGAAGCGATATCAACCACTTATTATTGTTATTTATTTATTCGATTTAAGTATTTCTTATTGAGTAATGTGCAGTATGCAGTATATACTGCTTGCAATTTAATTAGTTTAGTTAAGTGCATTGCATTGTTTAAAAGTATTTTTAAGTTGTTGTTTTTTGTTTTGTTTTTTTTCAGGTGTATGTGATATTCTCAGCATAGTCGTTAAGGACAGGAATTTTGTTTATTATAAAACTGCCTTAAATATAATAGTCACTTTAACAAATGTTATGCACCACTGTGTAGCCTGTGTATAAAATATACTCTGAAAGGAAATGATAAGCAGCATTCTAGTTGACTAGAACAAGAACAAAGGTTAAATTATATAAATTATATAACTATATAAAATGAATCTATTTCAAACAATTCAATATCACCAGTGGGCACAATTAGTATGCTATCTAAAAATTTGCTCATCAGCCAGCAAAGAAAAAATAAAAATATTTTCATTAATTAAATTTAGATTTAGATTTAGATGATAGAAATAAATTTGATATAGATAATGTTGAGCGTTTTATTCATTATTTTTAATTTATTAGCCACTCGCTTCAAAAACTGCACTAACTAAAGAGCCATCAAGGCAATTTCAAGCAAATGGAAACTATAAGAAAATTCTATAAAAATAGTACCGTGTTAATATGAAGCAATTTTCTGTACTTTTCATAAGTGTTTACTGGTATTTTGAATACACATTGTGCTTTGTTTTAGGATTGAAGGAAATTCCTGTAAACCTAGGCTATCTTCAAGGACATTGTTCATTTTCTCCATTTTTTTTTTTCTTACATTGTAGGGTGCACAAAATAGTTGTGTGAGATTATAATATGCTTTTATAATATGCCTTTTTCTGAAGAAAATTGTTATAGAAAAATATAACTTTTTAAATGAATATTAAATAGGGGAAATGGGGAAGAAGCCCCTCTTAAGAATGATGTGGATTTACTTTTGAAATTTTAATATATTTAGATATAAGTTTAGCATGTTAAGGATGATAATGCATCAGCCAATGTGTTATTATAGGAAATAAACATTTGCTTGGTTAGTTGCTATAGCACAAAATGTAAAAAAA
Organism: Spinibarbus caldwelli; assembly: GCA_039654775.1. Lineage (NCBI taxonomy): Eukaryota > Metazoa > Chordata > Actinopteri > Cypriniformes > Cyprinidae > Spinibarbus > Spinibarbus caldwelli. Next base: position 19,307,135 of record CM077228.1, on the reverse strand, counting down.
ATTGCAGTATGGTTAAGTTGGCCCCTACCTTGGGTAAAATGTATAGCCTAATCTTATAAATGACTTTGAATATAATGCCTATTAATATTTGTATATTTTTAAAATGTCTTTAATGCAAAATACTGAATCAGCTATTCTATTTAAATTTTGATTTTGACAATTTAGTTGAAAAATCATATAGCCGATGACAAAGCAGAATCCTAGTAAAAGAGATTAATCTGAAAAGTAAAGTTATTAAATGACTCATATACAGGCATAAGAATACTTACATTATATTGTCCATATTTTAATTGAATATGTCATAATAGCAACCGTTTGAATGCAGATTTAATGTTCTCACTCAATTAACCAATAGGATGTAATAAAAGCAATGATGTTTGAAATAATTCATGGAAATATTAAATAATAACCCATCAATTACATAAGTATAACATTTAAAAATAACACTATTAACAACTTGCCAATTGGGGCCTTCGCCTGCCAATTCTGGTACTTCAAAATAAAAATCTATAACTTTTGCTCCACAAATCCAAAAACACTGATGTGTTGTGAAAAAATAAATAAATAAATCTTCATTTTACCCTGTGTTACCTTAAACTGCATGACTCAAATGTATTAGGAAATTATCTGAGGCGTAGCCTATAGAAAATGTGAAAAAGACACTTTTGCACTGACCAAAACATGTTTGTTACAAAAAAGTAGCATGCGTACTGTTTCTCAATACCATTTGTAGGCAACTATGGTGTAAAACGTGGAGTATGCACGCTAGTAATTCACAGCCGTTTTCGTGTGACTACATTAACCAGAAGGAGGCAGCACCGTAACAAATACTGAAGGCAATGATGCGTACTAAAGCATTCACAAACTGAGCTTTGTCTCTCACTTATTCGGAAGATTACATCCGAGACGGCCAGATTGAGAGGGAAGGCCTTAAAAATTAATTTGCATAGCGGTGCACACAATGGACCGCGATGTGGTGTTAAAGGCGATATGAAGCCGGATAGCGCAGGGATCAGATTTGTTGGAGAGTTCAAGACGGTTTGCATTAGGGGTGATGGGGGCAGAAGATATCTGGATCCCGTATAAAATCCCGTGAGATTCCTCCTGCTGGGCCAGACGGAACCGATGAAGGCGATCGCATCCGCCGCATCCCAGAATAACTCGACCGTGATTGTGAGCTCATTCATCAGCAAAGCAGCAGTGAATGGAATGAGGAGGAATTTGATGCATGCATGAAAATCTGACACTGGTACACAGTTGGCCTCTTTCACACCGGGTAATGGAAATAGCAGGATAACGGTATTTCAGCGGCTTTTTGCTCCTAATGGCAACGGCACCGAAATAAACGGGTCAGCCGTGAGTGCGTGTTTTTGAACTAGGCGTTTGTCTGATCTGATCGGCGGAATGGTGTCTTTGAGATGTCACCGGAGCAAGTATATATGGGTCACTCTGGGTGTGTTGGCGTTGTTGTGGCTCTACATCTTTCCCGTGTACAGGATCCCCAGCGACAAGGAAATGGTGGATGAGGTTCTGCGGCAGGGACAAACGTGGAGCAGAAACCAAACCGGAGTAGATCTGTACAGGTATTTCAGTGCGTTTTGATTCGACGCATTCAATTGTTCATTCATTGTAAGCGCATCTGTGATGCGCATGGCCACATGTCTTAGATAAATTGGTGCCGTGACGCGATTTGGAGTGACATGTAGTCTCTCTGTAACTGTAATTAAGTAAATGGAGCGGTTGCAATCAGTATCTCATCCATGTAATCTGGCTCTCATGCTGACATATGAGGATTGCAGAGTGCAGACATCTCCGAAGAAAAACCGATTAATGAACGCGCATGCGCAGAGAGGTAGACGCGTTTGTCCCCGCTCTGAACTCCAAGAAAGCCAGGTCTTTGTCACAAAGAGGCTGACTCTGTTATTAGATTTGTTAAATTTTTATTATTATTATTTATTTATTTAGTTGTTGAAGTTTGTTGCGACAACTGTTGCAAAATGATTATTCTGTCAGCATATCATACTTTATTATTATTAAATTAGAAATAAGTCTGTTGCACAATAGAAAAGATCTGCTGTAAAACATTTCTTGAAGGAGAAAATTATTTAAAAAGTCTTTATTCACCTTTCCATAATTTGGCAAATATTTGTTCTTTTTTATCATAAATGCACTTTATTTTGATCAATTTCATTGTGGCCCCTTTTCATTAATTCCTTGAATTTTCTTTATTTGAACTTAAAAAGTCTTAACTTTAACTTCACAAAATTAGCAGTATTTATTTTTTTATTTATTCATGGGTCAAGCATAAAAAACAATAAGTGTAATACTGCTTTAAATTGTTGTTGTTGTTGTTGTTCTCCCAAAAAAAAAAAAAAAAAGTAAAAGTTTTCTGTTTAATTTAATTGTGATTTTGTTTTTGTTTTTCTGAGCAAAAAAATAAATATCATACATTTTTCCCTGATATACAGAAGACACCCACTAAAATGTCATTCAGTGTAACAATCTTGTCAGGCATATTTACAACAAAAAATCTATTTATGACATATTAAAAGACTAATTACTTTCACCCCAAATACTAATTAGTTGTAATTTTACATTTTTAAAATTTGCCACTATCCTAGGTTTTGCCCGTTTGTCAGTAAGATTTTTTTACTCATTTAAAACTCAATAAAACTCAATATGCTCCCTTATTCTTTTATATATTTTAATATGTACAAGTCAGAAAAAGCATGTTGTTTGATTTTTTACATAAATATTGTGTTACACTGAATGACAATGTAACATTATTTCAACCAAATTTTGACATTTTATTCTCCAAAAACTTATTTGAATCCTTAAAAGTAGACACTTTACTTACATTTAATGTGCTTTCTATGGACATAAAATCACGGATATAAAATTCTATTGATGCGGACATCTTAACGTCTTTGACCCTCATTCATTCATTGTTTATTTTTTAATAACTGCTTTTCATTTATGCCCGCTTTCATATTGGTAATTAAATTATTTTAAGTGTAATTGCACAGAAATATCTTTGCTGAATAAAATTTGTGTTTGTTCTCAGTCATTTAGAAACGCCTTTGCTTCTGCTTCTCATAATCAGTGTCTCAAAATCTCATTTTCTTTTTTGACAGGAAACTGTTGACAGAATGCTGTGACCCAAAGAGGATGTTTGCTGTTACTAAGGAGAACTCGCCAATAGGCAAAGTCTTGTGGTACGATGGGGAGATTTACCATTATCACACGGTCACCAATGAAACCTACCCAATCTTTGTTCAGGTACTGTCTTTCATAAAAGTCAATGAGCCAAAAAAAATATGGCTAGACTTCGCTGCTATATCTTTATGCTAGGATATAGATCTAGTAAGCATGACTGGTGATTGTTGTGAAATGCTATTATTTATCTGAATCCAAGTCTGGCATCAGCTTTACTTTTAGTAACAATGTAAGACTACACTGAAAAAAAAAATCAGTTGGATTAACATAAAAAAATATGTACATCGGTTGCACATATTTTTATTATGTTCTCTTAACATAATTCATCTCTGTTTATATTACCTAATTTATGTTTGTCAAATGAACATGATTTTTTAATGTTGTTTTTATGCTTTTTATGCCACGTTACCTCCTTAACATGATTTTTGTTTAAATGAAAGCTTTATCCACTATATGCAGTGGTGTATCAATAAATTAAATAAAACTATGATAAAATGTACGATAAATCCAGATAAAATTAATAACAGAATAAAAAAAGCTTTGGTAAACTATAAGCACTTCTTTTTTAAATAAATAAAAGCATTTTAGCAACCTTAATATTGTAGATTTTTAAGTAAGGTAATAAGCAAAACATTTCTTGGAAAAAAATACTGTATTTTTTTCATTAGTACACAACAATCCATACAGATTATAAATATACAGAGAAGCATATTACAGACATAGCTCATTTGTTTGAAATGCATCTGTTAAAATATAAAAGCAAAATCCAAAACTAAAAATCTAACACTTCATTCCCCCCCAACCCACGCCCCACCAAAAAACTTGCTTAACGTAATAAAATGTTACACAATAAGAACAATAACAGCGTAACTAATGTAATAAAAAATACATTTCTACATTTTTTAAGAAGAACTTTCTTTCGAAAGTGTGCTGATTTTAAAGCTCCACCATTATACTCCTCAAAGGAATACTTTAAGGGATCATTCACCCAAAAATGAAAATTTTGGTATCATTTATTCACCCTCAAGTTGTTCCAAACCTGTATAAATTTCTTTGTTCTGCTGAACACAAAGGAAGGTATTTCGAAGGATGTTTGAGGCCAGACAGCTTTGGGGCACCATTGATTTCCATAGTAGGAAAAAAAATATGGAAGTCAGTGGTGCCCCAAAACTGTTCGGTTATAAGCATTCTTCAAAACACCTTCCTTTGTGTTCAGCAGAGCAAAGAAATTTAAACAGGTTTGGAACAACTTGAGGGTGAGTAAATGATACCAAAATTTTCATTTTTGGGTGAATGATCCCTTTCAGTTAGATGGGCAGTTGAATTTTGCAGTAGCTAATACCAAGTTATCCAAATAACTGTAAGATTATCTGGCCCTCATTGACAATCCTGATGTCCCCTGGTCTATCATTCGCATCGTCTCCTCAATGCATCCTGGGATGAGGGCTCCATCTGCAGCCTGGAGAATGCACAGTTAAAAAATGAGATTCAGTACTACTCTAGAAATATCAAACTTAATTTCAATAATTTAGTAACGTCTGTATCCTGAGAAATGTAAACTTGAATATAATAAGAACCAGTCATGGTCAACAAAGACTGATTACAGAAAACTGTTAGACCTCAGTTCTAGGACTGTGAATGATATGCCAAGAAATCCAATAGCGTCTTCCTTCAAACTGTAAAATTACATAGTACACTTTGAATACGTACATGGATAATGGAAGAAATGTCCAAAGTATGGATGTTTTGGTAACTCCAATCTAACTGTATCTGCTACTGTGCGCCCTTAATACACGGACACATTCAATTGACAGGGAGAGAGAAAAATAATAGATTAATATTAACATTTGCAACATCATCAGACAAAGAGATTTTAAAAGTAGTGTTTTAAACAGATCAACTAAACATACAGATTACAGTATAGTTTCATAAATACCATTAATGTAGAGGCTTTGGACTGACAGTGAAGTAGATGTCAATAAGTGCACTCATATCAGATATCTGCAAAATATCAAAAGTATGCATGTTTTAAAACAGTTAACAATTATTATAATTAAGACTATTGGATTATGCTCATCAAATGAAATGAAGATGCATATCATTCAAAGAAGTCATCAGAGATGAACACATGTGAATGCAACCTCTTAAAACAAAAGTAAAATTTTTAATAATACTCACCACTACTAAACAGCATTCCAAAAAACAAAACAAAAAAAAAAACAGTCCAGGAGAATAAGGGGTCTTCACAGGACAGGAGAAACCAGACATCTGAACAGAAAGCATATTAAATGTTAATTTTCTTTAAAACAACAAGCACTGTACTGGCGTTTTATTAATAAGACTGATTATTGGTTATTCTCATTGGTTTAAGCAATAGTTCTCTTTCAAAATGTTTGATTTTTCAAAAGCCTGATATCATGTTTTTATGTGTAAAAATTATGTGAATATTTCCATACTCTCTGAATTATGTGACTGTTGTCATATTACTAAAAAGTATATTAAATACATCTGTAATAAAGTATTATTCATTATAAGTTGTCATAAAAAGCAACAGAACTTAAATAACATCCAGTTTATTAGGAACACGGCATGAGTGTGAATCACGCGATATCCGTCTTTGAACTCACATGTGTCTGATCCACTTGGAAATCTGGAAATTGGACATCTCGGCTGCACTTTTTTCACTCGTCCCCTGACTGCAGCCGCCTAACGTTACTCTCACCTACATTTTAGGCGAGGCGAACGAGCCCATTGGATGCGGCACGGCATGACACATCCCCGACAGTAAACGGATTCCCTGTTCTATTTCTGACGGAGTTCAAGCTCTTTGCAACGGCTGCTTTGTCGTATAACATTAGTATACAGCTTCAAGCTGTTGCGGAACGACAACGGTAACGTCCGGTGTAGACACGGTTCAGTTTCTCATACTGACGCAAATTTTAATCTAGTCGACATACAAAGAAAAAGATTACACACATTTCGAACACACAAACGTTAATATACATGACATTTTCAGACGTGGCTAAAGCTAGTGTTATCGTTAGCTAACTTGAACATTAGCACAAACGTAACTTTTAAAACAATGTTGTTTGATATGACAAGTACATAAAACTTGAGTGAAAATGTGTACATTCAAATACTGAATGGCTACTCTAAACTGAATTTTATTTTCAAGTTTTAATTACCTCAGTGTAAAGCTCAAATCCCATCCACAGCGAGAGACAAAACGGCGATGAGCGCGAATCGGTTTCCTTCGCAAAGGGGCGGGGTTTCTGAAGAAAACATAACTACTTTATTTAGCTTCAACATGATTAATTCTATATGATCGAACATCCTTACAGAATAAATACATGGTACATGATTAAAATATGTTTAGATGAGAAGCATAAATTAATCATGTAAGAAATGCGAAATCAAACCTCCTCATTGCCATTTTTCATTGTAAAAATAGTTAAACTAATATTAACATAATACTTACCTTGTGTTGACTTCCTTGGTGTTACTGTATTTTCACATTAATTCATGTTTGCTTTCATGCATTTCTACTGTTTTACATTTTATAACAACATTCTGCCCATCCTTAGTTTCCATAATCACCTATTTAATTCCTAATACATTTTTTAATGCATGACAGAAGAGTGTACTGTAACAAATTCCTGTTAATACAAGATGATATGCTCAACATGGACACACAAGTATGGTTAACTAAAAATTCAGCAGAACCAAAACAAGAATTTTACACTGAATCATGAAAGAGCAAATACTGTTGTTTCTTTCAGTATTACAGTATTAGTAGGTATTTTGTGGTCCATTTAATTGCACAACAAATAAAAATGGAAAGTTTGATCACTTAGAAAAGTAATAGCATACTTATGGTGTTTTAAATCTAATTGAACATTTTTTTTTTTTTCTTTTTTTCAGTTTTCTGAACTTACAGATAAATGTCTGGAATGTTTTTGCTAATATATATATAGATATATATAGAATTATGAATGTGTAAGTGTTTGAAAGCGAAGCAGTTGGTCCTTTTTTTTTTCTTTCCACCCCCACTCTCCATGAAGCTCAGCGCAGCACTCCGCCTTCTAAAAATAAACAGGCATGGGAGAGACACCCGCATTGGTCCTGATTGTCCTGTACTGGGCATCATGCCGCCTTTCAGTCGCAGTGTTCCTCCTACACTGTCTCAGAGCCCATGCTCATTATCGATGGACACACAAACACACAACGCAATATCCTACACACACTCACACACGGCCCTGCCTCACTAGTTACACTGGTAGTTACACTGTGATTTAGTACGTTTATTCAATGAGATCTATGGGTTATGCAGCCTGCATGTTACTATGGACACAGTGTTCTTTTTTTTTTTTTGAAGACACTTCCTGTGTCCCCGTAAATTCAAAAATTGCCAGTAGTTTCCTGTAAGGGGTAGGTTTAGGTGTAGGGTTGGTGTAGGGTGAATACAGTTTGTACAGTATAAAAACCATTACACCTATGGAGAGTCCCCGTAAACCACAAATTCAAGTGTGAGTGTGTGTTTGTGTGTGTGTGTGTGTGTGTGACTCTTTATTGCTTCGACTCATTTGTGTAACTCCCACTGTTTTTGTGTTGCTAGGATACACCATTGCTGCTTCCTCTGAAGAAGTGTTCGGTTGTGGGCAATGGAGGGGTCCTGAAACACAGTGGCTGTGGAAAAGAAATTGACCAAGCTGACTTTATCATGAGGTGAGAAGATGGTAATATGTGTTTGTGAGTGTCAAATCATATCCAAAGTCAAACAGAATTAGCTTTACATTTATATATATTAATTTAGAAAATGCATCAATCCAGCAATATCTGCAGCACATAATGCCAAGTTTGAATATAAACGGTACATTAGTACACAAACTAAAGCAAAGGTGACATGCAGAAAGAGAAAGCCTTTGTGGTTTAGAAAAGTGCTTGAGGAAAGGTAGCCAGTTCATCCCATTGCAGAGAAGTAAAGGTGCTTCATTGTGAAAGGTGCTTCATTGTAGGAGGCTCCATTTCCAGTTGCAGTTCTCAAAACCAGTGTCAAATACTTGAATTTTAAAGTAGGCAGCAATAGGAAAACAGTGGAGTGAAACCAAGAGAAATATGGCATGGAACCTCTTTGATTGATTGAAGAGCAGATGTGCTGCCAAGTTGTGGATCATCTACAGAGGCTTATATGTGCTGACTGGAAGACTGGCCAATAGAGCACTGCAGTAGTCCAGTTTTGAAATGACAAGTGTTCAGACAAGGAGCTGTGCAACGTACCCAGAAAAAAAAAATTAGTATGGTTTTCCTGATATTATAAAGCATTAACCTGCATGACCAGGCTTTTGTTGAGTTGTGGGTAGTAAACTGGTCATCCAACAATACAACCAGGTTCCTTGTCCTGGTTGGCGTTAGTGGTGACGAATCCAATTGAACAGTGACAAGGTAATCGACTAACTGGTTGGTTGTGATTTACGAGCTCTGGTTGCAAGGTTGAGCTAGACTTACCTCTATCCAAGTTGAAATGTGTAAAGGGCAAGCAGAGATGCAAGCTGCTGTGGGGCCATCAGGTTCGAACAACAGGTAGAGCTGCTTATTAGTTCCACAGTTATAGGAAAAGTCATGTGCCTGTTTGATCAAGCATAGTGAGGTTGTGTATATCAAGAAAAGGAGAGGACCAAGCACTGAACCCTGAGGCACCCCAGTGCTTAGTTCAGACATTCCTCCTCTCCAGAAACCTATAAAGGATCTGCCTGTAAGGTAACACTGAAAACACGAGAGTGCCATACCTGTGATGCCCAGGTCAGGACTGGTGGACTGCAGAATCTAGTTATTTACAGTTTTCAAGGCAACAAAGCAATGAGAACAGATGATCTGGAGTTCTCTCTTGTCGGGTGTAGAGTTTTATCGACAGCCAGGTGGTCTCAGTGGAATGTCAACTGTTGAAAGCTAGATTGGTTGTTAATGGGTAGCTTGTCCTGTGAAAGAAAAGTACAGATTCAATATTTAGGGATTTTGTGAGAAAAGGGAAGAGAGACTAGAGACTACTAGGATTAAGTTTTGACTTTTTTTTAGCAGCGGGGTTACCTCAGCCTACTTAATATGGAGGGAAAGTTAAAAGTCATGAGGAGATGTGATGATTCGATTGAGAGTTAGTAACAGCAGTGTAGTCTCCTGTAGAAGATGAGAGAGGATCATGTTCCTATAACTGTGGAACACAAAAGAGGAAGAGGAATGGGAGAAGAATAGGAGTGCATGCAGGTGGTGGTGGTTGGTTGGTTGGTTGGTTGGTTGTGTGTGTGTGTGAAGTGTGGAAAAGTGGTCACTGATTATTATTGGGAGATGTATTGGTACTAAGTGACCTTGGCAACAGAAACACAAAAGAGGAAGAGGACAGGAGAGATTGATAATTGCTCAGGTCAGCTTGGTCTTTTAACTTGGTCATTTTCTTGTCAGGAGCTCAGAGCTTGATGGTCACAGAGAGTATCAGTGAATCAGGGGCTAGATGGTGTTGCTAGTGCTAACCCAAGGGTGTCCAGTGCTGGAGGGTGACTTTTCTTGCAGAGTTTATTTCCAATACACCTGTTTAAAAGGTTTAGTGATCCCGAAGACCTTGATTAGCTGGTTGCTGGCCTGTGCTAACCTGTGATAGGCAAAGTATAAATGTGGAGCTAAATTTATCAGTAGCATCACAATAAGACCTGGGATTTTTATTAATGTATTTACCATTAGAAACAATGCTTTCTTGTGACATAAGCTGAAAAACATCACTCCCAGCAAAACTTTTTCTGGAATCTTTCTCCATCTCCTCTACCTCTAGATGTAACCTTCCTCCTCTGTCCAAAGAGTACACCACTGATGTTGGTACCAGAACACACCTGGTGAGCGCGAATCCTAGCATTATTGAAAAGAAGTACGTGTCTTCTCCTCTTCACTTATTTATTTTTTTGTCTATTTTTTATTTTTTTATTTGGGGGGTTATGGATTCATTATGATACTTTAATTACAATAACAACATTTCATTAGTGGATACCGAAAACAATGGAAACAATGATTTAGATTCATGGCGGCACCTTTCTGCTCTACCTGGAGATTTCCGTAGTTTTCGTAATAGATGCACACTATTGTTTTTGTCACAGCAGGAAATTGTTAAATTATAATAATCTTTTTATTCTGATTATTTTAGTACTGACTTTGTACCAATACTTTTCACATCCCTAAATGGCTAATCAATTTAATCTATCATTTTAGTCCAAGAGTCAAACATCTGATAAATCACATTGTTTTGACTTGCTATTTTTTATTTACATATTTGTTCTTCTGCAAAACTGTGGTTGTTTCAATAAAATAATTCTCTCTCATTCTACTGAACCATGTTTTTTTCTACTACAAACTTTTCCATATCTCATTCATCTTAGCTTACAATTATAATGCATTCTGTTGTCTGATAGAGTTCATAAAGCTCTTCTATGTGAAACAGCCGGTAGCTATTTGTGGTTTCTGAGGAAGTTAGCAGCATGCATGAACAGCAAGAAAACAGAGACAGAATTGTCAGAAAAGGAAACACAGTTCTCCAGACAGCTGACTGCATGTCTTGAGGAATGAATATCGACCTTTCTTAGTGGATTAGCATGTTTACTTCTTGCATTACCTGGCAGGAAATCTCCAAAGTGCCCTTTTAGTACCAAGGTCATTTTTCTTATACTTTTTTTTATATTATTAAAAACAGCATATTAATATGCTGAGTGTTTCTAAAGGTATATGAGATATTCAGAATCAAGCTCAAGCTCACACACTTTATTCATTATAACTTGACTATTCACACAATGCCAAAGAAATAACAGGATGTTTAACAAAATACAACATAAATAGAGCTAAAGTTAACCATGGCTCAGTACTAGACTGACAGTTAGATTTAGGGGTCAATTTGATTTCTGAATTTATTCATCCATTGTGGCAACATTATCTTTAAATGAAACAGTTTGGTTACAGAACAAACATTTTTTACTTAACACATCATTCCATATTGACATTAAAATAAAAAATAAAAAAGTTTATCGTTCCTCTTATTTTTCCCTATCAGCTTTCAGAACCTGCTATGGTCCCGCAAATCCTTCGTAGAGAGTATGAAGGCATATGGTTCCAGCTACATCTACATACCAGCGTTCTCCATGAAGCCTGGCACTGACCCCTCCCTGCGTGCATACCATGCCCTTGCAGACTCCGCCTCCAACCAGACTGTCCTCTTTGCCAACCCAGACTTCCTTAAAAACGTCGGCCGATTCTGGAAGAACCACGGCGTCCATGGCAAACGGCTGTCCACAGGGTTATTCCTTGTGAGCCTTGCCCTTGGCTTGTGTGAAGAGGTGACCACTTACGGTTTCTGGCCATTTTCGGTGGGACTGGATGAGCGTCCGGTCAGCCACCATTATTATGACAACATTCTCCCATCCTCGAGATTTCATGCCATGCCTGAGGAATTCCTGCAACTCTGGCACTTGCATAAGAGCGGCACGCTGCGTATGCGGGTCGGCGATTGTGCAAAAGAAGGACAGGAGCCTAAGAAGGAAAAATAAGTGGAAGTGTTGCCAGGGGCAACTCCGTATATCCTCACAGGAACAGGACGGCCATCCTGTGATTAGCATGAGAATACTGTGGTTTGTGAGGTGATGCCCCACCCCCAGAGCTGGGCCTCTCTTTGGCGTCTATATGCTTGAACCTCAACTGCTACCAACACACACCAACCCTCTTGTTGCCAAGGGACTGTTGTAAAGACTTGCATGTGTACCCATCCTCATGTATGCGCTCACTGGAAGCTTGTTGTGTCCGTTTGCAGAAGTCCCGGGGTGATGTGGGACTCAAGTGTCATGTGACCTATTTAAACTGCATCCACCAGCAGTTGGACCCTTGAATCTAAGGACTATTTGTTCACTTAATATAAAGAGAGAGTGGGGGAGGGGCTGCGTCAAACAATGTCTTAAGAATTTTAAATGGGAACTTAGAAATTGGGAGCAATGCTTTGATCGTTTGGCATATTTTTGTTTCCTTTTGTCTTGAACACTGATTCTCTGGAGTTTTGAGGAAATGGAATAAGGAATAATGTGAAAATCTTACTCTCAGTGTTCGTATATATACAAATCAGTGTACAAATACAGGTTTAGCCTGGAAAAGGGAAGTCGGGGATTGAATGTACAGCCACAGTATAAAAACCTGTTTCAAAAATTTGAGACCAGTTTAAAGTGAAGGCTGCAGTTCATGTATTATTGTGAGTATATTTCTAGTTTTATTTATTTTTAACATTCAGTGAAGTAGGGCATTTACTGAGAACCACCTTGTCAGTATAGATCAATCATTTCTTACATGACCATAGTGTTTTGTCAAGCTTGGAGTGGGAAATCATGGGTTGAGAGACCACATCCAGTTGGAAGACTTCCACAAAACAGATGGAGGCCCAAATTCTGTAGAAGAGTGAGTGAATTGTTTGTGTACCAATGGAAAAAGTATGACAGAGTTTGCGGTGACTACTTTGGCAGCATCTTTAATTGTGTTATCTGTATGTGTTTGAATTCAGTCATTAGATGTTACGAAGTGGTGTAATAATCCCTTTTCACATGGTTGAAGGGGAACCAATCATACAATAAATGTTTTTTTGCCTGCTAAGGTGCTGGACACCTGGTCCGGAACATGTAAATAATAATCAGTTTCGTTACTATTTCCACAAGAATCATGGGTTCTCTGAATGTATTGGCAGCCATTTTGGTAGTCTGCCCAGTAACTTGTTTCCTTGACTTATTTTTTGTTGTTGTTAAACTGCACACAGGGAATTAGGTTTAAATTTGTAGGTGCTAGCTGTAACACATCCACTCCAGCTTAGTATGACAGACAGTTGTAATAGGGACGACTGGTAGGAGAATGCACTATTATGTTGATTTAAAGCCAGAGACCTCAGTATTTATAGATTTAGTTCACCCCAAAATGAAAATTGTCATCAACTACTTACCCCGTCATGACAAATCCATTTCTTTCATCTTTGAAACACAAATAAAGATATTTTTAATGAAACCCGAGAGTTTTGAGCTCCACTGAAAGTTCAACATTTTTCATGCTTCAAAAAAAGACATAAGACATTGACAAAGCAATCAAGCGGTTTAATCCAAGCCTTATGAAGAGGCATAAAGATTGATCACTGCACATATATGTGTATGTGAGCATCTCAAATATGGTAAATGGAAGCCCAACCATACTTTCTCGATGCCTGATAACAAACATCATTGGTTTTCGTTTGAGCTTTCTGAAACGTCAAAGGTTTTGTGTAATGGACTTTCAATAGAGGGACAGAAATCTCTCAGATTTGTTTTATGGATTTGGAATGACATGAGGGTGAGTAAATGATGACAGAATTTTCTATTTTTTAGGTGAACTATCCCTTTAATGGGAGAACAGAGTTGCCTTTAAATGTGTCTGCCATTTAAAGCAGGTGTGTTAACATTCAGGTAGCTAGCTATAAGACAGCTTAACTAACTTGTTTCGCGAGATTCTCCTACGCTATGGCGTCCCTCAAGGCAACACTGAGATTGTGTACTTGAAACTGATTGAAATGAATTCTGACATTTTTAGATAGAAGTTGTTGTGTATACATATTGTTTGTGCATTAATGTTGGGAAGCTCTACTATGAGCTATGTAATGGTTGAATCTCACAAAATACATAACCAGGTCACATTTCACCCCAATCAAGAGAAAAAATGACAATTGAGCACATTTCCCTGCATGTTCTCACTATCGTAATGTGTTTGGAAAAATCTAAAACTGAAATGAAAATTTAAAAAAGTGGCATGAATGAAATACAGTACAGCAAATAATGGAGCATATATGATTGTGCTTAATTTCATAAGTGTTAGTGGTCATGAAAAAATGGGGTGAACTATGACCCGGACTTGTTCTTAGCAGGTTTTTCGAGACTCGCTCTGATAGCAAAGGAAATGTGTGCACTCATTTGAGTATCTCCAGAAATTCCCATTACCATATTTTCACACTTTAAGCCAACGAGTGCCTTTATCAGTATTAAAAAGGCTATGGACATTATTTTATCAAGGACAAGTTTTAAACCAAATCTAAGGATTATTTATTTCCCCCCCCAAACTCAGATGTAAATAACCTCACAGAATTGTTTTTAAGAATTTTCAACCAAGGGTGATGTTTAGAAATGTGGAAAGACCTATTAATTTAATAATTTATTATGATTTATGATAAGTGAATGGATGTGAGTTTCAAAATATTCTAGCATACGGTTGTAGAAGGACCAACGTACATTACTGTAATTTTTTAACATTGCTTAATTGCCAGAAAATCACAACTTTAGCGCACATGAAGCTGGGGAAAGTGTTAAATGCTGGAGCTGATGATTATTTTTTTGTGCTGTTCAGTATTGTGAATGAGTGAGGTAGTAGTTTGTAAGTAGGCATGCACGACTGTGATATGTAATTGGTTTTTGAAACTTATTTTGAGTGAGAAACTCACAAACAATTATGTATTTTACGTTCCGCCCTTTGAGCCATATGAGGGTGTGTGCCCTGCTGAAACTGAGCTTACCTCAACTGTACTATTCACTGTTAAATTCATTGATGAAGCTCACGGGAGCTTGAATCTTAGATACTTAAATACGTTTTACTCCACTAAGCTGTAATTGTGTCCTATCATGTCAATCTTCTTGGCTCAAGCAGTTGGAGTTTGTACTTGAGCATGTCACAATCTACTAACAATAAACACGAACAGAGCTGGATGTTGTTTACGTGCCACCTGGGTTATGCCAATATTGAAAATGTGATAAGAAAAAAAGCAAACACACTTGCTTTCAAACAATAAAGACGTCCTGTCAACTCATTTGCTGCAGTATGTGTGAAGTCTATAAATAACAGTCTGTCGAGATGAAGGACTCCATTTTAAATCGGACGAACATGTATTTCCTGTTCAATACATTTTTAATGTCAGGACCCAGCTGTCTCCTTGCAGATGGACAAAAACTCTTTTTACTTGTTGGACAGGCTACTTGTTGGACAGGCTACTGAGAGTTAGAATCAGGAGAGCTGGAAATAAATATTAATAATTAAAACCCATACATTTATATGTAGTTTTGGTGCCAAAAAAATGACCTCTTGCATATAGTGTGTATTTAGGGAAGCTACAGTTTTCTCAACATAATTCAACCCAGAACATTTCTCCTTTATTATCAGAAAGTAAAGAGCTTGAAGAAAGTCCGCACACTCTCAAACATCAAAAAAGTCACAAGCGAGATGAAAGCATATTGAGCAATTTACTGGATAAAAACATGGCAAACGTTTCGGTCACATGTTGACCATTTTCAAAGCCAAGCTAACACTAGAACTAGGAACCATCTTAATTTGAGAAATCACATGATGATTAAAGAGAACACATGATCAATCAGACCACACACTGATCCAAAAAAATAAATAAAAAATAATAATAAAAAGAAAAGAAAAGGAAAAAAAAATCAACATATTAAATTACACAATGTCAAAATATGAGGATTTTTTTTTTATTATAATAATAAATAAATAAATGACCACAATGTGTGTACCTTTAGCAATGGATAATCTACATCAAATTGGAGAACAATGGTTGTCTGTTGAAGTTAACAACAAAGTACAATTCATAAAAAACAAGACAATTGAAGTTCTTCATTTAATCCCTTTGGATATACACAGTCCATATAATAAATCCACTTAGCTTCACATTGTAACAGTCTTTTATTAGAATCACCACCTCTTCTTGAACTGGTCAATCTCTGAATACCTAAAAATCTCATATCACTAAGTTTGTGGTCAACATCCGCAAAATGCCTGGCCACAGGAGAATGAATATCCGTCCTTCGGATGGAGCTCCAGTGCTCGTTGATGCAGGTCTTTAATTGGCGATTAGTCTTGCCAATATACTGTAGACCACATGGGCATGAAATAAGATAAATAACAAAGGATGATGAACAAGTGATAGTCTCTTTAATTTTGAATGTTTTCTGAGTGGTGGTGCTGGTGAAAGAATCCA
Source organism: Spinibarbus caldwelli (assembly GCA_039654775.1). Lineage (NCBI taxonomy): Eukaryota > Metazoa > Chordata > Actinopteri > Cypriniformes > Cyprinidae > Spinibarbus > Spinibarbus caldwelli. The sequence goes on along the minus strand of CM077228.1, from coordinate 19,290,862 downwards.
TTTTAATTGCATTTTCACAAGCTGAACAAATCTTGCATGGGAAGAAGCCAGTGGAATGATCCAAAGTCACATATTTGTTCTCCTTAATGAAAGTATCAGAACTGACCAGATGATCTCTTATTTTGCGTCCCCTATAATATGAAAAAAGGGGAGGCTCCTTGAAGATTCTATCTCCAGTGTCATCGGCTCTCAGAACATGCCAGTGCTTATTGATGATAGACTTGATTGCCTGACTATTAACAGTGAATTTAGTACAACACATATAAGGAGGTCTTTGAAATGTCTTGGATAGTGATTTAACTGGTGTAGATTTTACCTTCTCAATTGCTTGCTTAAGCCATTTATCAGGATATCCTCTAAGAAGAAACTGCTTGTACATCTTATCACATTCCACCTCAACATCTTCAGTGTTTGTGCAAATCCTCTTGATTCGAAGAAATTAACTGTAAAGGCCCCGATATACTTCAAACGAAGTTCATTTTTGTTCTTCATTTGGGGACAAAAAGAAGTTCGAAAAGGCTGAGCGATGGTATACTGTTTTCGAACATTCCAACACCCCCACGCTGCTGGAAGTGGGGTGTAGATTAATGTAAACGTGTCGCGCTGCTCGCGTATACCCTAAGCACAACAATGGTGTATCTAGGTCTTTTATTAAACTGGATAAATTATTACACGTTTTTATATTTTATGTGGTTTCATGATTTGATAAAAACATAGGTTTATTATTGTATGTTCTTTTGGCATTTCATTTATTGTATACCATTTAAATTAGCTTATTGAAAGAACAACAACAGCAGCAGCAGCAGCAGTATGGTGTAACATTTATTTGAAACACATGTATTTGGTGCTTGCTACCTTATATCTTTACTCTTTCCTTTCATTCTTTTCATGGATTTGGAAAACTTGCATCAGAGTTTTCTCTACTTCGCTTTTTGCATAACTCCGGGTCGTCGACACCAAGCTTCATTGCAATTTCTTTCTAGGAATTAAATGCTTTCTCTGAATCTTTAAAGTCTCCCCGCGAGCGATTGTACAGGTGTGGATATATTTGTGGTAGCTCAGATATTCGACACAGTGTATTTATGTTGCTAGTGACTTGGAGATGTTGTTCTCCTGCCTGACCTTTGTTCAATGAGAAACGAACCGGGAAAAAAAAAAAAAAAAAAAAAAAATCGCACGTCAAAGAAGGTGGAGTTTCAGAACACACCCACCGATTGCGTAATCGCCACGGACCAATGGTAGCTCAAAGGTGTTTAGGAGCCAAAACGAACTTCCCCAGAAAGTTCGCTTTGGTGAGCTGTTTCGAACTGCCGAAACAAACTCAAAGCGAATTTTGTTTTGGCCTGATTTTGTTCGAAATGACATCATATCAGTTCGTTCTTCGATTTCGTTTGAAGTATATCGGGGCCTTTAAGGGAGACCTTTCTTCAGAGGAATGTGATGGAAGCTTTTGGCATGGGGGATGCTATTCCGATCCGTAGGTTTTCTATACGGAGTTGTAAATAAAGTATTGTCATCAACACAAACATAAGTTTCCAAGAAACTGATCTTGTTCAAACTTGTTTCCATATTAAATCTGATCATTGGAATAAGGTTGTTTAGATGATCAAAAAAACGGGTGGACAGAAACATAAAATTAGTGACTCTGGATGTAGTCAGTTTGTACACTAATATTCCACATTCTGTGGGTCTTGCTGCAATGAGACATTTTTTGGATTTAAGAAGTGACCTTACACCTTCCACACAAATTCTTGTTGATATGGCAGAACTTGCATTGACCAAGAACTATTTTTTATACAATAAAGAGTTCTATCTACAGAAGAATGGCACAGCAATGGGAGCGACTTTTGCACCAGATTATGCATGCTGTTTCATGTCATTTTTGGAGCAGGAATGCATCTACAATAATAATCCTTTTTTGCCCAATCTTATTTTTTTTTTTACAAATGTTACATTGATGACATTTTTTAAAATTTGGACAGGAGATGATGATGATTCGGACCATTTTGTTGATCATCTAAACAACCTTATTCCAAGGATCAAATTCAATATGGAAACAAGTTTGAACAAGATCAGTTTCTTGGATACTTATGTTTGTGTTGATAACAATATTTTATTTACAACTCTGTATAGAAAACCTACAGATCGGAATAGCATCCTCCATGCCAAAAGCTTTCATCACATTCCTCTGAAGAAAGGTCTCCCTTACAGTCAGTTTCTTCAAATCAAGAGGATTTGCACAAACACTGAAGATGTTGAGGTGGAATGTGATAAGATGTACAAGCAGTTTCTTCTTAGAGGATATCCTGATAAATGGCTTAAGCAAGCAATTGAGAAGGTAAAATCTACACCAGTTAAATCAATATCCAAGACATTTCAAAGACCTCCTTATATGTGTTGTACTACATTCACTGTTCGTAGTCAGGCAATCAAGTCTATCATCAATAAGCACCGGCATGTTCTGAGAGCCGATGACACTGGAGATAGAATCTTCAAGGAGCCTCCCCTTTTTTCATATTATAGGGGACGCAACATAAGAGATCATCTGGTCAGTTCTGATACTTTCATTAAGGAGAACAAATATGTGACTTTGGATCATTCCATTGGCTTCTTCCCATGCAAGATTTGTTCAGCTTGTGAAAATGCAATTAAAACGGATTCTTTGACCAGCACCACCACTCAGAAAACATTCAAAATTAGAGAGACTATCATGTAGCATTTGGACCAATCAGACAAACAATTTTTAATTAGATTTAACAAATCAATTATTCATTAGATTAACAAATAGTCAAAGACCCCTCACCCAATAAACATACTGGGTGCCAGGATGTCTGTAAACGACACCAGGCCCCTGGTTACCATGGCAACCAGGACACCTCACCCAGATCAGGTAAATTTTATAACCTAAATGTATGTAGAGAGAATCTTCCCCCTACTCAGTTCTCTCTAAAACAGACACAAACTGCTATAGGAAATGACTTCTTTCATTAATTCAGAGACCTTCCTGTCACATATCCTCAGGTCATTGTGTATATTATTACTGTTCTTGTATATTGTCTTTTGTATTGAATACTGTTTTATGCATGCTTATGATAGTACCACTCGTTCATGTAACCTTACCTATGCCATGTTTAGTATCTATGAATTCGTCTTCGGATAATCTAATCAAGAGTGGATATTACATGTTGATACCTGTGCAACATATTAGTATCCTAAGAACCTTTAGTTGTTTTTGCATTAACCCCAGTCGAATTACATATGCAAATTACCATGTTCAGAGACAAAGAGCTGTAAACTTTACCTCCGAAAGTGCAAGTCACCAATGGCTCTTTGACTCCCCGGAGGTGTGATCTCTATAGCAGATAAATCTCTCACATCAGTGACCCGCCTCGCCAGTCTGCGGTTCTGTTAGATACTGAGATGATGAGGATGTGAGCTAGAAGACTTCTGTACCTTAAGTTAGTGCAAGGCTTTGGCCTTGTCTTTCCATTCAACAAAGATCCTAGGATTTCAGCTGATGTTTCTTAGCTCTTTTTCACTTTCCACCTGGGAAGAAACTCCCAATCAAGTCAGAACATCTTTGGAATTCATCACTCTTCAAACCAGGAAGAACGTGATCGCAAGTCCAAAACCTTAAAACCATCAAGACTTTCATACGAGACTGTATCCGGACACTCGTCAACTACCAAGGCAATGCAAATATTGTACATTTAACTAAACCAAACAGAGGTTTAGTATAAGCTATAGACCCCGTTATAAACGGTGCTGATGGTTTTACTCAGGTGGTTAACTGACTCTTTTCATAGCTTCATTCTCTGGTTCTCCTGATGGTTTCATCCATCAAGTCTCATTTCTGCCCTTTCTCATGTATGAGTGTATGTATGTTTGTTTGTTTGTTAGACTAGTTTGTGTTAGTGTTTAGTTAATAAAACTCTTGTGCACAAATTATATGAGTTTCTGATTCTGATTGTAGATAATGTCCCTTTACGATTTTGATCCTTAGTACATGCTCTAATGCATTAATACTTAGGAAAGTATTTTCTGTTGCCACGAAAATATCCTTTCTTAGAGTTGATATGAACTTGCACGAAATGTTCGCTGGACGAACAGATTAGTTGATGGCAATTTAATTCTGCTACAGTTACTACTGGCAGCTGATATAAATAATTGTAATTAATCATTTCCCTTTTGAGCTGATTTGCTACAATCACTTGTTCATCATCCTTTGTTATTTATCTTATTTCATGCAGGTCTATAGTATATTGGCAAGACTAATCGCCAATTAAAGACCCGCATCAACGAGCACAGGAGCTCCATCAGAAGCATGGATATTCATTCTCCTGTGGCCAGGCATTTTGCATATGTTGACCATAAAATTAGTGATATGAGATTTTCAGGTATTCAGAGATTGACCAGTTCAAGAAGAGGTGGTGATTCTAATAAAAGACTGTTACAATGTGAAACTAAGTGGATTTATTATATGGACTGTGCATATCCAAAGGGATTAAATGAAGAACTTCAGTTGTCTTGTTTTTAATGAATTGTACTTTGTTGTTAACTCCAACAGACAACCATTGTTCTCCAATTTGATGTAGATTATCCATTGCTAAATGTACACACATTGTGGTCATTTATTTATTTATTATTTAAAAAAAAATTCGTCACATTTTGACTGTATAATTTAATGTTGATTTTTTTTTTTATTATTCTTTAGTTATTATTATTATAATTTTTTTTTTTTTTTTTTGGATCAGTGTGTGGTCTGATTGATCATGTGATCTCTTTAATCATCATGTGATTTCTCAAAATAAGATGGCTCCTAGTTCTATTGTTAGCTTAGCATTGAAAATGGTCAACATGTGACCGAAACATTTGCCATGTTTTTATCCAGTAAATTGCTCAATATGCTTTCATATCGCTTGTGACTTTTTTGATGTTTGAGAGTGTGAAGACTTTCTTCAAGCTCTTGAATTTTTGGGGAAACTTTTTTGGTCTACGCACCTCAGTTGGATTATTTTGAAGGCGCGGCGAGTCTCTGGCTGCTTTCCTTTATTATCAGTACATAAGTATCCATGTGGTTACAAAAAAGAAATGTGTAATTCCATGCAGCATATACAAATCAGATTTAAAGCAAACTTAATAACACAATATTTCATTCCTCAATTTATTCCCTAATGTTCCACGTATGTAACTGAGGTTTTGTGCTCTGGAATAATAATATGTTTTGTACTGGCGTGGGTGTTCAGGTTGAAGGTTTTGCAGCTACACTGAGGCTCCAGTGAGGTGAACGTTTATAATGGATTTTTTTTTTCTTTTAAAATAGGCCAACTGCTGGGGACTGTGATAAGATAGCAATGCAAATAAGTAGAAGCAATTTAAACACCCACATAACCATTCTAAAGTGCCTTTCCATTTGCAGATGGCAATATAGGTAGTGACATACACTTTGTCATGTTCTATGCATACAACATAGTTATATATGATTTTGGTTAGATACTTTTACTTGCAATGTAGCTAGCACTTCATAAATTCCATTTTGTATGTATGCAGCTGTTATGCTTAAGGCCTGAGGTCTGGTTTATTTTGTGACTCCAAGGATTTGAGTCTGACTATGAGCATGAGAACAGCAATGTCTGACAAAGAGCATCCTGTTGCACAACTCTTTTGTGGGATCCATGCAACAGAATGCACATGCATATTTACTCATCTTGTATTTCACAAACAAAATTTTCTTGTTTTAAATGGCATGCATGAGAGGCAAGTAGGCCTTCTTAATTCCAATCACTGACATCTTGATCCTAAGATCCACTCCTCTCCACTAAGCACCATCACAATCTCCATTGGTTATTGTATCAGTACAGTAATGCATGTCACTCACACATATTTTAGCACTGCAAGACACTACTGAAGAATTACTACCTGAAGAATTAATAGATTTCCCCAAATTTTTTCTAAATAAATTATTTTAAGGGTCAAACTGAGGTTAGGTTAGTTTAGGCTAGAAAGTCGTGTAGGGGAAACTCATTTCCTACTTTTACAAATTAAAAACAATAGAAAAACAGTTCAACACTACATTCACAAAAAAGCTGACCACACACAATCAAACATAATAAAAAAAAACTGCAGCAGGGATCTGCATAATTCAGTAGAACACTGAGGCATCACCAATCTCTCACAAATACACCTGGTATTAAGATGCGTTTTTGTCAATATGATCACAAATTGTGATTTTCACATTCCCATTTACACCTGCTATTTTAATCTGTCTCTGTTGTCCACTTTTGAGCACTTTCCTGATTTCTTTGTGGGAAGGGTCTATGGACTGGTGCATGTATGGTCTTTTTTCTTATCTTTTAATCTAATATTGCAAAATAACCTCTCACAATTTACATATGAACGCTAAAGGAGACAACAGAAAATAACTCAAGAGAGTAGTAGCTTACATGTTCTGCTTTAATAGCCGCAAAACTACACCTAACGATGTGGGTTTGTGTTAGAATTAGTAAGAGAACATTGACTTTCAAAACAAACTTACGATTTCAACTGGCTTCAACTGTTTAAGAGTGAAGGTCCTTGCACACTGAGTCCGAAATTTTTGTATGCTTTTTTTTCCATATTCGTCATGCTTTCCTATCAAAATGCTTGCTACGGATGCAAAAACGTAGAAAATCGAACCTAATCCGAAAAGAAAATTTATGATGGACGAAAGTTTCGGTGGCAGTGTGTAAATGTGATTGACACAACTTGAGTGCATGTTCATTTTTTAACGTGCGAAAAATTCAGATGAGAATTTCAGACTCAGTGTGCAGACTCTTAGAGCGTAGGCGGTCTTTAGTGGGAATTTGATGACGAGCGTCTACACTACAAAAGCAATCTGGTTGTTTTCGCCTACATCTGGAAGTTGTCGAAAGTGGATAAGCTCAACACGCATCTTAATGCTAGGTGTAAACAGGGCCTAAATTAACTTTTTAGTCCACTAAAACACTATGTAGTGGATGGCGTCATTACACAGTATTATTTTTAACTATCCCCTTGTTCACTTTTCTCCCTTGCACACATTGAGTTCTGTCTTCTTTACGTGCTTTTGGTACTACTCCTGCTGAGGTTTCTTCCAGGTCTAACCTTCTCAAAAACCATTAGACATGCAAGGATACATTATAGACCAGACTTTTGGGGCCAGGGCCTGGAGCCCTTTTTTGACTACCAGGCGCCTCAAGCTGAAAACATAAACTGAACAGTGCTTCAGTGTATGAGATTATGAACGTTACGGTGCAGGACAAAAAAAAAATGATGTATGAAGCACAGTTCACACAAAAGATTATTTCAAATCAAGCAACATCATGCAGAACTCCTGATCACATGGATTCCTAGATTTTGTCCGTTAAAAAAAAAAAAAAAAAATGTAAATGTGAAGCTTGGATCTTACATCCAGCAAAAATATTGTTGTCTTTTATATAATATATTATGCACATTGTATGTTTATTCTTCTGATTGCAACTTTAGAAAATATTGACAAGAGAAACTATAGAGTCTGGTACCCCCAGCCATCACCAGAAAATAGTATGTCCTTGTAGACAGGATGTGTGAGTGGAAGAGGCATTTCCTCTTGCTTGCCTGGTTGTGGCAGAGGTCAGTTCAACACACTTGTCCTAGAGGTGGTGGCAGACTTTGTGCTCCACTTACCCTCTTATCAGTAGCTGGGAAGACATCCTGACCTCTTTCAGTGGTTGCTCTTTTTGTATTCCACAATTCAGGATAAGTGGGGTGAAAGCAAATTAATTGGCATTTGAATGATACTATGCCAAACACACTACCACTGTCTGTGTTCTCCAGTATTTTAGAATCATGTACTTTTACTACACAAAGCTACTAACAAAAAAGAATTTGCTTAATATTACCACACTTGAAATTTAAAGTGATTGTTCAATCAAAAAATTTACCTAATTTACCTGCAAATTTCCTTCTTCTGCTGAACACAACAGAGTATATTTTGTGTAACCAAATATCTCATGGTCCCCATTGAAGTCCATAGCATTTTTTTATTATTATTTATTTATTTTTTTTCATATTATGGGTATCAGTGGAGTCCATTGACTGTTTGGTTACCCAAATGGTGACAATTAAATTTTTTGGGTAACCTATCTATTTAATGAAAAAAAAAAAAAAACACTAAATGAAAAAGAGTTGAGTCGCCCAAAATAACACTGTGTTTGTATATGAAGTCAATGCTATATGACATCATAACTGTTACTCGTACTATATAGATTTATATAGTACGAGTTGATTTTCGTTGATTTATATACTATATAGAAAATACACCTTTTATATGCATCTATTATTTTTACCTTCAGGTAATCACATCAGGAGTACTAGGAATTTTTATAGTATAAAAAAAATCTTCCCCTCAGACATACTGTAAATAGCAATAATTTCTTTTCTTTTTCTTTTTTTTTTTTTTTTTTGGTTAACTTTTTATTAAATTTTCTTCTGGAAACAGCAGTAAAAAACAAAAAGCAACCGTGCAAATTTAGAACCATAAATAGCAATAATTTCTGAAAGGTCAGCAGGGCTCTTGATGACAAAACAGAAATGAACACTTGTGATTCTCCAAAGACTATTGACACATGACATCTTTCTTTCCCAGCAGACCAACAGACTTGTGTACTGAACTCACCCACATTAGCTGTGGGTTCTCCATATGTATGGTGGGTGGCAAAAGGTCACAACACAAATAATACAGTTGTGTCAGCAGTCACTCCTGCCTTATATAACCTACATACTGTACTGCAAGCCAAGTCACTCCTATGTCTTACTGAGTTATTTTAAGAATTCAGTGTTAAATCAGGATCCTTCAATAGACATCTCTCCTTCCATTCTAACATCTCAAATGCCATTCTTAAATGACACCAGAATGCAATAATCTCTGTAACTATCGAGTGGTGTTGTTGCACAACTACATCACTGTAGTTTCTAACAGCTATGTTGAGCTTAGAGTCCGCAGTTCACCAAAAAAGACTGAAAACATACACACACACACTTTTATTTTTATATAATTTATTTATTTAATATAAGGATGTGCTACAAATCCTTATCCATCAGCTTGACTGAACAAGCTGAAAATGTCTGGAGAATAATGTAACACTTTGTATTTTATTGTGACAGTATAACAAGAATGTCTGTGCCAAGAGATCTTTTTTAGTCTTCTGCATACTTTTCCCTTATTCATGCAAAGCATCATGGGGTGTAGGGAAAAAAAAAAAATTGGATAGGCTTTGCAAATTTCCTTTGTGTTTGTGGCCCATCTAGCAGACATTATCCCTCGAGCCATTTTTAAGACCACAGTTTAGTCTGTTCTCCTAATGAGCTCTCTTATGAGTTTATTCAGGCACAGAAAAGCAGAATCATTATGCCGTTCTCAGTCTACACATGCATTTCTATTACAACTATCCTGAGTGTTTACATTACAATGGAAGCAGTTGCAGAGCCAATTTGGTCAAACACACGTGAAAATTAACAGTTTTAACAACAATTCTTCTCACTATCTGACTCGCAGTTAATGTTACTGTAAGTAAAAATGAAGTGCAAACGCTCTGCCAAATAGCTCTGTGACTGTGAAAATATACCAAATGTCCATTTTGAAATGTTAGAAGCTAGTCCTTTTATAATCCTGCTATAACTGGAACAGAATTCCAAAAGGACATTAGACTTTTTGTAAAGCTAGTAAACTACACACTAGACTCAAACTTATTTGTAGTGCCTGGCATGAAACTGGCCATATCTAGAAACCCCAAATCATAGCATAACATGAATGTACTTTTTTGTTGTTGTTGTTTTTTTTGTTTGTTTGTTTTATGTCCTTCATGTGGCTTTTGTCACTTTTTAGGTGAATGGAAAGGGTAAATTACAACTTTAAAAAAGACTTCAATCTACTTTGACTTGATTATTCTTGATCTGCTACATGATATTATGTCAGCATGGATTTTTTTAGTGTTTAATTTCAGCGAAAACACTGAAAACGGTCTGTGCTTTGCCTGAATACAGACCACTGACGAATGAAGACACATGAATCTAAATTCCAGATATGCAAAATCAATAACACTTCCACAGAGGCCATAATAAAATGGCATAGCACCAGCTATGCAATTAATGAAGGCTTGTACTTAAGTCAACATGAAACCCTATTCACAATCAACTTTTACAATAATGTATTTCCATGGGAATTATAAATTTATTTTAATAAATTTTTGTAAGGATATTAAATTTATTTTAAAAATTCATGTTCAAAACAGGGCCAAGCTGAATGATCTGCAGTAACACTCCAATCCTCCAACCCAAAAGAGATTTAGCATTTTTGAGTTGTGTGTTTCCATGTTGGTTTTCAGACTGACAGCTTTCAATTTATGAGTAAAAACAAGTTGATTACATTAGATATTCACATTTTATTCTACAACATAAATCGTCATACCCAAACCCATAAAAAAACTTTAGCACTGGGGTGTCCTGCAGGACAACTTAGGCTATGTCTACATTAATCCGGAAACATTTGAAAAACAGCGTTTTCATTTTAAAACGCTCTCAGTCCACATTAGTGTTTTCAAACAATTTTCCTAAGTTTCTCATCCACACCGAAACATCGGAAAATGTTAAATTCACCTTACTGCACATGTAAAACCTCATAAAAGTTCACTGAGATGATAAAGATGGAACAGACATAAGTTTTCATCCAATTCTTCTGGAAGGATTTTATTTAAGAAAATTTCTCAGTATTCACTCACGTGTCCAGGTCATGCTCACTCACCATCCATCATATTTGATCTCAAATGTAACTGCCCTCATGTTTTGCCACAGGACAGCAATTGTGAGTAAATTTTTTTGTCATCTTTTCGGGTCTGTAATATGAAGAGTGAACAAAGTAACATATCATTAGCAACAGTGTGAAAGGTAATAGCTCATAACAGGCACAATACGGGTATAAACATAGATATCTATTGGTGCAATATGTATCACATGACTAAAAATGCATCGTTTTCAAAAGCCTCCATTTTAACAGCCCACACTACAACACAAAAATGGCGTTTTCAAATTTATCCACTTTGGAGACGCGTTTTCAAAAACCTGTTTTTCTTGACAAAAACACCATCTCAGTGTGGACAGAAGGCCAAAACGGAGAGGAAAAGATACATATTCATTAGTGCTGCTGTCAATCGATTAAAAAATTTAATCACATTAATCACAGTCACGGACTGTGATTAATCATGATTAATCACAAATTTAAAATACTAGAATTTACCTGTAAATGTGTTGAAAAAGAAATGCATAACAAAGGAAACAGATCATTTCACATCTCCACGAGGTATGAGACATAATCCTTATTATTCTTTTATCATTATTCTTTTGTTTTTATTCAGCCATTATCAGCCTTTAAACTGGCAATAAAACGTTTACCAAGCCACATCACTTCAATCCCAGTATACATTTACCCAACTATTATCAAAAGTATTTCTAAATAAATACAACAAAACATTTTCTTGCGACCTTACGTGAAGTATTATGACAAAATACATTATAAAGAAGAATTGGACCTGTTCTGCAGTTGCATTAGAGCTAACATTAGCATCATGCTTCATAAAACAATTTATGAGATTAATAGTACACTTTTACTCAGAACTCACTTCAAACCACCATCGAGTGTTTTTAATAACTTCCTTTTACGATCACATGTAAAATTTGGTCGTTTACTGTTGTTAAAATATGCTATTTATAGCCTTTTATATCGCTGCACAAATTAGTATTTCAGATGTACACATTCATCTCAAGAAAATCACATACAAACCGTATCCTATTGTAATCGTGTGTTTATTATCTTATATAATCTATAGTGGCTGTTGTCATGTTTATTTCTGCTGTGTAAAAGCCTTATATACTCTGGCTGAAACTCATGTTGTTTGTGATGTTTACAACAGCCTCTCCGTTCTTAAGTTGCCAGGTAACGTTATACATTCCAAGTATAATACAAATTAGTAAAAGGATCTATTTTTATTTTTATTTGTCTATATACACTTTGGGCGGCCACGGTACATTATAAAAGTAGCCCAAAAAACCGCAACCCGCGGCTCTGTAATTTTTCCCGTGACTGTATTTTCAAAATAGCCCACTTGTGCCGCTACCCTGGCAACACTGGTTCACTGTGACCTCATCACACAATGATGGATAACTTTCCACGCTGCGATGACGGGAAGAAGTTGGGGTCAGACCTTATCACATGATTAATTTGCATTAAAAAAATATTAACACGTTCAAATTTTTAGATTAATCGCATGCGTTAACGCGTTGACATTGACACCCCTAGTATTCATACAAAAAAGTATTAGTGTGGACAAGGCCTTACCTGCAGAGTTCAGCTCCAAGACTATTGTTTGAAAGTTTGTAGTGATTCTGAGGAACTTGATTAGCTGGTAGGGCTAGAGCAGAAATGGGCCTGGAGGGCGACTGTTCTGCAGAGTTTATTTCCATCCCTAACCAAACAGTCTATAATTTTCTAGCAATCTCGATAGTACCCCACTAACTTGACAAGTCTCCAAACAAGCAAGATTTATTTACATAATAATTTGTTTACTGTGTACAATTTAGCATTCCCTCTCCTGTTAACAGGCAAAAACAAATTTTGAAATTTGATTACTTCAGCTTGTTGCTCAAGTTATAAAGTTAAACATAATATTCAGACAGCTGTCTAGTACTTGTTTCCCCCATCCGCAACTGTTGTTCAGTGTGTTAAACTCTGATAAAGGGGGAAAATAGACATTAATAAATGAAGACACGCACTCATGCTGTTGTCTCTGCGTCAGTCTGTATTGGCTGTGACGCACAGCACAGCTCGCGTCAGCCACAACCTGCAACCTTTGATCTTCCCCTAGTGGACACTCAAAAATTACACTTAAATCATATTGATTTTAACTCTTTTTTTCTTTTTCTTTTTTATTACAGTTGAATCACATTGATTCCGTCATTTATATGATCATTTTTATCTTTGATCTTTTTAACCTCTACACACTCCCCCTCAAAATTTAGACGTCGCCCCGATATCTTGAAATGCACAATTTTTTTTTTATCTTATTAATTTTCCTTCAACATGGGCTATTCTGCTTTTACTATATCAATGTTTTCTTAGCCTGCATTATGCCACAGTCTATCTCTGATATCCGTACATAAGATATGGGTAGGGATTATAAAATGGCACTGGACTTGGCCATGGTGGAAGTCGAGGGGCTTGTCTTTCTCTCTGTGGTCTTGGATTTCTCCCATCTACCGTAGAATCATTGCATGGCTCAAGTGATACTGTGTGCTCAACTTCAATCCGTTCCTCTTCATGGTGCCCTGTCACTAATGGGTCCTCTACTTGAATCAGCTCTTCATCACCGTCTTCACCTGGGCATTCTTCATGTGAAAGCTCAACAGTGTCCACTCTTTCTCCTACATCTTCACCATCCTTGATCTGCCTGGCCTGTCCACTTGTCTCCCTTTCTAACTCATCAGGATCTCCGTCACTCCCTTCTCCACAGTACTGCTGCTGGTTTGGTGAATAATAAAAACAGAACTTGTCCTCATCCTCTTCTTCATCTTCATTAGATTTTACAGTATCATTTCTCTTCTGCTTTGTCATCCATTTTTCTAAATAAGCAGCTGTGTCAGATTGCCCTTCCATTGGCAGGTGATCACATGACAGCAAGAGGTTACGGTGCAGGATCCTAGACCTTCCCTTTCCTACCTCTGGCTTCACTTCATAAATCGGGAGATCTTCTTTCATTCACCTCACGATAGTATGGATGGTCTCTTCCTAGTGGTTGCGCAATTTGCCCATGCCTCCTCTTGGTGTCAGGTTTCTAACAAGTACGCGGTCGCCTGGATACAAGGTTGTACTTCTCAGTTTTCTATCGTAGTGTTTTTTACTTTGCACTGCAGCTTTTCCCACATTCTCTCTTGCTATTTTGTGTGCTTTTTGCATCTGTTCTCTCCATCTCTGCAGGTATTCCTGGTGGCTCACTGTTCCAGTGCTTTCTTCCAAACCAAAGAGTAGATCCACTGGTTGTCTGGGATGCCAGCCATAAAGAAGATAAAAAGGTGAGAATCCTGTTACCTCACATTTGATGCTATTATATGCAAAGATCAGTTTATTCAAAGATTCCTTCCAGTTCATCTTCTGCTTGTCTGTCAGTGTTTTGAGCATTTGAAGTAAGGTCCTGTTGAATTGTTCCGTTCCCTTGCGGGTGGTACGGCGTTGTTCTGGAATTGAGGACACCACAATTCTTTGCCAACTGGGCTAGAAGCTGGTTTTCAAATTCACCACCTTGACTGTGGTGTATTTGTCTCGGAAATCCAAATCGCAGGGCATAGTCATTAAACTGCCAATCAGCTACCGTTTTAGCAGACTTTGATGTTGTGGGATACGCCTGCGTGTAAAATGGTGAACTATCACTAATATGTATTCGTATACCTCCTTGCATTTATCTAAATGAAGAAAGTCAACAGATACAAGCTCAAAAGGCTGCGTTGTAATGATATTAATGAGAGGAGCCCTTGTCTCCCTACAAGGCTTCTTTTGCTTCAAACAATGACAGCTTTTTGCAACATAATGTTCAATCTCTTGTTGCATATGGGGCCAAGAGAAACGGCCTCTGATCAGTGATGTCGTGCGATCCACTCCTTGGTGACCCATCTCATTGTGCAACTTCTTCATTACCACTGCCTTGTATCTTTCAGGTAGGACCAGTTGGTGTCTATTGGCTGTCTTCCGCTTTAGGATGCTGCTCTATGTCGTATCATCTATGTCGTATCACCTTCCGCTTTAGGATGTCGTATCATCTAAGATGGCACCGCAGATGGCAGCTACAGTGCTTTGCTCTTCAGTGTTTGTACTGTTTTTGTTTGTTTTTCCTGTTTTTTGTTTCTCAAACATGATCAGTTTTACCAGGGATGACCTGCTGAACATTCGGCAGAACACAGCACTAAATCTTTTACCGGTTTTTGATTATTCAGACGTTTTGCTGGACATTGTATTTGGCGGAGCTGTATCTCTGGTCAAACGCTTCAGGACGCACAGACGGGGGAAGCGAGCCGGTGTGCTCGTGAAGTTCAGACAGCGCAGATTTAGAACGGCGTTGCCTAGCATCCATCTGGCGAATCTCCGCTCTCTACCCAACAAAACGGACAAACTCCTTCTGCTCTCCCAGACAAACAAGGATTTTTCAAACTCTGCTGCTCTGTGTTTCACGGAAACCTGGCTGAACGACGCCATACCGGACAGCGTGCTACATCTGCCGAACTTCCAGCTGATCAGAGCAGGTGGCGGGACGTGCTTTTACATCAATGAGATGTGGTGTACAGATGTAACTGTGTTAAAGAAGATGTGCTGTTCTGATCTAGAAACGCTCTTCATTAACTGCAAGCCGTTCTATTTGCCGCGGGAGATTTGTTCGTTCATTCTCGTGAGTGTCTACATTCCACCGCAAGCGAACACGAGATCAGCTTTACAGAAACTCGCTGATCAGATCACAGACACAGAACAAAAACACCCAGACTCTGTTTTAATCATTCTCGGGGACTTTAATAAAGCAAATCTCTCCCGTGAACTGCCAAAATACAGACAACATGTTACATGTCCCACCAGAGACAGTAATATATTGGATCACTGTTACACACCAATAAAGGAGGCATATCACTCTGTCCCACGGGCAGCTTTACATTTATGCATTTAGCAGACGCTTTTATCCAAAGCGACTTACATAGCATTCAAGTTACAGTTTTTACATTGTATCAGCTGTTGCTTTCCCTGGGAATCAAACCCATGATCTTGGCGTTGCTAGCGCCATGCTCTACTATTTGAGCTACAGGAAAGCTTTAGGACTCTCTGATCACTGTTTGGTTCATCTTATACCAACCTACAAGCAGAAACTTAAATCTGCTAAACCTGTCTTAAGGACTGTTAAAAGATGGACTAATGAAACAGAGCGGGTTTTACAAGCCTGTTTTGACCTTATTGATTGGACTGTTTTTGAAGCTTGCTGCAAATGATCTGGACGAGCTCACAGAGACTGTAACATCATATATCAGTTTCTGTGAGGATATGTTCATTCCGACCAAGACTCATCTAACTTACAACAATGACAAACCATGGTTCACTACAAAACTCAGACAGCTCCGTCAGACCAAAGAAGATGCTTATGGAAAGGGGGATAAAGTCTTGTATAAAAAGGCCAAATACACACTGGAAAAGGAGATCAGTGGCAAAGAGGAATTATTCTGGCAAGCTAAGGAACAAATTCTCTTCCAGTGATTCTGCTTCAGTGTGGAAAGGTATGAAAGATATCACCAGTTACAAGACACCATCCCCCAGCACTCTGGAGAATCAACAACTGGCAGACGATCTGAATGAGTTCTACCGCAGGTTTGAAAAAACACCCCACATCCGCTCTGAACACCTCTCAACACAACCATTAACACCTCCAGCAACCCCCCTCTCCCCCACAACTGCAATTCAGATCAGCGAAGACGAGGTGCGCCAGGTCTTCAGAAAGAACAAAAGAAAGAAAGCACCAGGCCCAGATGGTGTGTCACCAGCCTGCCTAAAAACCTGTGCTGACCAGCTGGCCCCCATCTTCACACAGATCTTCAACAGATCACTGGAGCTGTGCGAAGTCCCCTCATGCTTAAAACGCTCCACCATCACCCCCGTCCCAAAGAAACCCAAAATTACTGGACTTAATGAATACAGACCTGTGGCTCTAACATCTGTGGCCATGAAATCATTTGAAAGACTGGTTTTGGCTTATCTGAAGGCCTCCACTGGACCCCCTGCAGTTTGCCTACAGAGCAAACAGGTCTGTGGATGATGCAGTCAACATGGGACTGCACTTCATCCTGCAGCATCTGGACAGACCAGTGACTTATGTGAGGATCCTGTTTGTAGACTTCAGCTCCGCTTTTAACACCATCATCCCAGACACCCTTCAGAATAAACTTTCTCAGCTCTCCGTGCCCACCTCCGTCTGTCAGTGGATCACCAGCTTCCTGATAGACAGGCAGCAGCTAGTAAAGCTTGGAAGATTCTCATCCAGTACCCACACCATCAGCACTGGTGCCCCTCAGGGCTGCGTTCTCTCCCCACTGCTCTTCTCCCTCTACACCAACAACTGCACATCTAAAGACCCCTCTGTCAAGCTCCTGAAGTTTGCAGATGACACCACACTGATCGGCCTCATCCAGGACGGTGACGAGTCTGCTTACAGACAGGAGGTTAAGGAGCTGGCTGTCTGGTGCAGTCTTAACAACCTGGAGCTTGTAAATGTAAATACGTAATATATAAGGGAAACAAGTCAATTTAGCTCAAAGCGAATCATTTATGATTTTATAGGGAATTTGAACAGAATCACTGTTTCACGGCTGATCACTGAGTCGGCAGCGGTTCAGTGAACGAGCCGTATAACATCAACTCTGCACTGGATATTAAAATCCAAAATATAGTGAAAACACTATTAATAAGCACAGTAACAAGATCGGCAGATTAAGACATTAACTTGTATGCACAAAACACAAGATACTTCTCTTTTCAATAAAAATAAGACTTTATATAAACCTAAGACATGTAAACTAATCTAATCTAACACATTCACACGTTGCAGAAAGAGAGAAAGTGAGGAAAGAATGAGTTTAGAGAATGAAAATGTGAAATCCCAAGTTTACAGCAATATGTGCAATTGCCTACAGACCTGAACCATCAGTCACTTATTTAACCCTCGCATTGAGTTTCTCAATGAGGCTAAAATTTATATTAAACTGCACCAGCTCAGCTAGAATCTGGAGGTTACTTGCTTGTTGCCTTTGTGTTAAGGGATTCCCTTGTGTCCTTGTCATCTTTGGAGAAAGGGGTTTTCCCAAGTTTGCTGATTTGGCTGAGTTCAGTGGTCTTTCGTAGTAAAGTCTTGGGCGTGGCTCTTGATGCTGAGTTGGTCTGGTTGAAGTTTGGGGCGGGTGCAGTCGGAGCTGGACTTTGCGGCAAACTTAACTTAACGAAACTCTCACGGAAAGACAAGAAATTAAAGTAAAAGAATAAAAGAATGTAATGAGACTAGGTGGGTTTTCTTCTCATTGTGGTAGCAGCTGGCATGTAGGCCAGAGCACGCTCAAAGAGTGCTAAAAAGCATGGTTGAATGTACCAAGCAGAAGCAATGACAAAAAGCAAAAAGAAGCATGATTTGATGGTGTCCTGAGTATTTAAACTCGGCTTTCAGACACCTCCTAATGCTGGTCTTGACCAATTAGAAATGATCTTGGCTCGTGGTGTTGTATGTTTCTCCTCCCCATTCATAAATCTAAAATGCTATCTTTTCAGTCACATGGTCCGAATTTTCCCGCTCTTGTAAAGTATAATTTTGGACATGATTTCTCTAATAAGACTATGATACATTTGACAAAGAATTGATTGGAAGAAACATTTCAAGCATGATTTTTCAAACTCATACATACCAAGCATGAATATTAACTCTTAAGCTATTCCATAGTTATTAAAAAGACATACATAATATGTGATTAAAATATGATTAATTGTGTGGGTTACATACATGATATGGGGTTAGGCATAAACATGATAAGTCTCATAAGTCCTTTTAAGATGATTTTAGTGCATCTATATATGAAAAAGCAGTTTCTGTACCATTCTGGGAACATAAGGACATGTTCTGTGAAGACTAGAGAGCTTAAAAGGTCTCCTAAGGAATTCCAGTCTCAATCTTTGTCATCTATGTGGAGAGCTGGGGTGACCCACCCAATGAAGTCTCTAGCTCGTGATTTCGATCACAGATTTACATGTGACGGCCATCTCTTTGACCATCAGTCCTGATTACTTGCCCCAAATTTGACAGTCTCCTTCCTGAATTGGAATTATCAATAAGTGTTCTTTTGTTTGAATGTTGCAAGCTGTTCTGTGAAAGAGGCTTGTTGGTTTGCTCCAGACTCAAGGCGCCAGGTACATCCTGTTGTCTCTGGATGGGCCTCTTTCTGGAATTTGGCTCTTTTGGTGGTTCTAACACCAATCTGATCAAATCTTAAATGGTCTGATTCGCTCTGATATCCTACAAGCTCAACATGCTCAAAACTGTGGAGATCGTGGACTTCAGGAGAAACCCCCCTGCACTCCCCCCACTCACCATCATGAACAGCACTGTGACTGCAGTGGAGTCATTCAGATTCCTGGGCACCACAATTTCTCAGGACCTGAAGTGAGTCCATTGTGAAAAAGGCCCAACAGAGGCTGTACTTCCTTCGCCAGCTGAGGAAGTTCAACCTGCCACAGGAGCTGCTGAAACAGTTCTACTCCGCCATCACTGAATCCGTCCTTTGCACTTCAATAACTGTCTGGTTCAGCTCAGCTACCAAATCTGACCTCAGAAGACTACGGAGGGTAGTCCGGACTGCTGAGCGAATCATTGGTACAACCCTCCCCACTCTCCAAGAACTGTACTCATCCAGAGTGAGCAAAAGGGCTGGCAAAATCACTCTGGACCCCTCACATCCAGCACCTTCCCTCTTTGAACTGTTACCATCTGGTCGATGCTACAGAACTCTGAGCACCAGAACGACCAGACACAGGAACAGTTTCTTCCCTCGGGCAATCCATCTCATGAACACTTGACATTAAACGTGGAACACATAACTCTATTATACATTATTTATTCACCACACATACTTATTTTTTTTTTTCATTTCAAATTTGCACATATCATAACTGTACATACATAATTGTCTATATTATATATTGTGTTTTTGCTATTTTGTACATTGCCTATTTGTATATTTGTATATTATTCTTTTATTATCTGTGTCCTGTCCTGTTGCTGTCTTTCTGTTGCACTGTGGAGCTTCTGTCACTATAACAAATTCCTCGTATGTGTAAACATACCTGGCCAATAAAGCTCATTCTGATTCTGATTCTCATCCAAATTAAGCTTCTCCCATTCACGAAGAAGACATCGGCTCTGAGGGGTAAGAGACTTCATTTGTTTGGGGCAAGGTCGCATACCAGTTAATTTATATTTTATTACAGGCCCGATGTGTGCATCCTCCCTTTGACTCTGCTGTATTTTAGCCACAGGAAGAGGTTCATTGTCACCCATGCCAGGTGAACATGGAGACGAGTCAGATACTATCCAAGGTGAGGTATCTTCCTGCACTTCTACAGCTTGTGCGGTGGCTGCAATGCAGTCTGATGACATTTCCTCCGTACATTGTTCTATCATCCCTTCAATGTCTAGAGGCAATCTTGATAAACTGTTGGCATCTGTTTTCTCTCGGCCAGGGCAGTACTTTATTGAAAAATGGAAGTCGGCTAACTCCGCTACCCACCTACAGCCGGTGGCATTGAGTTTCGCGCTGCATAGTACATACGTGAGAGGGTTATTATCGCTAAAGACTGTGAATGTAGGTGCGTAGTTTAAGTAGTCTCTAAATTTCTCCATTATTGACCACTTGAGGGCAAGAAACTCTAATTTACCCGAATGGAGGTGGTAATTTCATTCGGCAGCTGTGAGAGTCAGAGATCCATACACTATTACACGGAGCTTACCCCCCTGACAATACTGCCCCCAGGCCTTGGTTTGAGGCATCTGTATGAAGAATAAAAGGCAGTGAAAAGTCTGGAAATCCAAGGATAGGTGGTTTGACCACATGGTTTATCAATTTTTCCAAGATCTCTTGGTGCTCATCCTTCCAAACTATTGGTTGGTTCGAAGGCACTCCTCTATTCTTCACTTTACTTCGTCTGGAATTTTGGCAAGTGTTTTCCACTCCCGGGGTGCACTTGAGTATTCATACAGTGGTCCAGCAATCTTCGAAAAATCCGTAATATATTGTTGATAGTAACTTAAGAGGCCCATCACAGTTCGCAGTTGCCCGACGGTACTTGGTCTTTTTTCCTTCCAAGTTCACACAGCCTCCGTGTCAGCTGGATCCACTTTGCTACCTTTAGCCGACACAATTCTTCCGAGGTAGCGGATTTTCCTTTTGAACATTCCACATTTGCTTGGCTTCAATTTTATTCCGTACCATCTAAGCTGCAATACCTCCCGCACATGGTGGACATGGTCTTCAAAGGACTTGCTGTAGACTAAGATATCATCAAGGTATGGCACACATATCCGGTCTCTCAAACTCTCCAAGCATTCCTCCATACACCCCTGAATGGCAGCTGGAGCATCATCAAGCCAAAAGGAATTCGTATCCACTCATACAACCCCCACGGGGTTACAAATGCAGTCAGGGGCCTACTCTCCTTTGCCATAAAGCCTTGATGATATGCTTTGCCATGATCTAATAGTGAAAACCATGAATTCCCACCCAGGTTGTCAAGGATATCTTGGACTCTGGGAATTGGCTGACGATCAGGATTGGTCTTCTTATTCAGCTCCCTGTAATCCACACAAAGGTGGAGGTGATGCATAAGATGATGTTGATTTTGATATCCAACCCTGAGCAATCAGGTCATGAAGGTAATCTTTTACTTCCCTATAGAGTGGTTTTGGTACAGAGATGTATGAATGTGCGACAGGAACTGTGTCTTTAAGGGATATCTTCAGGGTTAGATTTTCTATGCACCCGATGTCATCATCTGACTTTGAGAATGATGCACATTCCTCTCGTAACATCTTGCGTACTATTTCCTTTTCAGGGTGACTCAGATGACCGAAATCGACTGGAGGGTCCCAGGTATCACTGGCAAACTCAGCACTGCTTGTTTGGATGGGATTCACTGAAGCAGGTATGGACTGAATTGACTGATCCAATGACATGGACGGATAAACAGCTTGTACCCTATGTGCTGTTCCTATGAATGTTTTTCCACACAGGACAATGTCATGGTCCGTAGGATTCCGAGCATCAAGTACGATGTACGGTGGAACCCCCTTCTTAACCTTTAAAAGTGTCTCCTGGAACTCTAGCCCTTCCGCCGCTTGGGATCAAGATCAGGTTCAAACATCAAAGTAGTGTCCTCCTTCAGTGGGCTCATCTTTATTTGGCACTCAACCTGCAAAGAGGTACGCTTGGGAATTAATATCTTTTCTCTGGGAGTTCTCACCACATACTCATGTGACTTTTCTGCCTTTAGAAATTCTATAAAAGCTTAAATGTGATTTATCTCTAATCTTGGGGGAGCCATATTCACTAATCTCTTTAACTGTTCATCACACGCTGGATCTGCACTTTCACCTGTATTGTCTGTCACTATGAACTCAATAGCATTGTAACCAATGATGGGATGGGAGAGGTGTTTCCCCTTTGTTACCAGCATGGGAATGACAGGATCTATGTGGTCACTGTTTACTCCTGGCAACTGAAATGTGACTTCTATCCACCCAACATAAGGGATACCTTGTCCATTTGCTGCTACTATTTGAAGTGTGTCAGGTGCGTCGATTATTTCTGAAAGAAGCCTTAACCTTACATCAGGTAATATTTAATTTTTCCACCACTCATCAATGATACATACTTGAGATCCAGTATCCCACAATGCTGTTGTTTTAACTCCCTGGAGAACAGTCAATGAGACACTGTTTTCCCACTAAAGCGGCCATGCTCAGTGATTTGTTTGAATTTGTTCTCATTGTGGCACTTAATTCTTTCACATCTTTACGCTCTTTCTGCTGGCAGTCTTTCTTGTGTCTACTCCAGTGACGAGCCTGACATAACTTGGAGCAATACAGAGCTTTGCGGCAGGATGTGCATACTCGTAAATTATGGCCACCTCCCTTCATCCTACACCCCGAGCATTGTTGATGGGACTCTAACATCTGTCAGGTTACTCCCTGTCCCGTGGAAGTAACCCTCTCTCATTTAAATAAGCATCCCTGGATGAGTTTACTACCCTTGCTCTACAGCCCACAAAGAAATGCTCACTGCTTCCACATCTATAGCAGTGGGTGCAATAATTTTCAGTGTCACTCTGCTGACAGTTGAAGCATCTTCTTCGTTGACTTCTTGTCTGGGTGGAAAGACGGTGTGGTGCAAATCCTTGCTGGAACTGAGCTGTTCTCCCTCTCTGTCCTGGACTGTAATTGGGCCAGTACCCAGGGAATGGGCATTCAGGGTGTGTAGCTGAGGCATAGTTTCGGAAACCTGGCGAGGACAGACCCTGTTCCGCAGCTGTCTGGGGTAACTGAATCAACTCTCTAATCTGTGACACTTCAGCGCTGAGGTTCTTTAATAGTGCCATGTCTGATTTTATTTCTCTGAGTTCATTTAGCAAATCAGGGTTATGCTTATTTTTATTTTCCTGAAGTGAAGTTTTCCCTTTCTTTTCTGCAGGTGCTGGGATATCGTTGCATTTTGCCGAATGCACCACCACTGGACGATGCTGGACTGCAGTTTTCTTTTTGTTTTGTCTCTCTGTTTCAGTCGTACATGCAAGGTTTAATTTCTCTACCAACAGCTCGTCACTCACATCTGTTTGTTGCAGGTATGGCTTCAGATCCCCTCTGATTTAGTCATTTTGGAGACCGGTAAGAACTGTATGCAGAAAAATATTTTGCACCAGAATGGGATCATATTTTAGACTAGACTCTGCTTCCTGTGATGCAAATAAAATCTTCTGCCTAAGATCTAAAACACGAATTAAAAAGTTCTAGGGTGTCTCCTTACTGTCTTGGACTTCTGACATCAGTCGCTTGTACAGCTCTGTGGTGCCCCTCTCCTGGTAATGTGAGCGAAGGATCCTTCTCAGGTTAGGCAGTGTTAAGTTTGCTTTGCCCTCTAGATAGCTGTGTATCACTTCTTCTATAACATTCATAACTTAACACCTTTCTGTCTGTGTCCTCTTTCAACTGCAAAATCAGTTATTCTCTTGTGATAATAACAATACAGTTCTTTTGTGTTCAATATCAATTGATTCTTCAGTAACGATTCAGAATGAGAAAACGATTCAGAGTTCCAACTCGATAAAACACTATTTCAACAATCCATTATAAAACAGTGATTTTTATAATTATGAAATACACAGAAAAACGAACTTCATTACGCATAACATTCACTTTCAAATGACATTGTACAAATATACCCTTTTGTTCCACTTAAACCACTGTGAGATATGTCTCATTTAGTTTTCTCCACCCTAATGTTTAGCATGTTAAGCATGCCGATTAGCATAGGTAACATTACTTTGTTTGCATCAAACACCATGCTTTCGCATATATTCACGGAAATAACCAGTCTCATGACTACTATATCACTTTAACTCATTATGAAAATACACTGTTATGTATTTCATACCTGAGGACAATAGACATTAATAAATGAAGACACGGACTCGTGCTGTTGTCTCTGCGTCAGTCTGTATTGGCTGTGACGCACAGCACAGCTCGCGTCAGCCACAACCTGCAACCTTCGATCTCCCCCCTGGGGGACACTCAAAAATTACACTTAAATCATATTGATTTTAACTTTTTTTTTTTATTATTATTTTTTTTTATTACAGTTGAATCACATTGATTCCGTCATTTATATGATCATTTTGATCTTTGATCTTTTTAACCTCTACACAATGCACTAACTTTTACTACACCTAGGAGTTGAGGCATCTCGTCTTTAAATTCATATTTTTATATGCATAAACAAACATATAAGAATTAAATATAAAAATCCTGCAAGGGCTGTTAGTTATGTCATTTGTACAGTTCCACAGGAGTAACGTGGGTTTAGAAGCTCAGATCTTAAACTACTTGGCCACATCATCCTCTGGCCTTTGGCAACTAATTTGGCAATTATCTGACATCCCAAGGGAGGACCGTTATAATTCAGTCAATGTCAGGCCGACAGAGGTAAAAGGATGCTAAAATGAGAGTCATCAAGGGAGTCCTCATGAAGATCTAGATCCAGCTCAGCTGTAATGCAGGAACGTAATTCACTGCATGACTTTAACTGAAAAGATTTTAAAACACTAGGCATCAAACTTCTTGACTTTGTAAATTGTTACAAAGAAAAACTGGGCATCATACACTAAGCAAAAAATAAATAAATAAATAAATAAAATAAAAGGGCAAGCGCATTTGGATCTGGTCTTGGATGGGTAAAAGTGGTCCGGCCTGATACATGATCTACTTTGATATGTGTTCTAAAATTGACTCAAAGTAGCAAACATGTTCGATATCATCTGACTGGAAGAAATCATAGTGTGAAGCTAAAAAATTTGAGTCTGTGTTCTTTATACACTACTAATTTTACTCTGACTTCCCAAAATCTGCAGACTGGCTCTGACTTACAGCAACTAGCATTTACTTTTTTCAGAGTGTACTGTATATCAGGGCAAAAATCGGAAACATGAAAGAGTGGTGTATACAGGCCTTAAGGTGTGCTCGCTGGAAATTCATATGCGAAATCAAGTAATTTTGATAGGAATCCACGCAATCAGAAGTTTCATGTGACAATGAGTTCCAGTGTTCTAGTTGGCCACACAAATTTGTTGTGTTGACTAGTGGTCGACAGATATATCGGCAAGGCTTATATATTGGCTGATATTTGACATTTTTTAAATATTGGCATCGGCCGATAAGTTTTTTTGTTTGGCCGATGTGTTCGAGGTGGGACATTTATTTTGACAGTGCACATAGTGCTCTCATACTCCCTGTTGTTCGCTATCATCGTTTAACAGTTCTGTCTAATACGGATAGAAGTCTGACAAATAAACAGATATAACTGTTAAAAAAGTAATTAAAAAGTATAAAAAAGTATTATAACGATTGCTTTTATATTATTAGTAATAGAAAGGCAAACATTAAAATACTTTCTCGTTTGCCATCAGCATACGTATTTATATCATTTAAACAGATCTTTCAATCTTTCTAATAAACACTTAATTTCACAAACCTTGCAGACTTATTATTCCCAATGCACACAAACTTCCCAGAATACTGAGTGCCCTGTTGCTTACAGTGTTTACTTATATATATATTTTTTTTTACTTTTTTTTTTTTTTAAATATTCATTTATTTGTGAAAAATACTTTGTAATCTAAACTATAAGTATGTTTATTTTACAGATTTATTTTTTAATCCATTTTCAAATGATTTCAAATTTCTGAAATATTAATTAAAAATAAATAAAATTATATCGGCCGATGGCCACCTTGCTTTCAAAGATATCGGCATCGGCTGTCAAAAAAACAATTTCGGTCGACCACTAGTGTTGACCAACAGAAAGCTGCTTGATTTAAAAATGACTTCTGTGTGAGTAAGTGCTTCACAGATTTCTACACTCAATTTTGTTTGCAAAATTTTGTTGAAATTTTGCGACTGTTCACACAAGCTGCAAAAAAGCTTAGAGTGTGTTTACGTGGCAACAATGTACTAAAAAAAATGGAAAAGTTTTTCATGGATTTTTGCATACAGACAACAATGTCAAAATGACTACCATTCACGCAGAACTGTGAAAATGACTAAAAACAATGCATTATGCATGCCAGGTCAGTAGTTGTCGATGTCACTAGTGTCATGTAAATCAACAGCCAAAATGCATAAAAAGTTTTCAGTTTTTATTTGAAAACTGTCGTGTAAACACCCCAATAGTTATGAAATCACAGTCATGAGCTCACTAACATACATACTTAAATTCAACAACTTGAATGACTGATGAATGTCTGCGAACTACAACTGTACACAGTGGCTAACCAATCAGAACAGAGCTCATTTGCATACAGAACTTTTAAATGTGCTGAAGCCTGTTAAATTCTAAAGGACAGAGAGAAGGAAACTTTTCATGCACAACTAAATTAGGACTATTTTTGGTGCAGAGAAATTTTGGCTAATAGGGGGCCTATTATAACCCGACAAAAAAAATAAATAAATAAAAAAAAAAACGGCCTTTTTTTAATGTAAAAATGTGCAGAATTGATGAGGACTGCAGTGTGGTTGCTAAGGTGTTCTGACCTTTTTAGCTGGTTGAGGGTATTCTGGGTGGCTCTTAGGGCATTACTCTGTTGTTACTAGGGTGTTCTAGCCGAACTGATTGCTCTGGGCTGTCTGTACAGTGATATTTGCTATAGTGTTCTAGGAGATTGGTAGGGTGTTGCTAGGGTTTTCTGGCTTATTGCTAGGTATTTTTAGAGTGGTCTGAGTAGTATCTTGAACATTGGGAGGAGTTTGTTTAAATAACTAACACTAACAAACTGTATATTTCTATAATATTAGTAAGTTTTGCTGTAAGTTAAATATTTAATAAGAGTCAAGCATGACACAGGAACCCCGCAGGATATTTTGTAATTAGTAATATTTTATTTATCCAGTAGAGAAATGGTGGTTGAAAGGACCAGGAATATATCTCTAATCAAAGCACTTTACTGCTCTAAGCAAAAACCACACAGCAGTACACTGAACTGGCAAACAATTTCATCTGGTCGTTAAGTGAGATCAATGGAGCAGATGCTTACGATTCACACAATGCCATTCATCTTTAAACATTATGTCTACCACTGACAGGTGCGTCTGGGCGTACTCTCTCTTTCTGGCACCCGTTTGCCTTCTGCCTACATCATCTTCCCTTGTTTCAACGATGTGCAGCTTCTGGCACTCAGCACAGTGAATTCTCCAGAGGAGTGTCCCAGGTCACAGAGGTCATTGAGAACAACCCATTATAACCATTTGTCCTGATTGAGCAGGACTACAAAGAATATCTCTCTCTCTCTCTCTCTCTTTCGCTCTCTCTCTCTTGGAAGTGCTTGTGAAAGTGCAAATTCTTTTATGCACTACTAATCATCTCTGGCCACACTAGCTAGTTTTTCTTCACTGCATTGAAGACATTAAGTCATTCCTGACAGCAGGCAAAGGACAAATTGCTGAGGGATTTGGAACAGTAAAGATCCTTGCACACTGAGTCTGAAATTTTCGTATGCGTTTTTTCGTATTCGTCTTTTCGTATTCGTCATCCTTTCCTATCAAAATTCTTGCTACGGATGCGAAAATGCAAAAAAACGAACCTGATTTTTTTTTGCTTTGTTTTTTTTATGATGGACAAACGTTTTGGAGGCAGTGTGTAAACATGATTGACACATTCATGAGGACGTATTTATTTTTTAACATGCGAAAATGTCAGACAAGAATTTCGGACTCTTGATTCTAAATAATAAAGTTTAATTCAATACAAATTAAGTTCTTGATCCTTAATAATTGCACTATAAACTACAATTAAGTACAAATTAAGAGTAATTTACATTATATTATATTAAATTATATTATATTACATTAATCCCTTATTCCATAGAAACACAAATACTGTCAGTTGCTTTGATGTAGAAGCAAAGTACACTTGGTACATGCTATGGAACTGGTGGCACAGACAGTTTTTGATATACCTATCATTACTAAAAGCACGCCATCCATATAATTTAGGTTGATAAGTATGATTTCAAAGTTGAATGTCTTTGCCAGCCATTTTACACAATGATTCACACCATAATTAGTGGCATTTCATTGTAATTAGTGGTGTTTGCTAAGTCAGGCATCTCTGTAATTGCTTATTCATCTCATCACTAACCCTTTGTGTGACGATTACATGAATGATACCTTAAATTGTGAATATTTCCAATGAATACCTCCGAAACTTGTTGATGTGAGGTGTGCTTGTTATTTCTCAGTACAATTAATACTTTTGTTTTAGTCTATTGAATGAAAAGCCTTGGCAATATTGAAACAATTCTTCAAGTATCTCAAATACTCTGTCTTGTAAGTGCAACAGAATGATGTTTGATTATAAACAAGAGGTTTGTGTGCCTCCTTAATGGTGGACAGATACGACCAGTAACCTCATTGTCTCCTCTGTTGATTTCACCCTCCTTTTTCTGAGCTGCACTGTCATCTTAAGCCCCAAATATGTTCATTCTCTCTCTCTCTATGTGATGCTCACTCACTCTCTCTTTCTGTCTCTCCACGCAGAGAAAAAAAAATGTCCTTATTTGGCAGGCAACAAATCACAGTCCCTGCCCAACAAGTTCTTAGCCAATGAAAGCTGAGCAGTGGTGGACAGGGGCCAATATACCTGCCAAAGGAATGGCTTTGTGCTGGAGAGGGAACAGCGAGTGCATAAGTGTGGATAGATCTGACCTTCCCAGGCCAGCACTCACAGGAATCAATCCACTTAAAAGCATCAGCAAATGCTGCAGGGAGAAGTAAATCAACTAATTCAATCTGGGCCCCACTCTACTGAATCAATGCTTGCCACTAAGAAAGAAAGAGAGAGACCCCTGACTGAAGCTACTCTGAATATCCATCTCAGTTCAGTGTTTTAAAAACACTGGTGTTTAAAAGGTTAGTGAGTGTTATTTAAATATTATTTAAATATTAGTATTTATTTAAATTCTGAATTAGTTTTCATTCTTATATTTTTTCTGTAGTTTTAGTCATTTTAGTACTTCAACTTATTAAACCTATTTTATTTAGTAATTTTAGTACTTCAACTTATTAAACCAATTTTATTTTAGTTAGTTCTTATTTAATTCTTAGTCCAGGTGATATGTGAAAATAATGTTCACTTTTTCATAAAAGCATGAAACTTGGTACACTTGTATAGTTTGCGGCCCTAAACAATTTCAGAATTGGAGCCATCGCAAAAACACCTCATGGTTGCCATTGCGACCATTTTACTTTCCGCCATAACCAAATTATGTATTTTGTGTCATATCTCCTGAACTAAACATGAAAAGGAACACAGAAAAGGTGATGTCTACCCCGATGGTCAATGATTACAGTGATCCCATACAGCAACATAAACTGTTCAGGTGAAAAGTTAATGGTGAAATCAGCAATGTGTGAAGGATGTCACAGTATCTGAGCATCACAGCTCACAGCATTTACAAAAGTCCATATTATGGCTATAATTTTTTTTTCTTTCTTTGATAATTAACTAATATTTTATTCATTAATACATTAAAAGATTGTTTTCAAGAATACTATCATATATTTCAGAGATATAAAATAAAATTATCTCAGGTAAGTGTATTTTTCCTTACTTCTCAGGCAGAGTCAGGTAGGCGGTAGTGTGTTTCCAATATATTCTTGGTTCTCTCTCAACAACAATCTAACATAACACAGACAGCAACGCAATCAGGTGAACAGTTAATATTAATTCAGTGACTTTATGAGAAGGATTACAATGAAATCTCAGAAGATGCAGAATTAAAATTCTCACATATTTCATGTAAGCTTAATTTACAATCACTCTCTGGGGCCAAAGTTGTCTATTATTGTTATGTCTTAGTATAGACAAACGAGAGACACAGGTCACTTATGAACACATCCTCTTTACTTCCAAAACTGTTCTCTTCCTTGTCAGCACTTAGCTTACTCAAACATCCCACTAGTGCCACCCACAGGACAGCTGGCGATACCACATCTCGCTCTCTTTTAAACAATTATACTTCGCTTTGTGTTCTGTACAACAACATTTTCCAGGGAACACAACACATTGCATAGTAGTATCAATGTTTCAACAGAATAATACCAACATGTCAAACATGACTTTAACTGTTCCCCTGAATTCAACAAATGCATAACATTTATTATAGAACATCACTTTACTCTATAGACATTTGTTACTTTATAACTCTCCTATGTAAAATACTATTCACTTGAAATCAGTGAACAATGATTAGTTCATCACGTAGTCCCGAGTCCACACTGGTACTCGTCTCACCCTAAATTGTCTTTCAGGCTGAGCCACTGACACGGGTTGCATTGTACAGTCATAATCAAAGTTAGCCAGCTCCTGTGTTTCACTCTCCTCCTTTCCACAAGAGACAAGCGTGAGATGCAAAGCATTCCGAGTACATCCATCAGACAGTTTGTAAGTGAAACGGCCAGTTTTTCCCAGAACTTTCAATGGTTTGGAAAATGCCAATTTCAGTTTAGGAAGGATACCTGGCCGCTTCACTCGAACAAAAGATCCTTGTTGGAATGACACGTCCTTTGCTCCATGTTTGCAATCAGTGTACGTTTTGGATCTTTGCTGTACATGTTTCACTCAATCCACAATGTTCTGCATTCCTGGTGGATGAAGATGTTGCGGTATCTGTAATCCTGAGATGTGAAGTTTAGTACGCATTTGTCTTGCATGTAGCAGTTCAGCAGGTGCCCGTTGAGTGGTCGAATGAGGTGTAGAGCGCTTGTAAGAATTCCCTGGTGAATTCCTTCCATCCCTCGCCCTCCAGGGAAGCAGTTAGCAACGTGTGCTTCAGAGTAAAAGCGTTCAACTTCTCCATTAGCACGAGGATAGTACACAGAAGAAGTTCGATGCACAATGCCTCGGTTTCGCAGAAACATCTCAAACTCACATGACATGAATTGAGAGCCGTGGTCCGAGATGAGTTCCTGCGGGTCACCTTCACGGCTGAAAACCGTAGACAGAAATCGAATGACCGCTGAAGAAGTTACCTGAGGCATGAAAGCAATCTCTGGCCACTTACTAAAGTAGTCCACTAAAGTCACAGCAAAATAACAATCTGCTGGAGCCATGTCAAAAGGCCCCACAATATTGATAGCAAGTTTCTCCCATACACCATCAGGAAGGGGTACAGGCTGGAGTGACGGTGTGCGAACGACCGCTGTCTTGTCATGAGATTGACATGTAATGCACGATTTGATGGCCATCTCAACTTGGGCATCCATACCTGATCACCAGTACAGTTCTCTGAGTTTTTGCTTGGTTCGAACTATGCCTCGGTGAGTATCGTGAGCAAAGGCAATGAACTGCGCACACAAGGTCTCTGGTATTACAAGTCTGTGTGTGCCTCTTACTACACAATCGTCTTGGAGAGAAAGTTCACGTTGGATTCTGTAATATGGCAAAAGGTCAGGGCCTAGGTCTTTAGGGGATGTCGGCCATTTGGTCATCAGTAGGTCACAAAGTTCACAATATATTGGACAGGCAGCCCCAGCCGCCCTGAATTCCTCAGCTGATATGGCCGTAAGGGTTGAAGTAAGCGCAACCACTTCCTCATCATCCTCCAGCACAGGACCACTGCTTTGTAATGGCAAGCGAGACAAGCAATCAGCTGCAACATTCTCACGTCCAGGTTTGTACTGGATGTCATAGTCAAACATCATCAATCTAGCTGACCACCGAGCAATCCGAAGTCCTGCTCGTCCATGTCCCTTCGAGGTGAGCAGTGTTGTGAGTGGACTGTGGTCTGTGCATAACTTAAAACGTCACCCCCACAGGTAAGTTCTCCATTTCTCCGTTGCCCACACACATCCTAATGCTTCTTTCTCTATTGTGGAGTACTTGTGTTCTGCTTGTGTCAATGTACGTGATGCAAAAGCAACAGTCTTTTCAGACCCATCCGGGTGCATTTGGGTTAGAACGGCACCCAGGCCATGATTAGAAGCATCCGTTGTGACAATAGTGTGTAGCTCAGGGTCAAAGAGTGCCAGTGCAGGGCTATTAATTATGAGATCTTTCACCCGCTCAAAACTTGTCTGTGCCTCAGGCGTCCAAGTGAATGAAGAAGATCCTCGACTCAGCGCTCTGAGGGGCTCAACCACTGCAGAATAATCAGGTATGAACTTTGAATACCACGCTGTGAGCCCAAGGAAAGAACGTAAGCTGGTGATATCCCTTGGTGGTGGTGCATGTGAAACTGCCTGGACATGAGATACATCTGGCTGGAGTCCTTTAACTGATATTGTGTGTCCTAAGAATGATAGTACCGTCTGTCCGATCTGGCATTTGTCAACGTTCAACTTAAGTCCAGTTGCTTCCAGACGCTGAAGTGTTGCGCCCATGTTCCTGTCGTGTTCCACAGAGGTCTTTCCTGAAACAATAACATCATCCAGATAGCACTGAACACCTGTAAGCCCCTTTAGTACAGTCGACATCAGTCTCTCAAAACAGCTCGGCCCTGATGCCAGTCCATACTGGTGACGTAACAATATGGCCGTCTAACAGCTGCAGTTCTAAGGCCGCGAACAAGACTCGTCCTAACACCGCAGTGCCAGTGTTTACAATGAACAGTTCTGCTGTAGCACGCCAATCATCGTACATGACCTCTGCTTCCAGGCAGCCTATTACTGGTATGGTATGTCCACCATAACTCACTAAATTCAGCTTTGCTTCCGTGAGAGTAGCAGTAGGAAAATACTGAGTACACATTGACATTGGAATAATTGATACCACTGAGCCCGTATCCATCATTAAATTTACATTTTGTGTTGTTCCACATGCGCTGATTTGAACAATACACATTATCT
This sequence comes from Spinibarbus caldwelli, assembly GCA_039654775.1. Taxonomy (NCBI): domain Eukaryota; kingdom Metazoa; phylum Chordata; class Actinopteri; order Cypriniformes; family Cyprinidae; genus Spinibarbus; species Spinibarbus caldwelli. The sequence goes on along the minus strand of CM077228.1, from coordinate 19,257,593 downwards.
TGCTTGTGTCGCGAGGAGGGCTTTCTACAGTAAGCACAGTCACATCAGGAATTGAAATCTCACTTACGTGTTTGTGTCCACAGCACACTTTAGCGAAATGCCCTCTCTTCCTACATGCATCACAGATAGCTTCTTTAGCCAGGCATTTTTGGAAGTTAACAGTATGCTGTTTGGAACCACACCTGTAGCATGTTTTCCCTTGGGATGTGGGTGCTCGCGGCGGCGCCGTTGCTCCTCGTAATGTCTGTGCATTCCTCCCTGTTTCACGGCTGAGTTTGCTGTACTGATATCATGATTGTTGGATAACTTGTACTGTGTCGTCTGCTGGTTTGCTCATCACTTTGGCCTCGGCCACTGCAGTTTCTATTTGACCGGTGATTGTGACAGCCTTTTTTAAAGTAAGGTCCACTTCTAATAGTAAACGTTCCCGTATGCGGGTTGAATTAGTTTTTTCAACGAGTTGATCCCGGATCATTTCTTCCTCCATGGTCCCGAATTCACATGTAGCCGCTAGCTCCTTGAGCGTCGCAACATATTGATCAGTAGTTTCACCATGACGTTGTCCTCGCTGGCGAAATCTGTACCGTTCAGCTACCACATTCACTTTTGGCTCGAAAAATGTGCGGATAGCTTGTAATGCTGTGTCATACTTATTATCTGAAACCGTAAGCGTGTAAAATAGTCTCTGGCCTTCTGCCCCCAGGCAATGAATTAGCAGAGCATGTTTTCGGGAATCCGAGAGCTCTTCGTCCATGGCCAAGACATAATTTTCAAAAACACAAATCCATGGCTTAAATGCCATCGGCGGCTCTCCCACATTTTGTAGAAAGGGAGTAGGTTGATTTAAATTCCACGGCATCCTCGTCGCCAATATGTTATGTCTTAGTATAGACAAACGCGTGACACAGGTAACTTATGAACACATCCGGTGCGTTCCAATCGGGATATATCGCCCTCCGAAGGGCACTTCGGAGTGAAAACAATCATGGCCGCCATATTGAAGGGTCGTTCCAAACCGAAGTGCTCAAAACTAGCCACTTCAAAGGGCCCTTCGGAATGAAGGATTTCGAAGGATACAACTGATGGACACTTCGGGCTCCCATGATCCTTTGCACAAATTATTTGCATGATGATGGCGCTCCCGTATGATGACGCAGAAGGGCACTTCAAGAAACAGTTGTTTGGTCCCCTACACCCTTCAACCCTTCGAAGCTCTCACTCCGGAGGGTAAACCCCTTTGAAGGGATTAGGGCATAGGGATGAGCCCTCCCGAATGGAACGCAGGGATCCTCTTTACTTCCAAAACTGTTCTCTTCCTTGTCAGCACTTAGCTTACTCAAACATCCCACTAGTGCCACCCACAGGACAGTTGGCGACACCACAATTATGTTGTCCACAAGGGGTGGATTATGTTGTACACACGGGTGAATCTCTCATATTTGATGTGGAATACGGGTGGAATAATATTTATGTGTAGGGTGTGGTGCGGGTTGGACGGTGACAAGCATGGTCAGGTTGCGGGTCCAATAGCAAAGACTATTTCGACTCGGCCCAGTACACGCTGAGCAATGTAGCCAATCACGCTGCCACTGATTGACAACTGCAGTGATTATATTAAAAGGAAGGGTCTTTGCTTGCTTTCTGTATTTAAATTTATTCACAATTTGAATAAAAGTTTTAATGAGTTTTGTCTACCTCATGTTGGAGATTTAATGCAAACGGGTCGGGTATGGGATTAAATTAGTGTTGCAGTCAGATAACCTGTCAGGTGTTCTGTTAATTACTGCGATTGTGGGAAGATCATTTCACCAGCCAGGAAAGGTGAACGAAAATGCCTCTCTGGGATGTTACCACGAGGCATCGCTTACTTACAGATCTCAGGCTTCTGGAGGGGATGTAGATTCCGAAGAGTGACTGGAAGTAGGATGGTGCTGAGCCTGTGACTGTTCTGTATGTAAACATCAATGTCTTGAACTTGATTCGAACCATAACTGTCTCAGTTGAATGGCCGCTGCTGAAACCTGATTGGTTAAAGTTCAGTTGGTCATTCTGTGAAATAAATAATGCAACTGTGTCTATAAAGGTGTGAACCAAATGGTCCATTCCATTAGAATAACAAAGGAACAGCATTCCTCAGGAACGTCTTGTAGATTGCAGGATCTCCAGCGGGAAGGTCCTAACAGTACCTGTTGTTTCTATAGCCCTTTTGTCTCCAGGTATAAAAGTCTATCCCACAGACAGAACTTTGGAAGAAGCTAGGATTCATACAAGGGATTGTTTGAAGGAAGACATGCTAACATCGCTTTTGAAGAACTGCTACACTACCATCTTCAATAAATTCTTCTCCCCTCAAAAATTTTGGTCAAGCCTACATAATTAATAATACATGGGGCAACTTTTTAGGTTAGAAGGGGTAGTATGCACTGGCTTGTCTAGACAGATATTGTCTTGACAAGAAGTTAAAAGTGGATCATAAAGTGTCAGTTGCTGTATTTACATCCAGAAATGAGAAATGGGTGGGTGAGGGAAGAGAGGATGACACTACAGGGGAAAGATGGAAGGGTGAAAGGGAGAGTAGGTTTTTGTAACCGGTAGAGGAATTGGTGGCACACAGGTAGTAATATGTAGGTTAAATGTAATAAAAAAATGAACAGAGATGTCTAGAGGTTTTACCAAATGTTGTCTGTGATACAATTGCATGTGTAAATTAAGTCAAGCTGGTTGCCTGATTTTTCAGTGCTTGTGGTGGTAAGCCATTTGAGATTGAATGAAGCTAGGAGTGGAAGTGGAAGTCTGCAGTGTAAGGCTTCTCCAGATGGATTTTTATGTCACCAAAGACTACAAGTGGACTGCCATCCACAGAGAATGAGGACAGCAGCTCATACAGCTCCTCTATAAAGGTGCCAGTTGACCAGGAAGGCGATAAATCATTACAATATGGAGTTTAACTGGAGCTGTTACCATAATAGCATGAAACTCAAAAGAATTTTTATTGCATAGGGAAGAATGGGTTGAGTATTTCCAATTAGAAATGAGAAGACCAGTACCCTTCCAACCTGATGGGGGTGTGAGAGAAAGTGGAAGTTGTTAGAGAGAACAGCAGGGGTCTTCTGGACGAATCCAGGTCTCAGTCAAGCCCAAGATACTAAGAGTAGAATGAGAAGCAATGGCCAGAATGAAGTTTGTTGACAGCTGACTGACAATTCCAGAGACCCACAGAAAATGACAGAGGTGCAGCAGAAGAGGTGCAGATAGGACGCAGCTTAGCAAAATTTCGTTGCCCTCTGTGTGTGATGTTAGAGCATTGTTGAACAAGAATGTATTGTAAACATACTACTGCCTACCCGACTCTGCCTGAGAGGTAAGGAAAAATACACATACTTAAGATGATATTTTTTATATATCTGAAATATATGACTATATTCTTGAAAACAAAATTTTATTGTACCATTGAATAAAATATTAGTTAAGCTGGTGTGTGGTGGGCGCTTTGGCGCAATATGGCTGCTGTTGCATCATCCAGGTGGATGCTGCACATTAGTGGTGGTTGAGGAGATTCCCTCTTCCATGTAAAGCATTTTGAGTACCCAGGAAAGCGATATATAAATGTACCGAATTAAAAATGAATTAATTAAAATAATATTTTATTGTACTATTGAATGAAATATTAGTTAATTATCAAAGAAAGAAAAAATTAATAGCCATAATATGGACTTTTGTAAATGCTGTGATACTGTGATGTTCAAATACTGTAATTTCCTTCTCACATTGCTGATTTCACCATTAACTCTTCACCTGAACAGTTTATGTTTTTGTATTTTGTATCGTTGTAATCCTTGACCATCAAAACATAGGGGTAGACATCACCTTTTCTGTGTTATCATGTTTAGTTCAGGAGATATGACACAAAATACATAATTTGGTTATGGCGGAAAGTAAAATGGTCGCCATGGCAACCATGAGGTGGTTTTGCAATGGCTCCATTTCTGAAAATGTTCAGGGCCCTAACCTGTACAACTGTACCAAGTTTCATGCTTTTATGAAAAAGTGAACATATCGCCTCAAATTTTGCACATATCACCTGGACTATCTAACATGTTGCATCTAATACATGAAATTGTCTAAAAGGTAAAGCCTAAAAGACAGGAAATGAAAAAAGTCAAGCTTAATTTTCCCTTATCAGGGTCATTTTCAACACTCTTCATTCATAACTATTTTATTCTACTGATTAATTGCTGGCAAATTCGTATGAATTTGTATGATCTATTTCATATATTATATCAATGTGCATTCACTTCATACTATTTTTTTTTTTTTCGCCAAAAATCAAACATTTTTGAAACTCACACCAATTTGCTACAAATTCACCAAAACTTAAGTGGCTACGTTTTCTCAGTTTTAAACTTTTATTGTGTGTAATTTCCAATCAAGCAGTAATTTTGTCACATTATATAAAGAGTGTGAAAATATTTAATTGTGTGTATTTAGGATACATAAGTAAAATGCTATGAAATTAGATTTAGCAAAGACAATTGAGTCCATTTTATCCCAAAAATGATCAAAATGTCATTTCCATCACAGAATGCTATTAAACACAACACGTAATTTCAGATATGATGGACACGTGGTCAGGGTTGCCAGGTTTGCAAAAAAAAAAAAAAAAAAAAAAAAAAACAGCCCAACTGCTAATTGAAACAAGCCCAAAACCAAAAACTAAACCCAGTGTCTATTTACACCCTGCATAGCTGTATAGACAGCAACACAACTGCAATGTTCCCAGTCCCAGAAACGTAGCAAGGACATCGGTACCATCTTCCGCCATTTTGGAGAGTACCATGACATGTGCATGCTTTCCCCAGAACGTAATCAGCGTTTTTATGTTGAACGTAAACAACGCTGATTGCGTTCAGGGGAAAGCGCACACATGCGTCGTGGTACTTTCCAAAATGGTGGAAGACAGTAACTCTGGGAAAATAATTGTTGAATAAATTATGTTATTTTTGCTTTCTTTGCGCACAAAAAGTATTCCTGTAGCTTCGCAAAAGTGAAGTTGAGCCACTGATGTCACATGGACTGTTTTACCGATGTCCTTGCTACGTTTCTGGGACTAGGAACATTGCAGATGCATTGCTGTCTATGCAGGGTCAAAGAGCTCTCAAATTTCATCAAAAATATCTTAATTTGCATTCAGAAGATGAACGAAGGTCTTACAGGTTTAGAACGACATGAGAGTAATTAATGACAGAATTTTAATTTTTCAAAAACTAGTTGAATCACGGTATTTTCCCATTGTTTTCCCGTCTGTTGGGGTCCCTTCCATCAAAATTGTGTTCTGTAAAGATCACTTTAACCTGCAGACTAACCCGCGGCAACAATATAAAAGTATCCCAATTGTGCAGGAAAACTCCATACTTGGCAACACTGACTGTGGTAAGAAATTGCATTTCGTTCAGACAAAAGAAGGAAAAATATGACAGAATTTTCCTTTGTTGCATATATTTTCATGTTCAGGACATGACATTCATGACATTTTGTGTGTGTTTGTGTTTGGAAGATCAAGGGATCACACCATTTAGGATCACACAGATCACACTACTCAGAGATGGAAAAATCGTGAGTGAGAGTGAGTTTCACAGGCATACGGAAGATTGAGGCAGGTTAGCTAAGGAATATTTATAGACTTCATTAGACAGATCCGGTTAGACTTTCACAGACATTCATATTCACCCAGTGAGATTTCCTACAACATTGGATTGCATTTATGCACCATCACGGCCTCTCACAGACAAACAGCATGCATAATTGCAAATATTTGTGCCGCTGCATGCACAAACATCCTTTTATCTTCAACACACACACTTCAGGCATTCTCTGTCTATCTCTACTCTATTTTTCATTTTGTCGAGGTGGTAGTTGGGTGTTTTAGGCCACTGTGTTGTGCCAGAGAGAAAATGACATTTAGGCACACTGCCATCAATAATACAAAACAGCTGACAGTGTGTAATGCAATATTGTACTGTTGAGGACAGTAGCAGCCTGTGTCCTCTGTAAAATCACAGCTACTGATTTTTAAAGATGTTTACAGAAGTGTGTGGCTGTCATTGTAAAGGATCCTTTTTGGTTTTCCCCTGAAGTAGCAAATGTGGATTAAACAACTGTCCTTTATGTGTCCATAGAGTTTTGGGGAAATCCAAAAGAAAGAATAGTTTGTCTTGAATACTAGAATAGTATTTCAGTGATGTCAGTACATTAGTCTATATATGGAATGACTCAAATGAAAGGCTTGGAAACCCCCTCTCAGAACTGCTGATATCATAGTTTAGATGACAATAAATTATTCCTAATTATATATTATGCTTAATATTTTTGTGGAAAGAGTAATAGCATTTTTTCTGGATTTAGAATCGTTAAAAATAACAGTATTTATTTGAAATTTTTGTAACAATGTAAAGTTTGTTCATGCAATGCTAAAAGTAAAGCTTGCCCATAATAAAATAGTTTCTTATGTATGAAATGAAATCTTATTTGCAATGCAAAAAGATGATTCCTAATATGTTAGAAGTTGTTACTGTCACTTTTGATCAAGTTAATGCATCCATGCTGTATAAAAGAAAATACTGCCCAAATTTTTACCTGCTCATGTATAATGAGTGTAGTAACCACTAGGTTATTTATAAATATTAAAAAAAAATTCAATTATATTAATCATATTCTATTACTGTATGTGTGTGCAGTCAATAGGCCTATATATTAGGGTCAGAACCTTTCAACTTGAATCGAATCCTGAGCATCTGTTGTGGGTCTGAACTGAATAATGAATTGTTTATGGACGAGAAATGGTGTAGCACATATATCATTATAAAGACACATAAAAGGAGTTCTTAAGTGATGATTCAGTATGAGCTTGATCTGCCAGTCAGTGCTTACCTCACTCTAGTAATTGTCCTTCAGGCAATTGTCCCTCCGCCTCCACATCTCCATCTGTACTTCTTTAGGATATCCTGCCATATAGCTATTTTCATCTATTACGTAGTCCCACAGGGGTCCCACAGCCTTATCCTGGAGCCAAATATTTTACGTTTAGTCCTTAAAGATTTATATGGGCAACTCATTAATGGACTTTAAAGGCAGATACATTATCCATTCTATGCATTATTTGTGTGATTTATGTCATTCATTACCAATATTGTTTACTTTGATCTAGTCTATTTTAAAGAAGGAATTGTTGAGAACAGTAAAAGAAGATTAAGGCAACATGATGCATTAAGATTTGTTATCCAGTGTGAATTTTTTACACTGCAAAAAAATGTTTTTTGTTACATTTTCTAGTATAAATATCTAAAGACAAGTAAAATGATTAAGATATTATGTCTTGTTTTCTGAAAAAAAAAAAATCAAAATTTTGTTAGTTGTTGCTTGAAACAAAAATATCTGCCAATGGGGCAAGAAAAATAATTTTGTGTAACTTTTGAATTAAAATTATTTTTCTTGCCCCATTGGCAGATATTTTTGCTTGTTTTAAGCAAAAACTAACAAAATAATGAACAATAAACTGATTAAAAAAAATAAATTAAAAAAAAGCCAATCTTAATTTGTAAATTTATAAATCTGAAATGTACACCTGACTGTTCAAAGAGCTGGGGTTTGTAATTTTTTATGTTATCAAAAAAAGTCTCTTATGCTCACCAAGGCTACATTTATTTGATGACAAATATAGTAAGAACAGTAATACTGTGAAAACATGACCCTTCAAAAATCATTCTAATATGCTGATTTGATGCTCAAGAAACATTTCTGATTATCAAAGCTGAAAACTTTGTTCACAAAAAAAAAAAGTTCAAAAGAACAGCATTTATTTGAAATCATTTTTGTGTGTGTGTGTGTGTCTGTGAAAAACAGAAAAAAAGCACTTTTGATTAATTTAACACACCCTTGCTGAATAAAGTAATAAACTAAAAATAAGCTAAAACTGCTACAGTCGGTTCAGTGAAATGAACTCAAACTTGTAAATGAATCATTTAGATTGGTTTAGTCATCAGCCAATTAATCAAAAAGACTTAAACAATTCATTCATATTTAAATCGACAATTTGTTTTATGTGACTCAAAAAGCCTTGTATGCTGAATCCAATGTAAGTGCTTTTCTTACTATGTGAGCATTAGTTTTCTAGGTTTTTTTTTTTTTTTTTTTGTGAATCCACATATAGGTGCTTAGCAGACATAATCAGTACATCTAAGCTAACCCACATCCTGTAGGTGACCTGACCTCACTGCACATGCATTTTTTAGGAATTTTCCATTCAGACTAAAAAAGGTGATCATGCAAGGTGATTTAAGGTTTGTGGTAGTCAACTAAGGTCTATGCAAATGTATTGGCAATGTCTGTGTTCTTTAATTTGCATGTTGTCTGTACATCTCCCACAGAACTTCCCACTTCCATCAGCGCTTTTATGGCATTGCGGTCACACGCTAATTTGCCTTGTTTATTATATATTGCCCTATGCAAACATTCAGTATATGAAGGTCTTATGACTGATGTTCATCTAACCATAACGATAATGTAATACGTAAGGGATAATGCATGGCTAGCTGTGCATTAAATGATTTTATTCCATAGTCTGTCTGAATACTGGATTCTGATTGGCTGGCAGGTATGCAGTAAAACCGTTTAATGCACAGGTAGTTCCAAGTCAGTTTAATCACCATTCTGTATTAATGCGCTGCTTTAATTGATGCACACACACACACAGACATCACTCACACACAAACGCACACAACTGTTATCTCTCTCTTTCTCTCCAAAGTCCCTTTCAAGGAAAGTCCGTTCACTCAGTCGCCATATTTGCGACGCCTCCGGGCAGTTCAAATAAGACCAAGACTTATCGAAATGAATGGGGGAATCCTGAAATCGCAAAAACTGCTCGCTGAACTCGCGATTAAATTACATATTTCAAATCAGCAACAAAATCTGAAATTAACTGCACCATGAATGTTGTTTCTTATGATGAAATAGCGTTTAAAAGCTTATTTTTCAGGCTAGACCAGCCAATGCGCATGCGTAGTTCCAACGCGCTTATGACTGTGCACGCGCATCGGCTGCTCTAGCCCATAGACTGCATTATTTATATATACTACTGTTCAAAGGTTTGGAGATTTTATTACGCTTCTGAAAGATGTCTCTTTTGTTCATCAAGACTGTATTTATTTGATCAAAAATATAGTAAAACAATTTAAATTAACTTTAAAATAATTTTCTACCTTTTTCTATTTTAATGTTTTGCTGAATTTTTACATTATACATGTCTTTACTGTCACTACTGTTACTGATCAAGTTAATGTGTCCTTGCTGAATAAAAATATTACTTTCTTTCAATATTAAAAAAAAAACTTACTAACCTCTAAAATTATATATTATATTACTTATGTATTACTATTTATGATATATAGGTAAATGCAGGAACTGAAAAGAGATGTTCATACTCAAAGCCCTACTTTCTGAGCAAGGCTCACATCAAATTATAGGTGTTCAGTTGCTGTTATTGCAGCAAAGGTATGCAAATTTCACCACTCATTTCACAGTGGTGATAAAACTAAATAAAGGTTTTAATATTAAACTGTTTCTGTACTCACATTCATTATTGCGTTTTGTTTGAGCATTCAGTTCTTCAAACAGCCAATCATCGAGAATACCTCAAAAGGGCAAATATTACTTCATACCAATATGTATAAATTAAAATATGGCGTTTAAAGTGAAATTAAAAGCCTTGTCGTGGCAGGTCCTTACCATTATCTCCACTCTTTCCCAGACACTGAAAATCACTTAAACATCGATTCAAGACATAAAGTGATATGGATGTATCACTACCATAACTGGTTCAATATTGCTTTTAATTTTATATTTCATATGAGTTCAGTGCTTTTATAAACTGACAGCATGTCATGAGATGGAAATCAGAACAGAAAACAGGATGTTCTAAACTCGTTTTGCTTCAGGACACAGACTTTATATTACATTAGATTTACAGTAGATGACCTCAAAGCCAACAGACATAAAAACATGCATCTAAAATGCTAATGTGTGTCAACAAAGTGCACAGTGTTCCCGCTGTTCCTATCAGGTAAGTCCATGCCTCCTTTACACAATCACCACAAGTTCAATTCAAATCATCTTCCAATAAAGTCAACGAGAAGTGACAGTAACAACATGGTTTGAATTTCAAATGTATGTCTGTTATTTGAATGAAGAGTTGTGAAGCTTGAAAGCTGAAGGCATGATGAATGACTGCAGGGGAGTTTTATTGTTACTACTGCTGTTATCTAGTGGTCAGTTGAAGAAGTATGTAGAGTAAGCTACTGTTGTTATTATTTATATTCCCATGTATTAATTACAATTTATTATTGATTAAAATGTTTTATTCACAATATTCCCAGTTACTTTGTCTAATTTTGCTCTGCTAATGAAAATATTTTCCAAACAATTTAGGCCACAGCCAAACTATGCATCTCAGAAATGTTCGACGAAATAAAAAAAATAATAATAAATAAATAATAATAATAATAATAATAATAATAATAATAATAATAATAAGTAAATACTTTTTTTTAATCCCCTAAAACGTACTAGGAGCAAGGTTGTTTAATAATGTTATTCAGGATATGCTTAGAGAAATATTCAACACAATAAATTATTTTTTTTACTAGTGTAATGTAATGCATCAGTGCTAGGTACACTGTAAAAAATTTTCCCGTTAAAAAACAGTAAAGAACTGGCAGCACGGTTGCCAGCAAGGCACTGTAAAATTAACAGTGTTTTACTGTTAATTAAAATTACAGTTACCTACTGTTTATTAAAAAACAGTAAAGAACTGGCAGCACGGTTGCCAGCAAGGCACTGTAAAATTAACTGTCTCTTACTGTTGGTGAAATTTACAGTTGGAGACTGTTTTTGCAAATACAGCATAATGCTGTTTTATATATATATATATATATATATATATATATATATATATATATATATAATACATACATACATACATATTATTTATTTTCTAAACAGTGTGATTTAATAAATTGCCCCTAACAGTCTTACTACCTTTTCAAACAGTGACTTAAAAATGTAACAGAAGGAAAGCAGCTTTAAAGTATTGTTTCAAAACATGTCTTGTTTTATTAAACTTTTGAATAACTTTCTTAGAAAAAGCCTAGATAACAGTAAAGAAAATAAATGAAAATTCAGGTATTTATGGGGAAGAATTGGTCATAACAGAAATAAACTTAAAATATTCCCCAAATCAAATTCTGACATTTGTACAAAATGAAAACAAAAGGTAAAACAAAGCTAAAAAATTATTACATTTATTACAATAAATTTACATTTCAGCTGTATAAATGATAAATCAACTGCTTTAACAAGTCTTTAACAAATTATTCTGATGGCTGTCCAAGTCATACAGGCTGTCCAAAAATGAACTCTGGACACAGAGATTAAGTGAACAAATTAAAGAACAACTGAGTAAATGTTTATGAGTGAATAAGAATTACTGAATACCTGAAAAAACAGAGTGTGTGAATGAATGTGTGTGTGTGTGTGTGTGTGTGTGTGTGTGCGCGTGATGCGTGTCCGATGTGTGTGATGTGAGTGTGTGTGAAATGTGCATATGTGTGATGCATGTGTGAGATGAGTGTGTGTCTGATGTTTGTGTGGTCTGTGGTGTGTAATACTTAGATAAAGTCCCACTCAAAATCCATCAATTTTTTAAGCAGACTGGAGACACGAGGGTTCACGGTTTTCTTTTTCTGTGTGACCTTCCCCGTCCGTTTTGATACGACTCCTCCGGCCTTGGTGCCCTTTTCCGGATTTATCCCGATGAACCGCCTGCAAAACAAATGGGTGTGTTTAGAATTAGTGTGGAGGGGGAAAAGATTACTCATGGGGAACATATAAATATAGCATATATAAATATAGCAAGTCTATTCTTGTGTCAAGAACACTTTTCTTTACATTGTCAGGAAAGGAAATTCTCTTAAGCTCCAGCACTCTTTTGGGCTGAATGATGTATTTCAGTCTGACTGAAAAAAAAATTAACAAATGCACATGGTCAGCATTTTAATGGCAACAAAAGATGGGTCCTGGATGAGTCTGTTTCCTTTCAAGGCTTCCACCAAAACCTCACCACCGATGGACATTTTATTTCCTTGACAGTCACTTATGGCTACTTAATAGGGCTCAAATATTTGAAAGGAAATTTCTCTATTTGATGCTATATTCCCTGTTTATTAGGGCCAAGTGTTTAAATAAACACATTTTCTGTAAAGCTGCTTTAAATCTATATGTATTTTAATAAGAGATATACAAATAAAATCTGAAGTAAATTGAATGTATGCATCCAAATATCTAACCTTTGGATAAATTCCAGTGTGCATGCGGCTTCAGCTTGGTATTGAAGATTGAGATTGTAGTAAGTAGAGAAAAGAGCTGCAAGCCCAGACAGGAAAGACAGTTGGATGCCCTCGCAAATGATGTGCTCCTCGAGGCTGATCATCCACTGCTGGATACTGCTTCCTGGTGTTTCACCTGTAACTTTAAAAAGAAAAAACAATTTCAGCACTGACATAACATTAATTTGACATTCCCAATTACAAATGAATGCAAGGAAAGCTAAAATAATTTGAAACAGTCACAGAGTCCTGTCCTTCTAACAGAAATGCATTTCAACATGGACTGGTCAGGACAGAGCTTTAAGTGTAAATGTGTATACATTTTGTATTGTGAAATTATGTTGCTTAAATTTTATTTATTAATATTTTTGAAGTTTATTTCACCAAAAAAATAAATAAAATAAAATCATAAATTACTCTCATGTTGTACCACACTTTTCAAAATTTTCAAAATTAAGCCATTATTTACTAACCCTGGTGTTGTGCTAAGGCTCTGCAAGTTCTTTTTCAGACCACACAAGAGATTATTAAAAATGATATGCTCGCTCTCGTCCATGTAATGGCAGTGAATAGTGACCAACATCAAGCTTTTAAGGAGGCAAAAGTTATAGGTAGTTAGTTTTGGGAGTGTTTTGGGGGTATACAATAAAAACAAACTGAAATGTAGTGTTTTATTTAACATAAATCCTGATATTGTCTTTTGGTCTGCTGTGCACAACTGCATGTACAGGAGATTTCTATATGTTGTGTATCATACTGATTTGTTAATCATGATTTCTTACTAGTAAAGTTTGGAGTGAACTGTGCATGGCACTAACAGTCTCATGGACACACAGTTAAGCACAGACCACCAAAAGCCAATGTCAGGATTTCCATTAAATAATAAATGAAATTTTAGTTTGTTTTTCATTAAACCCATCAAATATGAATCACAATGGTCATACAGGACCAATCTGTGACACTCTTTAAATTTATTTATTTATTTATTTATTTTTACTTTATGCCAGTTGCTTCCCACTGTTATTATTTGGACGTGCACGATCAGGACATTTTTTTTTTTTCTTTTGTGGTCGGAAAAAACAACAACGGCATATGACATTGGAACAACAAGGTGAGTAAATAATGACAGTGATGTCTGTAAAGATGTGATTTCAAAGCTGCTACTTTTTTTAACTTTCTGTTGCAGGTTTGCATGCAACAGTGAAGCAGCAAGTTAGGGATATTGCTATGAATCCTCATGTGCTTCACATAGGCCACTGTAGTACTACATTAATGTCCACAGAACTGACATGAAAACATGCTGACAAGTCAAACTGGACAGGCCCTGTGCATGAAAAAGAATATCAGTCAAAAATATATCCAACAAAATAAAATGGCCTTAAGAATACCATGCTGGCCAAAGTAGCATTGCTGTACAAAGCAATACCAAAACTATGAATAAGAATTACTTTTAATAAGTATTATATCACTTAACTTCAAAACCAACTTCAAAACCAAAAAAATATAACCAAAATAAAAGTAACAACCAAAGCACAACAGTACTACAATAAATGGACCTAAGAATAAAGATATGTGCATATTAGAACATGCTTACCCAAATTTGCAATCACAATGACACCGAAATTAAGTTTTTTTTCTAACTCTAGAGGTTTCGCGGATTACAGAAAAGCAAGCTAGCCTATTAGCGAACAACCTTTCTTTTCAGCGTGCTACAGAGTCATCAATGTGATTTCAATGCAACAGTGTTTGAAAAAAAAAAAAAATTGCAGAAGAATTATCCCATGTTAAATGAAACTCACCCTGTAATTGGGAATAATATAATCCGAGTCAGAAATCCTATCCACGATGTCGCATCTGGCGAGTTTATCTCTGAAAAGAACAAATAAAAGATAATTTCACTTCCAATATCCACAATACAGGTTAGTTGCTGTAGCAAATGTAATGTATTTTGTCTACGATTTCGTGCAAAACTCACCTATTAACAGTATGAAGACGGATGAAAGTCCCTGCGTGCTCACTGCAGTTTACAAAAATACTGGATAGTAATGTTTTGTTTCCTTCGACTAATAAATACAGTAAAATGCCGTTATATTTTGTCTACGTCATTTGACAAAAACAAAAAAAAAAAACAGTAACGTACTGCTTTTGAACTTAACAGGATTATACTGTTGAAATTCAGCTGTAAATTAACAGCAATTTCTAACAGTGTAGTAACTGATTATGTAATCTAGATTTCATAATCAGAGTCAAAAAATATAATTTCTTGTAATTAGATTATAGCCTACTAGGCTACATAAAAAATAAACAAAAAATACTTGTAATCAAATACACGTTTTTCAGCTGAAACAAGTACCTGCTGAAATTTTAAGGTAATAAGCTAATAATTTAGTAACACATTTGCATTTTCACAATTCATGGTAATAGTTAATAAGTAATCATAAGTTATCAAAAGGTGCTCCGATATTACCTAAAAGTATATCTTACCTAAAATGTGTAGGGCAGGCTAATGTAATGGATTACATTATTAACTAAAATTTTTGTCATATAATTTGGAATCATTAACAAACTACAATTTATAAGTAATCTACTCATCACTGCCTCTCATGGACCTTTAATTTAAAACACTGTAGCCTACTGTGATACTTTCAATAAACTGTTACTACAACATAAACATACAGGTCTATATGTATTTTATATAGGCTATGCTTTGAGTATTTGCATTTTGTTTTACAGAAAACGTTATTCATGTCATAAAACATTTTTAAACAAATCATGACAGAAATCTGTCGTAGGAAAGAGGTAGGTAGGCTGCATATATATTGTGCTAGTTAGGATGGTTAGCTAAACGAGTTGCACCTGTGCCAAATTGGTTGATTAGGCCCATCTGATCGTGCTCCTCCCGAACTTTGTTAATAAAACATTATTTAAATGCGCATTCTGCCCTACTGATAGCCCCAGTGCTTAAAAGACTAGGCCCACTTGAAGTAAATAAACTGGTGTATTATGGGGATTTTTTCATTTTAGCTTAGTCTACTTTTTTTTTTTATTATTTCTTCATTGTGGACTAAATACCTTGTGAAATAATGTACGAATTCGTCAAAACAGCATAGCTGGGCTATGTATAGGCTACGAGCATATGCAGTTATGTTTACGAAAATGATGAAACCGAAAGAATAGGCTATAGGGCTAGGCCGTGTGTCATTTATGAATATGGCTTCGAACTATCAAGAGGATTCGGGTGAGTTTCATATACACCCTAAAAAAACACTGGGTTAAAAACAACCCAATTTGGGTTGTTTTTAACCCAAGGGCTGGGTAAAAAACCGACAGTGTCCCCCCCGGGATTTACGCCTATGAGCTGCGGTGTTCTTGCAGCTTTTCTGTGGTTTCGTTTAACACTCGGTTAATGTCATCCTCTTTTCTAAATATTATTTTTCTAAAACCAGTCAGGACTACTTGTCAAACGTTTTACTACAGTGAATATTTCACGGGGTATGTTTGTTTCGCGAAGTCAGCCTTAAAGCCGGACGAAAGTTTCGGACTCCGCGTGCAAGCACCTTTAGTCAAAACTGTATAGGTTTTATTTTCTCCAAATTGTAGGCTATATTGATTCAAATTGTTCTCATTATAATAATTTTTCTTCCTAGATGAAGGCAGCTACCAGCAATCAAGTGAAAGTCCTCCAGAGTTCAGTGACAGTGACACAGATTCTGAGGCAGTCAGCGATTCTGGATCTGATCCTGAAGAAGCTGCACAAACATCTAGCAGGGTACATCTCTTAAGACGTTTTTTAAAAATAACTAACTAACTAACTAATTAACTAAATAAATAAATAAATAGTTCAATATATCTCGCGCTCTCTCTCTTTGCGTGTGAGAAAAAAGCAAAGAAACTGCGAGTCCTGCGCTTCACACTACGGTACGTCAAATACAGGTGCGCTGCGCATCCATTCACGCGCACGCGGTGGTCATTGTAAGTCCACAAGACCAAAAGTGCGCATGAGGTGTTCCATTTGGGACAGGGCCTCCGATGATCTGAAAAATAGCACAGATCGCTTGATTGAGAGTGAAACTCTGAAGCGCTCAGTCAGTGTGTTCGGTGAGTGAAAATATATCTGTGCTAAACTTATACATAGCCTCCAACTCACACACTGGCGAGTAAAATATTTGCATTTATTAGCCAGTGGCTAATATTAGACATCATTTAGTTGCCCAGGGTGAAGATTTAGTCGCATATGCGAGTGATTTACTGGCAATGTGCTAGCACGTTTATATTTCTTCTTCTGCTCTAAATAGTGGCTGCTTGTGTGGCAACACAGTCAGCACAACTTCCTGTTTGCATTCTGAGCAGCAAAGAAGAATTGATTTCCGATTTGCAGCGTTAAGCAAAGCTAGAGGACATAACTATAGGTCTTGATTTAAGAAAATGGTATCGGTTCGGTACACGTGTTAAAGTACTCGCCGATACCGATGGCAGATTTTTTTGTGGGATCGGTGGAATTTCCGATACTAGTATCGGAATCAGAACAACCCTAGTGCTCACCCTGTGGTCTGTGTGGGTCATAATGCCCCAATATAGTGATGGGGACATTATCCTGTCAACAAGCTTCGGATGAGACGTTAAACCGAGGTCCTGACTCTGTGGTTGTTTACAAATCCCAGGATAACTTTCGAAAAAGAGTAGAGGTGTGACCTCGGTATCCTGGCCAAATTTGCCCATTGGCCTCTGATCATCATGGCCTCCTAACAATATCTACTGACTGGCTTCATCGCTCTGTCTCCTCTCCACCAGTAAGCTGGTGTGTGGTGGGCGTTCTGGCGCACTATGGCTGCCGTTGCTTCATCCAGGTGGATGCTGCACACTGGTGGTGGACGAGGAAATCCCCTCACAATGTAAAGCACTTTGAGTGCTTAGAAAAGCGCTATATAAATATGTTGTTGTTGTTGTTGTTGTTGTTGTTAAATCTTAATCAATGATGCTTTGTGTTCAAGCAGAATGTCTGTATGCATTACAATCGTGGTCACTGCCGTTTTGGGGACAAATGTAGGAATGAGCACCTATGCAAGGACTTCCTGAAGGGTTCGTGCATGTTTGGTGCTGGGTGTTGTCTCAACCACAACTGTCAGAGTTCATCGTCAGGACAGGACAGACGAAGAAGCAGACCCTCATCTGAAGGTGTGTGTATAGGGTTGTAAAAGTATACTCAAATTCTACATGTAAAACTGAACTGTATCAACAATACTCAATAAAAAGTGAAAGTATGTATCTTCCACAAAACATACTTGAGCTTAAACTTAAACATTTGCATATGTAATTATATATACAGCGGGTAAAATAAGTATTGAACACGTCACCATTTTTCCCAGTAAATATATTTCTAAAAGTGCTGTTATAAAATTTTCACCAGATGTCGGTAACCACCAAAGTAATCCATATATGCAAATAAAACAAGATATAATTTCAGAAATTAAGTTGTGTAATAAAATGGAATGACACAGGGGAAAAAAGTATTGAACTACTGAAATTTAATACTTTGTACAAAAGCCTTTGTTGGTAATGACAGCTTTAAGATGCCTCCTGTATGGAGAAACTAGTCGCATGCATTGCTCAGTGTGATTTTGGCCCATTCTTCCACAGTCTTCAAATCTTGAAGGTTCCATGGGCCTCTTCTATGAACTCTGCAGATCTTTAGTTCTTATTTTCTGTTGGATTCAAGTCAGGTGATTTGGCTGATTTTTATTTTTTGCATATTTGTCACACTTGAATGATTCAGATAAAACAAATTTTAATATTACACAGAGATAAGCCGAGTAAATACAAAATGCCATTTTGAGAATGATTTCATTTATTAAGGGAAAAAAGCTGTCCAAACCTGCCTGGCCCTACGTGAAAAAGTAATTGCCCCCTAAATCTAATAATTGGTTGTGCCACCCTTTGCAGCAACAACTGCAATCAAGCATTCGCGATAACTGGCAATGAGTTTTTCACATCGATGTGGAGGAATTTTGGGCCACTCTTCTTTGCAGAATTGTTTTAATTCAGTCACATCGGAGGATTTTCGAGCATGAATGGACTGTTTAAGCTCATGCACAGCATCTCAATCGGATTTAAGTCTGGACTTTGATTTGGCCACTCCAAAACCTTAATTTTGTTTTTCTTGAGCCATTTAGAGGTGGACTTGCTGGTGTGTTTGGGATCATTGGGAATACTATCTATCTATCTATCTATCTATCTATCTATCGGTGCATCTCAAAATTTGAATATCGTGAAAAGTTACAAAATAAAGAACCCATTTCAAAAAGTGAAATTTTCATATTCTAGATTCATTACGTGTAAAGACATTTAAAATGTTTAGTTTTAATTTTGATTAGAGCTTACAGTTCATGAAAGTCAAAAAGCCAGTATCTCAAAATATTAGAGTATTTACATTTGAGTTTCATTAAATGACCATCCCTACAGTATAAAGTATCTCTTGTTCTTTGAAACCACAATAATGGGGAAGACTGCTGACTTAGAAATGGTCCAGAAGACAATCATTGATACCCTCCACAAAGAGGGTAAGTCACAGAAGGTCTTTACTGAAAGGGATGGCCGTGGCTGTTCACAGAGTGCTGTATCAAAGCATATTAAATGCAAAGTTGACTGGAAGGAAGAAATTGGGTAGGAAAAGGTGCACAAGCAACAGGGATGACTGCAAGCTTGAGAATATGGTCAAGCAAAGCAGATTCAAACACTTGGGAGAGCTTCATAAGGAGTGGATTGAAGCTGGAGTCAGTGCATCAAGAGTCCCCATGCTCAGACATCTTCAGGAAAAGGGCTACCAAGCCACTTCTGAAACAGAAACCACGTCAGAAGCATCTTACCTGGGCTAAAGAGAAAAAGAACTGGACTGTTGCTCCGTGATCCAAAGTCCTAAAAGTAAATTTTGCATTTCATTTGGAAATCAAGGTCTGGAGGAAGACTGGAGAGGCACAGAATCCAAGCTGCTTGAAGTCCACAGGGATTAAAGTTTTCTGTCACTACGATGAATTTGTCAACTGGAAAAAATGAGGGAAAAGGAAACATGTAGCGCGTTGTTCTGCCGGCATACCAAAAATCATCCCCGCCACGGCTGCAGCTTCTCACTGACAACATAGGCTACGTTCACACTGTCATTTTTTTGGGATAGACGACCACATTTTCTTGGCAGGTGTGAGTCTCAAAATGTCTCGTTCACACAGCAGCTTACAGTTGTGCTTTGGAATAACTGTCTGTATGAACGTGCAACGGGAGTCAAGCCCTATTCCTTACCAGTAACCATAGCAACAGTGACCAAAGTAAAATCAAAGATGGCGACGTCCATAAAACTGAAAGTCTTATCACTTTCTAATACAAAAACCCAATTGAGCCGCGAATTCTTTCATCAAATCTTCATTAACCGACAGCAGCTTTTAAATTTGGGTGGAGAGCAGAGTATTTAAGTTGTGCGCAGAGCACAAAACTGACTGGAGCGGCTTCGGTGGAAAACTAACTGGATCTAAAACTTTAAGATGACACGCAGCTCATTTCTCCGTCACTATAAGTTACCAAAAACACGTAACGCATGGTAGACGCGTGTTTGTCCAGTCCAACTAGTTGTCCAGTCTTGTTCTGTTCACACAGCGCGTGTGTTCCGAGAATGCGGTTGTGAGTCCTGAAAATTTACAGGTGTGAGTTCGGTTACAGAATGCAGTCGTCACACCCGTAAATGACCATACTGTGTGTGTGAATGTAACCGTATTAAGAACTCAAATACAGGATTGAAAACCATATTCTGCTGCTGTACAGTCACAGTTGGGTTATTATAACCGAAAACACAGAGCAGAACTTGAACTTCGGCGCGTCATTGCGGCTATTAATAATTCTACTCATTCCCGCAGGTTCCGCGCTTAACGCGATGACGGAACGTATCATTTGCACGTGCTTTGAGTGCTCACTTGCACGCTCTCATTTTCTGTGCGCCCACAAATCGCGATAAGGAGAGTGACCGCTTTTAATTAAGGGAGTTTGCAAATGGGATATTGATTTAATACAACAATTCAATAAACAAGTACTGCCTAAATTTCGCTCAATTTCATCAACGAAAATGGTTCCAAATAAAGTACCAGCTCAGCTGCTGAGCATCTCTAAAAGCAAACACAGCGGTGTTTCATTCATGAATGAAAGTGCGTTTTTGAAGGAATAGTGAGTCAGTGATTCACGATTACCCATTCATAAAGACAGTCACTTGCTTCATTCATGAATGAATCAGCCGTTCGAACGGATCAACTGAATGAATGATTCAGTGATAAAATCATTGACTTGCCGCCACCTGCTGGTGGATTTGGTTTCAATTTAGCGTATAATTTCAGTTATTTAAATCATGTAATATTTCTGTAATCAATTTTATATTTAAAACATTAATCTCCAAATTAATTTATGAATTTAATTGCACTCATGCCACCTCTGAGCCTCATTAAACGTCTGAAAATGTACCTACAAGCCACTTTTGTGTTCTTCTGTGCCACCTCTTAGTACAAATTAATTTAATACTTATTTCATAGGATTAGTAACTTATGTCTTATTCTACTTTATTATATTTTTAAATAGAAATTTTAAAAAGCTTATAAACATAAATTTTCAAATTTGACAGATGAAAAAGATGCCATTACAAAGGTAAAAAGAATATACCCCTGTAAGTCATTGTCAAATGTCACCTCGTTTTGGGAAGGTGTGTGTGTGTGGGGGTGTGTGGGGTTTTTTTTTTTTTTTTTTTTTTTTTTAAACAAAGTTAAATTCAATTCTGAGTGCAAGTGATTCTTGGGGGCACGGTCCATGGGAAACAGTCCTGCTACCACAGCTTGACTAAATCAGAGGAAACACTGCATTTAATAAAATGAGAAATGCATTTACAAAGGTAAAAAGAAAACGCCCCTGTAATTTTTGATCAGGACTTTATTATTATTATTATTATTATTATTATTATTATTATTATTATTGATTTAGAAGGTGCTCCTAATTTTTTATTTATTTATTTTTTTTTTTTTAATTAGGAGTACAAGCACTCCTAATTACAAGAAGGGGGGGAAAAAAAAAAAAAAAAAAAACTGCAGTTAAACTGGGTGTGTGACCGGTATGGCTGTGGAATGGGGTTTGGCCAAGGAAAAATTCAGTCAAAAGTTTGTTGTTTTAAATTATTTTATTTTTATTTTTTTTTTTTTATTTTTTTTTTTTTGCTTTAACCCCTGAGTCCAGTGTGAAGTTTCTGAAATCAGTGATGATTTGGGGTGCCGTGACATCTGCTGATGTTAGGTCCATTGTGTTTTATCAAGTCCAAAGTCAATGCAGCCATCTAACAGGAGATTTTGGAGCACTTTATGCTTCCATCTGCTGACAAGCTTTATGGAGATGCTGATTTCCTTTTCCAGACGGACTTTAGCACCTGCCCACAGTGCCAAAACCACTTCCAAGTGGTTTGTTGACCATGATATTACTGTGCTTGATTGGCCAGCCAACATGCCTGACCTGAACCCCATATGGAATCTATGGGATATTTACAAGAGAAAGATGAGAAACAGTCGATCCAACAATCCAGACCGATCGCTTCCATGCCACACCTCACTGATGGAGTTTGTGCTGAAGCATCCTCGACTAAGTATTGAGTGCATAAATGAACATTAGGGCTGGGAATCGATTCCAAAAACAATCAATTCCGAGGCTTTGGGAATCGAAAGTCGATTCCAAAAGTTGGAGTCGATCCCATCAAGGGGAATCGACTCCTCATTCAGAGCCTTTTTCAGTTTAACAAAACTTATCTATGGATGCCTCTCAAACATAAGACCGCATCCTATGAAGGCTGCACACATTTAAATTCACGAAAATAAACAAAGAAAACAAGTCCTGAGCTCATCTGAGTTTGAGGATGCAGCCTTCCGTTTGAAAAGCACTCATTAATTCGCCTCATGCTCGATAATAGTGATTAGAAGTCTGATTCGTTTCCACGAAAAGGTTCTTTCGAATAGACAGACCAGTTCAAAAAACCAATTCAGAGGTTATTTTATGGTGGAAATGGTGGTTGTCCACAATTTTGAGCGCTGCATGGCAGAATATCATGACGTGATCAAAGGTCTTGATCTTATTTCAGTCTTAAATAAAATGCAATTTTTTTTTTTTTTTTTTTTTTTTTTTTTTTTTTTTAAATCAGCCAATGATAATTCTGAGGGGGGAAAAAAAAAAAGTTGCGAGTATAGATCAGAGGACGAGACTGCATCTGATTGACCGATAAACCACGAGCTCTTATCGTTGTTGTTGTTGTTGTTAATGTTCTGGTTATATTGTTTTAGTGTACAGTTTGTTCATTTTTGGCAAAGCATACAGTTAAAGTGAACTTCATTATTCAGCTGAACTGTGCACATTTATTTTAGACACTTAATACATCATTCCATTCATGCGATAAATGCATGTCCCTGCTGTGGGCTATGACTAATTTCACGGGCAATGCAGACAAAATTAATTTAAAATCAATCAGAGCTATAGAAATGTATTGTCATTTTTACAAATAAAGCTTCATATTATGAGAAGGTTACTTTCTACAACCTTTTTATCCTGCAGTCATGGCGAGAATAGGTTCCTTCGATCTAAAAAAAATAAATTAAAAAAAAAAAAAGAAAAAATAATAATAATTACATACATAAATGCATAAATAAATAAATACATAAATAAATACATAAATCGGACTCTATTCCAAAAAATTTGGAATCGAACATACTTTAAAGAGCTTGAACTTTTTTCTGTTTTTGCAAATGCTTTTTTTTTTTTTTTTTTTTTTTTTTTTTTTTT